>JAOVYU010000024.1:3838695-3870209 GCA_025674565.1 Synodontis membranacea
GTTCATCACTGTTTACTGCATGTTGTAATATTTTTAAGTAGACAGATTTAATTTCATAATTTTTGAAGTCACCATTACTCTACATCATTTCATTGCATGTGACTAAGACTTTTACACAGTACTGTATATGTAGTATAATGTTAATGGTGCAGGTCTGTGACTCTCACCTGCTGGTCCCTCTGTAAGCCTGAGGTCCTTCCTGCTCCTGAGTTTCCTGGTGCAGCTGTGTGAGGATGAAGCAGTTCCAGCTCTGGATTAGGCGACCCAACCTGGCCTTCCCCGTCTGCTCGTCGGAATCGGCCAGGATCAAGCCGAGAGCTGACGCTTCGGGAATCGTCCGGAACGCTCGCAGGAAATTACTGGCCTGGGGGGGGGGGGGAGGTGTGCATCTTTAAGAAGGAGTTTTCCCTGTTACATGAGATCGTATCATGTGATTTGTCAGTAAGTGGAGTGTACCTGGCAGGGGTCTCCTCTGCTCAGATCCAGCATGTGAAAGAGGAAGCCGAGCTCACAGGCCAAACAGAATTCCTTCTGACAGAGGTGATTCTGGACCAGGCATCGAACTGGCTCCAGGAAATACAACACCTTGCCAACAAGGACAGAGAGACAGAGAGAAAAGTAATCGTTGTCAAAAGGTGAAGACGCTGACGAGTCCCAGGAAAACCTGCGAACTTCCCCCAGTCTTTAGCCACCAGCTAAATTCCCATGAATATCGTCGGTTACTTAATGATCTGTTGAACAACAACTTTGGGCAATTCCTCAAGACAAGCTCAAGCAAACAAACAAACAAAAGGAATTGTTTATGAACATTTCCTACCTGGATCATGCAGTTACAGTAAGCATTGGGTATATGAGGCTCCAAACCAGCAAACAGGGTTCTGTTGTAATGCTTGAAGTCAAAGTCCTCCAGCCCCAATTTGGAGTATTTTATGGTGACCTAGTGGAGACAGAGGTTACATTCTTTCATAAATAACTCAAATATGACAATGAACTCATCACTGTGCTCACACAGGGAGCTTCAAAATGAAATTCAGAGACTTTTTGGAGAATTTTTAACCAAACAACATCAGTGTTGTCTTTGTGAAGGACAAAAAAAAAAAAAAATAAAACATTCCCAAAATTCAGGTCAAAATTCAGGACAAGCTGAATCAGGTGCACGTGGAACTAGGAGAACAATAAATCGTGCGTTACAGTTGAGCGCATAAGGCACTTCTGTACCTTTCTGTACTTTTTTGGCACCATGTAAAGGTGAGGCTCAACGTCACGTCCGATTGGAGACTCTGGAATCTGGTTATAGCTGTCATACTCCAGCTCCGCCTCCTTTATCTTATAAGGAACCTGAAAGACAGACACACACACGGAAAGACAAAAATCTATTTTATAGAATCCATATTTGTATGGACAGATTAGTTATGCATGATATGCCACAGCATCGCAATATTAGCCAAGGCATTACCAGTATCACAAAAAGCCCCGAAGTATAAAAAATGTGCAATAACAAATCAAAGAAACATCACAACGTTAGATTTTATACTCTTTGTATATACTGTAAAAACCAAGCATAGATTAAAAATCCATATTTTTTATTATTTTAATCCAAATGGAACATACTTCTTGTCATCTGCTAAACTGTTCTGTTGATCTTGAAAAATAAAATAAAAACAAACAAAAAAAAAAAACAACTTTGAAAATGCAGACTTAAAAGGGAAAATAAACTCCTAAAATTTCTAGTTTTAAAAACGATGTCCCAAATTTAAACCATGTTTTAGATTGTTAGGATATAATACCTGGTTTCTGGGGCGTGTGCGAGGATTCGGGGCGTATCCAATAAACCCGACGGTCTTCATCGCCCTCAAAATCTCTGGGTCGACTGGAGGTGCGCGTCTGTAACAGAGGGAAAGTTTGCACACTGCTATGTACTGCCAGTAGACAGAAGAGGGCAGAAGCGTACAGTAAACCCCTCCAGCTGTGTCACCATTATTAAGACAAGTTCTATATATCTGATATAATATTAATATAATATTCTTAATACTTCGTTTCTATAACATACACACATTAGAGAAAGTGTGTGTGTGTGAAGCTCTACCTGGGGCTGGGAGTGACGAGGTTGCTGGGCCAGTCTGAGAGCAGGGGCTCTGTGCTGGTGAGTGGCATGGGCACCAGAGAAAGCGGCACCAGTTCATGGTTCCAGTCCAGCTGGGGCAGAGAGTCCACGAGGCACGGTAGTGCCAGCTCCGTCTCTCTGGAGTAGTCGTTGAAGGAGACGTCGGGGGCGCTGGACCACAGGTGCACACAACCGCCCGAGTCTCCGAACGCCAGGGCCTGCTTGCTGCTCGACACGTCGAAGCTCATTAATAGCTGGCCCACTGTGTTCACGTGGAAAATATCAGCGAGGTTGGCTAGCCCCGTGGGCTCGCAGAATTGACACTGACCTGCAGGGGGCACCAGCAGACAATTACAGAGACATACAAAACTCATGGCAAAAACAGGAACAGAAACTAAATGCAGAAAATATTGGAATTCTTATATTATAGGTATAAAACAACAGGATATGATAATACAAGCGAGATTTTTTTGTATCATACTACACGGACAAAAGTTTGTGAACACTCCCCGTAAACTCCCCGGGTGTTGATAAATAATTAAAGATATTTTCTCGTCCATGAAGGCTCAAGGCCATGTAAATTGTTTTCTTTGACAATAAGGGCACAATTATGTATAACTATGCCTTGAATGGCTGGGTAAACATCTCACTACAGAAAATTTCACAATGATCCATGATATAACTTAGTGGAACAAATTTTATTATGTCATCATATAAACCAAGACCTAATGCAGGATAATAAAAAAAAAAAAAAATCCTAAGGGAAAGACAAAAAAAAATAAAAAATTAAATTATTCTAGACGTGGGAAAATGACCAAACCAGCACTTTTCTGTACACGAGGCAATCTTGGACAGAGCTCTACCTGTCTGGGAAATAATGGCCAGCCGGGACGTGTAGGTGGGGATGAAACGGAGGAACAGTGGATCCACGTGCACCTGCAGAGGGGTGACGGCACGCATCATGCGCAGGTCGTACACCATCAGGAAGCGATCGCACGACAGGCCGTTGAGGCCGCGGCTCGAGAAACCACACGCTGCCAGCAGGTTGCCGTGCACATCGAAATCAGACAGACTGCCTGAGTACGCGTCGAGCTCGTGCTCCATTTTAAAGGTGCGCAGATCTCGTAAAGACACCTGTCGTATCAGGAGACAGAAGAGACGAGAGGAATGTATAGGAACGTAACGGGTTTTACTTGGAAAAGACGGTGGCACAACAGAGATTTTTTTTTTTATCCCACTATGTCATAAAACAGACAGAAACAATGACAGGGCTCTTAGCTTTTCTCACTAAACAGGAACATTTCCACCCTTTTCTTTTCAGTACATCGTCCATACTGTATTTCCCAAATTTAAACTTTCCAGGCTATCACAGCCTCTTTGATTAAAAGCTTTCTTGCTGATTTTTTTTAAAGGTCGTGAACTTTGTCATAATCCTGAAATGTTAAAGGCATTGTTCGCATTAGAGAAAACTGATTCTTGGAAAGTCCACATATTCAGCTCCTGTCCCAAGATCCCCGGTCCCTTTACAAAAGTTTCTCACGCTGTCACACAGACACATCCTGTTTCCCTTTCCTCTCACCTTTCCTGACGTGTGTCCACAAAAGAAGAAACGATTGGACTGCCTCATGATGGCCACGCCAGGGATCTCCACAGTGAACTACATCATAACACGCCCCCAGAGAGGAAAAAAAAAAAAGACAAAAAAAAATGCCTTCGTTACTGAGAAAAAGCACAACATTTACAATATCGTATTTATTAACGAAAGTCATACTTTTTATCCATTTAGTGCTACGTTTAATGTTATCACTTATACTGTAGAAGCTATAAACAAAAATGCATTTAAACAAAAAATAATAATAAAGCCAGTCCAAACTGGCAACAGAGGACAATAGTTTCTTGGTAACATGACATTTTTCTGTCCGATTAATTTTAAGAGCTCGCTCTTTGAGTGAACCAGACAGAAAAATTATCTTCTCTCCAGAGAACTTTGCCCTGACTTTGTGCTTTTTGGTTTCCTGAAAACATGACAATTTTGTTGTCTTATTACCTTGAAGAGAAAACAAACATATCTATGTTTTATTACTTTTTAACTGTAGAACCAATGCGCCCTTATTTTGAAATTTTCTTAATTTACCTGTACTACATAAAATATTGCGTGCACGTTTAAGGTAATCTCACTTTCTGTATTTCCTGCACGGTGTTCAGGTCCACCTCGGTCACATAGTTCTGCAAACCTCCCAACAGCAGCGTGTTATTGTCAGTGAGCAGCAAACTGTGCATGTCAGCACCCTCCTCCATCCTGGAACACGCCAACACACATACAGCTGTGTATATATATATATATATATATATATACATATATATTATATCAGTCCTAAGGTTACACGCTCTCACTCTTCAGTGTCAGGGAGTTCGAGGTGAAACTCACGGGTAGTCGAACATGACGAGGCCTCCGCGTGTAAGGCACTTGAGGTTACTCTTTGTCAGAAACAGGACGCCGGTGTCCATGCTCTGAATGTGGCGGATGTCGTCGGCCATGTGCGCCTGAAAAGAGGAGTAACGTCCCATTGTGGGCCCGAAAAATGAGCTTGCATGGCCCTGTGATGGGAGAAAAAATAAAGAACATATATATACCCTGACTAACACACTCATCTGTGAAATAATAAAACATTCATATTTGTGAATTTTCTCTCTGTAAGACGGCTTAGATTTCGTGTAAATGGACACTTTCGGTATTAGGGATGCACGGAGTATTAATCTGTGTGAGGATAGTATCTGATGCCTTCCGATCAAATTAAAATGACTGGAAGATGAACCACACTATCTTTATCCGTCAGACCACTTTTTGTCATGTTTATTCTCCTTCAGGTTTCAAGATATTGAACTTTTTAAATGTCCATCCTGTGCCCAAACAGTGTGCTTCTATGCAGCTGGATGGAGGTCTTCCTGCTTCCACGCTTCAACAGTGAGCCATCAAGCTTTAGATGACGCCTCATGACAACTCACCCGACACATACATGAAATCATACCCTTTATCCCGTTCACCCAATGTGTTTTTCTCCCAGTCTTCCTGCTCTGACACGGTTCATCATCTTTGATTCATGTCTCAGGCCAACTCACCGAACGCACACTTCCATCATGAGTCACATTCGTCTCTCTTTTTTTTTTTTTTTTTTTGGAGCAATCAAACAGCCTTTCTTGGTGGAAATTAATCTCTAATTTATTTCGTGCATTTACATTGTCCCAAAGCAGCTTTACAGATTCTCATGTAGATCCCTAATGAGAATCCCAATGTCCACAAACCACACAAACACTGCATCATTCAGCTCCCAGAGATTAACCAACTTTGATCTGAAAATTTCAACTGAAGTCCAAGGCAACAAAAAAGAACCTGGTGAACGACTACATCACCATAGCCTGAAAGGCTCTCATGAAAGAATAAAGAGAGAAGTCCGTACTCCAAGACTGGCATTAAAAAAGAGAAACTGAATTTTTTTTGGTGATTATCAGGCTTTGGGAGGAGTGTTTGTCTTCTCAGACAAAACAAAAATGTACTGCAAGTACAACCAAGTACTTACATTCACACTCTCTTGCCTTTTCTGTGCTAAATAATAAGTACGATCCTCCATTTTTCAATATTTGGGTTCTCAAACTTGTTAGCCAGCAGCAGTAAACGCTGATTCCTCTTATTCCTTCATCCTTGTCCTCCTTTCTTCTGTACTTCTGGTGCTTTCTTCCTTCATGTTGTCGCTTGTAAAAACGCACAACATGGAAGGCACACTCTAGAGGTTTGTCCGTTTTGGGCTACTGTACCAGTGCAACATGGCGGCTCCGTAGACATGGACCTGCAACCTATGTAGATATAAAAGGCTCATTCTGTGCTTACAAAAATACAACGATTTTTAGTCACAGGTATTTATACACCACCGGAAGCATACTCATGAATTCCATAAGCATATTACTGAATATATACTCCATTTCTGCTAATAGATGCCCTCAAAATCCTACATACTGGACCTTTAAAGCCGAGTTTAAAGAAGCGAAAGACTCAAACCAAAAAAGCGGTCGTGGTCAGATCACCTGCCCGTCGCACAGAGAGCTTGACTGCTGACTTCAGCAGCCTCCGAGTTTACTACCGTACGACAGCGTACTGCGTGTGATCATCGTTACTGTTCTTTTGCGGACACGGGTCGGTTTAGGACCGTGACCAGCTCACATTGGATTATAAGTTGCATGTCTTCAGAGCTATAGTCCACATTTAAAAAATAATAATAATAATAATAATAATGTGAACAGCCAAACACAAACAAAAAAAACTGAATCTATGAAATAAATCCGAATTGAATTGAGCCAAGGTGTTTAAAAGCCTTTGAACCACTGAAAATTCCATACAGTGAATACAAGCTGAAATCTCTTAGACCCTGTTTAAACTTGGAGTTAAAAATGCGTCTTGTGCAAAACAAAACTGTTTAAGGAACTAACATACTGTACACGTACTGTTCTCTATTTTTTAAGCATTGCCACACTTTCACAAAAACAACTACCACGTCTTGCACTGCTGATGTATTTTCCTGTTACGTCCCTGAAGTAGGAAGCTTTAGCGTTTGGTCAAACGCATCCCAGACCTCCAAGTTGTTTGAATGAATGCATCTTGGTGGTGGTTTACTGTACACTTGTACTTGGCGCTCCCCAACTGCGATCCAATTGTTGAAGATGCACTTCAAAACCAAGTGTAAGAGCTATTTTGACACAGTGGAATATTATCTTATGGCCAAAACGGAGAGACTCAGGAGGAGTTTCTATCCACATGCCATTCGACTCGTCAACCAGGACTCGTCACTCTCCCGTACATAGTGTCATGGTTATTCGATCCCTTTATAACGCACTGTTCCAGCTGTTCTGCATTACTCTTTCCCTACACTGTCGTGCACAATGCACTTTAACTATAACTGGACTTACAGGCTTATTCTTGCACATCTTTTCATCTCACCATGTAATCTGTAAATATGTTTATTGTATAAAAAAAAATTCCAAGTTAATTTTTTTCTGTTTACATTTTAGATATTTTTATACGTTTTATCTTTCGCTTTAAAACCTTTGAAGTTAAATTGCACGGTCTAAGAAAGAGCGGTTCAGGGTGCATTTCACTCCGTGTCGTACATGCATAACTGTGCACGTGACAAATAAAGAATCTTGGAACACAATGGAAATACACTGTGTCCTGACGGTCTGTACGGCAACATGAAACGTTTGTGAACGACTTCGTGAGGGTTAAAATGAAGCCTGGACACCTGCATCGACGAGCCCCGGGGTGTAGGAGCCAGGAAAGCACCTGTAAGTTAAACTAATATTATAATAATATTTAGATTGAATATGAGGGCACAGAGATTAAAATGAATCACTAGAGCCTTAATGAATCACTAGAGCCTTATGTTTAAGTCATAAGCAAAAACTGGAAAACACGGAAGCTCGCTTCTGCTGAAAGCAGCAGAACCGGAAAAAAAAAAAAAAGGAAAGCTGGTTCATGCTGGACACAGGCTGACCAACTGCCAATTCAGCATCACCAGAACACACGATTGTCATATGATATCCTGTTGATAGAAGAATATAAAAAGAGATCTGTTTTTGGGTGTTGAATTTTGAGACACTGCCCTGCAATGCTTTTGAGCTGACTCCGCCCGTCTGAGTTTTTCTTCAACTACTTTTGAAGAGGATTTGCCGCAACGACTTTAACCAAGGTGCTTTCAACAAACTTTTGGCCTCAGTTGCACACTTGCTGCTATCCAGAGAACAGTTTTGCACTGATGAAAGTGATTAATTGTCATTATTGACAATTATTGTCATTTAACCCATATGTGGCATGACACACAGCAGGGGGCAGCTATTTCCAGCAACTGGGGAGCAGTGCTTTGGGGGAGGCACCTTGCTCAGGGTACCTCAGTGGTACCTTTGTTGGTCTCGGGATTCGAACCTGCAATCTTTCGATTACAAGGGCGGATGTTATTGGATGTTATCTTTCTACATTGTAGATTAATATTGAAGACCAAGATCAAAATGATGAAGGAACGCATATGGAATTATGCGATAAACAACAAAACAAAAAGTGTTAAACAAACCCAGAATATGTTTTATATTTTAGATTCTTCAAAGTAGCCACCTTTTGCTTTGATGACAGAGTGAAGACAGATGACACAGAGTGAAGACAAAGCAGTCAGCAAGTGCTCAGCAGCTGTTGAAAACCATTCCAGGTGAATAGCTGATGAATCTGACTGAGAGAATGCTAAGAGCGTCAGAGCCAAACTGTCATCGAAGCAAAAGGTGGCTACTCTGAGGAATCTAAAATATAAAACACATTCTGATTTGTTTAACACTTTTTGTTCATTGCATAATTCCATATGTGTTCCTTCATTATTTTGATGTCTTCAATATTAATCTACAATATTGAAAATAATAATAAAAATAAAAGAAAACCATTGAATGAGGTGTGTTCAGACTTTTGACTGGTAGTGTATATATTTATGTATGTAACATTTAGTGTATGTTTCCTGTAGAGTTGGATGTCCAGAGACCGGTCACTTTTACGTGGTCTTTGGTCTTGGTCTTGTCTTGGTCTTGCTGTCTCAGATAGTCGCTGTCATGGTCTTGCTGTCTCAGATCGACATAGTGGTCGGGAGATTTGGAGCCAACAGTATCCATGACACACAACACAACGTTTGATAATGCAACATTATTATTTCGCCTTTCACGCCTTTCTTTTTGGTCTCGTTCTCTGTCTTGGTCTTGTCTCGACTTTGGTCTTGGTCTTGACTTGGTCTGTCTTGGTCTTGACTCGGTCTTGTCTTGGTCATGACTCGGTCTTGTCTTGGTCTCAGTCTTGGTTTTAGTCTTGGTCTCGGCTCGACTTTGTTTTGGTCTTGACTCAGTTTGTCTTGGTCTTGTCTTGGTCTCGTCCTGACTCAGTTTGTCTTGGTCTTGTCTTGGTCTCGTCCTGACTCGGTCTGTCTTGGTCTTGTCTTGGTCTCATCCTGACTCGGTCTGTCTTGGTCTTGACTCGGTCTGTCTTGGTCTTGTCTTGGTCTCATCCTGACTCGGTCTGTCTTGGTCTTGACTTGGTCTGTCTTGGTCTTAGTCTTGGTCTTGTCTTGGTCTCGTCTCGGTCTTGACTCGGTCTGTCATGGTCTTAGTCTTGTCTTGGTCTCGTCTCGGTCTTGGTCTTGACTCGGTCTGTCTTGGTCTTAGTCTTGGTCTCGTCTCGGTCTTGACTCGGTCTGTCCTGGTCTTGTCTTGGTCTTGATACCCTCTGGTCTTGGTTTAGGCGGTCTCTGACTACAAGTCTAGTTACCCGGTGGTTCCCGATCCACAGCAGCTCTTCGTGTAAGTCGAAGTGGGTTGCTGTGACTGGAACCCCGACCTCCGACGCCACGCTGTGCAGCTCGGAGTACATGCCCTCGGCCACGGGCACAGCCATAGAGTCCGGGTCCAGCTCCACAGCCTGCAGCAGCGCCGGGTCCAGAGTGGAGTCCAGTCCGGGCTCCAGACCTCCATGCAGACCGGCCGCGTACTCCCCCAGACCCGGGTCCAGACCGTCGAAGTTCATCATGAGTCTGATAAACTCTTCATTACAAAACACAAACACACACACAGTTTACATAAACAACAACAACAAAATTAACTTTAAAACATTTCTGCTTCTATCAAAGTCCAGCCTCATTTAATCAGAAAACTATTCATCTAATAATGAGTCTAAAAATCCATTTTAAAAGAATTAAACTAGCCTAGCTAACTAACACTGAAGCCTTTACAACATTAGCATTAGCATTAACTAAACCAAGCTGTGTTTGTATTATTATTATTATGTTGTTGTTGTTGTTGTTTATTTTTTCCTTCCTTTTTAAATGGAAAAAAATAAATTAATTAATACCTGGTCAAGCAAATATCATTCTTCTACAATACAGCAGAGATTATAGCTCAGCTAAGCTAATACGTGCACCTTCTATCATTCAAAACAAAAACAGACACGGGCTCGATCCCGAATCCATCTTCGTTCCTTATCTGAGTTCCCTACATACGCAGTGAAAGCATTACACGATGTAGTGCACTATATATCCAGTACGATGTATATTAGGATTCAACCCTGAGTTCTACATCCGGGTGAAACAGTGTGACAGTGAAACAGTTCCTAGGTTACGAGTGACAGAGGTTTGTGACGTGTGCATGGTATGGTATGATAGCGTTTTAAATCTTGTCTAGTGCCCTTTTTTTTTTGGACATAATAAGGAGGCATTTGGGATACAGCCACTCAATGCACACGCCATCAATCTGTCACTCGTAACCTAGGAACTGTTACACCGTTACACTGTTTCACCCGGAAGTGAAGGGTGTAACGCTTTCACTGCCTTTTTCCCCCCAAAACAGTGCACGTGCTCTTTTTTTTTGCCCATTTCTGAAAGGTTTAATTGTAATTTTGCAATAAATAAATAAATAAATTAATGAATGTAAAAATAATATGGGGCAACTGCAGAGATATGGTGATGAAGTTAAACAGATAAAGCCCTTATAAGGGTTCTTCTGAGTACAAGGCGGAGTCAAGAAGTGCACTTATGTAAAAATAAAAAAAATGTAAAAATTAAAATGTACCCATAAAATGGTCCACTGGGACCTTAAACCTGGTGGACTTTTGTGACAGTTGTTTGCAAAAAAAAAAAGAAAAAAACAGAGTGATCTTTAAATGATCTTTAGGAACATAACCCTTAACTACCCGAAAGAACCCTCGAAGAACCCGTGAACGCTTGTTTGTTTATTTGTTTGTTTTTATAAATAAGTGTAGAAATGATCTCACACAAGATCTGAGGAGACATGGTAGTGTTAGTACAAGCTACAGTCCTGTAGAACAGCAGAGGTCCCCAACCCCCTGTACTGGTCCACGGATCATTTGGTACCGGGGCCGTAAAGAAAAAATGTGGTGGTTAAAATGATGGTTATTTTTCTTTCATTAGTCTTCCAGATCTTATTTTGAAAAGCGACTGTTTCCGCCCTTGCCCTCACTACCGCACTTGACTCTGGCACGCCGTTTCACGCATCAGCCACATAAGCTAAAAAAAAATTGACCCAAAAACAAAATTCACTGGAGAGCTTTTTCAGGAAAGAACGAGCAAAACGATCGGACAGCAGAAGGGTCACAGACTGCCAGCAAAAATTAAATTCAATTCAACTTTATTTATATAGCGCTTTTAACAATGGACATTGTCTCAAAGCAGCTTTACAAATTTTTACAAAAGAAAGCTGTGTTTAAATGAAAATACAGAGATTCCTACCCGAGTCCCGGGTTCATCGCAACAGGTGATACACAAAACTCCACACCTGCTACGTGAACCCCAGCGCCTCTACCCTGCCCGCGGAAATATTTTCATGCATGAAACCGGTCCACGATACAAGAAAGATGATAGAAGAGAATGATATATTCATTTTTATTTGAACAAGGTAATTTTAACAAGGTTATTTTAACCTCACCGTATCAACACTTCAACCCGTGTGATGTTACCAAAGAAAGCATTTAAGTATATAAGAACCTTAACATAAACCTGTGATTTGAATGATTATTGTCAGAGATGTTGCTAAAGAAAACGAAGAGTATATTTTATTTCATAATGTACAACATGTATCAATATTGCAGCTATTCCAAACCCTTCTTTTTTTTCCTCTTATTTTTTTTTTTTTTTTTAACCTAGCTTTAAACACAGACTTTTATTTCTTTCATTTCTATTCTCTTCCCGTCTTAGGTTTGGACGCATGAACACTTGCCCTAAACCCTTTTAATCCCATTCATTAAAAATGGAACGTGTTTAATTATACATCAATCGTACAGAGTGCTATGCCATTACAGCCTCTTATTGCCAGCCTTAATATTGTAATTCATTTTGTAAATCTGCAACGGTCTTCAGAAATGCTTTGGTACCGTTTGTAATGCTTTGTGTTGTACCGTCACAATTTGTGTGTGTGCATACGTATAAATATGTGTGTATTTAAGTATATAAATATGTGACTGTCATGTCTTTAATTCTTTCTATAATTAACCTACATTTATGTAATTTGGCAGACTCCCTTATCCAGAGCAACTTAAACATATATAAAATTTTTTTTTATACAACTAAGTAGTTGAGGGTTAAGGGCCTTGCTCAAGGGCCCAGCAGTGATGTCAGGATTTGAACTCCTGACCTTCTGCTCAATAGCCCAGTGTTTTAACCACTGAGCTTACTTATGCCAACTTATGATTTAATCATGACTTGGTAACTGTTTGTTCTGTTTTGTCTCTGTTCGTTTATACCTCTCTAACCTCTATGCTCTAAGTTTGTATATTTTCGTTTTCGGTCGGTTAGTCAGTAAGGAAGCTCTTGCAACTACAGGATGTGGTTCACGGCCCTGCTTTTTGATGCTCGGGATGGCGGGGGAGCTTCTGTTTTCAGGGATGATTGGCGGCCCGTGTGGCATGTCGGTTAGGTGGTGGTGATGGGTGTCAGGCAGTTTCGTGAGGCTCCTAAACCATGCACAGGCCATTAACTGGACAGACAGAAGCTAATGGGGGCAAAGCAACCACCATTGGGCACACATCACTGCACCTGGCAGCTCAAACATGCTGAAACAGGATGGTACATGTGCTGTGGGGCTCGGTTCTATTGTGCAACCGACTTCTAACCATGACTCGCTGCACGGTACAGCCAAGACCACTCAAAACACCGTACCTACACCAGTCACCCCATGCTGGACATTTTGCAACTGGAACCCAAGAACTAAACAGTTGATCAGTTTCGATTCACTCACCAAGCCATAAATCAACAACTCAGAAAAAATGGGGAAAAAGATATGTGTATATATATGTGATAGCTTTATAGACAGATGTAGCATTGATATGCGATAGATCTGAGTGTCTCTGGCCAACATGATGCAAAAGAAATTGGTTTATAGTTTGAGCGTTGTTTTAGTTGCTTTTTTCTCTTGTGTTCAATAAAGCAAAGAAATAAAAAAAGATGAAGCAGAAGTCGGACCAAAAGGGGAAAGGACGTGGAATGTTAAAAGATGCACATTTGCTTCTGGAAGTGGTTACTTTCACATCATGCTGATTTTGTCGAAGTGAACTTTGACCTGGGAATTCATAAGCCTTTGCCTTGGGAGCCAATACAACGTACGCGGTTGGGATTGTGGTTTCTTTAGTTGGTAGAAATGGACATTTTACATCACGTTGGCAGCAAATTTCATTGTGCCTGGATGTTTTCTTCCTGTTGCTTGGTTCACATCTGAAAAAAATAAAATAAAATACCGTGTCCTCTGTTAATGTATGCTAGGGTTTATATGGTAAATTTTTTTTAAATTCTTGTTATGTTGTGTTTTTTTTTTTTTAATTCATGTCGCCACCTTCGGAAACACTAAGAATTAGAATCCTTCTCTTTCCTCTGAAAAAAAAAGAAAAAAAAGCGTTGTTATTTCCCACACCCTCCATGGAAAATTCATTTTTTTTAAGATAACAAAAGGGTTCGATTAGAGTGGCAGTGGCATGTGAGAATCAGGGTATTTTTCTCGCTGTACTTTTTGATAGTCAATCTTACCCTTATCTCTCTTTAAAGGGAATTTAGTTGAAAGCTCAAATAAAAAATAAAAAAAAAAATCACATTAAAAGGGCATTCACGTAGTGATGCAAGAAGCAGATGTTGAAAAAAGCCCTGCCTTATTACAGTCTTAAGCATTATTTTTCAGGGGAAATCTTGTGGTATCTTGAAGGTTGTTTATTTGCATGAAGTACGGGAAGATTGTTTGAAAGAGCCCTAATATGGACAAATGATCAGATATGCAGGTGTACGAAGAATCAAACACTTACGGGGAAAATAATCGCCAGCTTTATAACCGTAGAGTTGATTATTTTCCAATAACGGTGTGTCCTGAAGTGTTTTATCGCTCTTATACCGCAGCAGTTTGCCAGAAATGACATGCTGTGCATTTGATGTAAAAGTTAGGTTATGTAACCACTTCATTATAGCAGCTATTAAGAGTCTTTCTCTCACCAGCCTGTCTTTATTCTGTATCTCTCTCTCGATCGATGTTAATAAGGCAAAAACAACAACACACAGCAGTCATGCAACATAGAAACTGGAAAAGTCCAAAGTTCTCCATCCTGAAGACTTTCCCAGGGTATAGCTTTGTGTCTGACTGTTACACAGGAGACCCCTTCTATAAATCCTAAATAAAAACACAGTTATTATTAGACTTAGATGTCGTGTCCTCCACATCCACATCCAAGTTGCTATGAACCAGATTGTTCTAATATAAATAGTATATAAAATACAGTCCGGGATCACAATTTATCCAGAAAAGCATTATGATCTGATGTTCTTTCTCCAAACAAATTGTTTTTTTGTTTGTTTGGGTTTTTTTTAAAATACAGAATAAAGAACCAGTACTTTGAGATTTCTATTTCTTTTTTAAAAAAAATTATTATTTTTTTTTAAATCCACAATTTTAACTATGCTACCATATAAGGACTGGTTCCATAATTCGGTACTTTTCCCCCATTCACTGGAAAGGCACGGGCTCTGCAGCTCGATCATTACGGGATGTGCACAAGAAAATGCTGAGTGATGAGACGGTATTCAGACGGGGCCGATATCGTCGCGTGTATCACTTACACACATTGTGTACTGGTTGCAGTCTCAGTTCCTCTGTACACAAGGCTCATCACGGTGCATACAAAACCACAATTAAAGAGCACAATGTTTTAGCAACTTTCAGATGAGGAAATCAAAGTATTACATGCAGGATTGTAGGAGTTCCACACACAACAATGGCAAGTTTCCTGTCCTTGAGCGATTCCGAATAAAGACATGAATAATCATCTGACACATGGGGAAAAAAGGACTTTCACGACAAAAAAAAAAAAAAAAGAATGAGGTTTAGACCCCACAGATCGATCGTCTGTGTAGGAACGATCAAAACATGGCGAACATTTCCCTCAAACTCAGACACAGCTATCATTTATTTATTTATTTATTTATTTATTTATTCATTTATTTTTAAGTATTCTACTAATTTAGACTATTGTACTAATTTTGCTTTTAAAAATAAAATTTTTAAAAAATCGTTTAATATTAGTTTTGTTATATTCATATTAGGTATGGAGAAAGATCATGGTCATAATTTGCTAGAACGACACAGAGGTCAGAGCCTCAGGAGTTTCGGAAGGCTTTTCCTCATGTATATATGGAGTTTTATAATAAGCACCAGGTACTTGGAGTGGAAAAAGCTGCCACTCATAAAATTTTTTTTAAAAAAAATCATTTTGTTTTCAATGAACAAATATGCATGACAAATTTTCTGTCCTATGACGAAGATATACAAGAATGAACCGTTCGAAGGATTATGCACTGTTTTTAGTGCACATAAAACAAAACCGAAAATCTGTTTCAGAGCGACTTGGGGAAGTGCTATGAAGTCTTTGATAATAATACACTCATCCCAACACTGGTTCACGTCATCACAGACTCAAAATACAGTACTCAAAAAAAGAAAATATGAATTTTGTAAAAAAAAAAAAAAAGAAAAAAAAAAAAACAGCACGTGTATACTTTTGAACAGCACACCCTGAAGGTACAGTATGTGGCAACCAAGATGTTAGCAGCAGATCCCGTAAGTCCTGTAAGTCCTGACTAATTTGTCCAGCACATCCCACGGATGCTCGATTGGATTGGGATCTGGGGAATTTGGAGGCCTCAAACTCATTGTTGTGCTCCTCAAATCATTCCTGAACCATTTTTACTTTGTGGCAGGGAGCGTTATCCTGCTGAAAGAGACCACAGCCATCATGGAATACCGTTTCCATGAAAGAGTGTACATGGTCTGGGACAATGCTTAGGTAGGTGGTACGTGTCAAAGTAACATCCACATGGATGGCAGGACCCAGCAGAACATTGCACAAAGCATAACACTGCCTCCGCTGGCTTGCCTTCTTCCCACAGTGCATCCTGGTGCCATGTGTTCCCCAGGTAAGTGACACACACGCAGCCACATGATATAAAAGAAACTGTGACTCATCAGACCAGACAACCTTTTTCCATCGCTCTGTGGTCCAGTTCTGAGGCTCATGTGCCCATTGTTGGTGCTTTCGGCAGTGGACAGGGATCTGCATGGGCACCCTGACTGGTGTGAACAATAGTACAATAGACTATTTATTGATAGTAAAATATTAGTCTTTAACATGAAATCAGTGACAATTTAAAAAATCTATATGGAAAAAAAGAGCATGCTCTGTAAGAAATGCAGTCACGCAGTGAAGTCAAATCAAAAAGCTTCCTATTTTTTTGTTTGCCGAAATGATAATATATAAGACCTATTTCAGGAACGTGGAATAAAATATTGATTCTGGACACGACTCCTGACCCTGGAAATAATGTCGTCATTGAAAAAAAGTCGTGGTAGAGACCTGTCAAAAATCCAGATGATGGATGACATCATGTATATTTGAAACTTATTCATAAATATACAGTCATTCACTTCTCGTTTCCTGTTTCGAAATCCAACAATGGAGCCGTGCCAAATTATGACCGCAACACTTCAAGAATTTTATTTGAACAGGAAGCTCTGATTTTACGTTTTAATTCAATAGGGTTTTTCTGGAACATACAGCGTACGAGATCAGCGTACAGTAGTATTAGTCATTGAATTCATTCATTTCCTTTCACAGCCATGAACATACTGGAAAAAGGAAAAGTCTATGGTGTGTCATTCAGCCACTGGTTAGGTTTCCACTAAGACTAAACTAAGATTAGCCTACATATTCATTTATTGTTGGAAAATTAAACATGCACATCCTATTAGTCATCCTAATATCCTTTCATTTATATTACAGTATTCCTTTTAAGAATGTAATGACTAAGACAATCTATGCCATCCTGGACATGAAACACAGATGATTAATCCCCCTACAACTTTTCTTAAAAAAAAAAAATAATAAATATGACAGTAAAAGAAATGACACTGTATCATCATGATTCCATGGCGGTTTGTAAATATTACAAAAACAACAAAACAGGATGGAGTTTCGACCTTTCCTTACACAGAAGACACAAACAAGGATTTTATTCTCTTAGACTGATTTTCACATTTACAGGCATCATAAAGGAAGTGGATAAAATAGTAAGACACGAAAGCACACGTTAGATATTAGAGATATTAGAGGACAATAAAACAGTACGACAAAAACAAACAAATGCGCATAAAGATGAAAAATTAAGTGGTTTATTTTAGTAGATCCCATCCTGTGTTAGATATACAGATTCTAGCCTAACTACTCTTTTCCTTTCCATTCCTGAAGTCTAAAGAGAAAATGATACTCCGAGATGCAACCAGCAATAAGATCCAAATCCACCACTTTTTTTTTTTTTTCTTTTTTTCTTTAGAGCAACTCCATCAATTGCAAATAGACACGATAGACCATGGATTGGTTTTGATTTTATATTTTTTTATTTGGAACCAGTCACTACTCTCTATTTATACTTGCCCAGAACCTAAAACTCTTGTTTGCTCTTACGTTCATCACATGTTGAAACTTTTTTCAGTTTAATTCCGTTTGAATTATGAAACAAACCGCTTCAGTCTGGATGAGCATCCCGCAGACCATAATCACAATCCCATGAACTAATCTACGCTCTCTGATCCAAAAAAGGTTCTAAACTGGATTCTATTTCCGTTGTTTCATGGGGTTGTAATGTTATCCGGGTACAGTTTCGTTCATCTGGAAATGTGGATATTGATGTACCATTAAAAAAAACCCCAAACAAACAAACAAAAAAAAAAAACAAGGTACATAAATGGACGTTTTAGAGTAAAGCTTTTATAGGTACACTATAACTATATACCCTCCTTACTTACTTCCAAGTAATAAGATACAGATACGGATAAAGATACAGGTCCAGAAGGAATGGTACACTTTAAGACCCTTACTTGTAAGCTATAAAATGTAAGCTATAATCAGTGCAGTATTAGGCAAGCAGGACATAATAATAATAATAAGAATAATAATAAGAATAATAATAATAATAATAATAATAATAATAATAATAAAATTAGTAATAATAATAATAATAATAATAATAAAATTAGTAATAATAATAATACATTTAATAATAATAATAATAATAATAATAATAATAATAATCATCATCATCATCATCATAAGCATGCATCCGATATGGCAACCTGACTTCTTCCCAACTACAATCAGACATTATTAAGATTAAAACCATGGCCAAAACAGCGTGCTGAGCAATGACATGATGCAGTGAATGGTGGAAACCCACACTGTACTGGTACCTGTCTCTGCGGGTGTGGGAAACTCCTCACGTGACTCATCAGCGTCCTTATAAATAAGGTGCGCAGTTTAAATGCAGGAGGTATCTTGGCGCTTCATAGCATAGAGACAAAGCTCTATAGCTCTTATAGAGTATAAGCTCATCCGTAAGTTACAGAGAACTCTTCTGAAAAATGAGCCCGTTTCAGCAGTTTGCGCTCTTTGCGATGATGTTGGCGTGCGCGCTTTGCGCTCCAGTGCGCGTCCCCGAGATGAACTACACGGAGAGCAAGACACTGGCGCTGAAGCTCAACGATAAAGCCAGATTTTTATACGAAGAGGTGAGTGCCGACATGAATCCGATACATTCCTCACTAATTCATCCTTTTTTTCTTCTTCTCGTAATTATATTATATTATATTATATCATATTATATTAATTATATTATATTATACTAGAGATCAAGGTACCAGATTGTCCTTATTCCTGTCGTATGATTTATGTAATATTTCACCTAAGATGCCTGTGTTGTAACTTTAATGATCTTTTAATTATCCATGGCCATTGATGGTTAATTCTAGACTATATCTTGGGAATATATGCTTTTTATCTTAGGCACAGCCTATCATTTTAAAACAGTAGGTGAAAGATCTTGTCTATATTTCACCTTCATTCATGGATATAGTGCACCTTTAAAAAAATATTTAAGGTACATAATTGTGTACATAATTGGGTAATTCTTTAACGTACTATCACTAAAAACACTTTTAATTGATTGATACAGACTAAAGGTAGATCAGGTGTATGTATGTATGTATGTTAACAACAGTGAGACAGGACAGTACCGCTTAGTACCCTTTTTTTTTTTTTTTACATTGTAGGACCATTAACAATAATTACAATTATGGTTCGTTATTGTTAAATAAGGTGTATTATTAAGAATAATATAATCACATATAATCATTCTCAGACATTTTTAAGAACTGCACGATCCGTTTTTATTCTGCTTCCTTCAGGTGGAGACACCAGATGAAGTTGCTGCGGTCAGCGACCCTCCACTGATGATCCGGCCAGAAGACAAGTGCGATCCTGACAGTCTTAAGACCAAACCAGAGGTAAAGACTCTCTGCAGAAGGCGTGATTTTATACAGTACAGTTGCATTAGAGTGGTAGGAGGTTTAAAACGTGTCAGAAATATCTTGGAACAGAATAGCATGGAATATTAAAGCACAGTAGTCTCAGAGCATAGACTAACTTGCACAGTCTAAAACCTGACTGTGAAAGAAAAAGCTATAGATATTAAGCACTGTTGTAAATGCGTAGCCCATATTGGTCCAGTGAATATTAATTCATTCCATTTGTTTCATTGATTTCAGACTTGCCTGTCGAGGGTTGTTCTTGCTTTGAAGAACTACACCAGGATCTTCGGGGACAGTGGAATATTTCAGCGCCAAAACACCAAATGTGACAAGTGGAGAGCAAACGCTACAGCTATAGCTGAAGTGACAGAAGAAATCCTGGAAGCGCTAAAGGTAGAACATTTTTAAAACAATAATCTGACTTTAGTTTTAGCCTTAGCGTTAGTTAGATTTGTTCGCATTGACGTATAAACGATACGCGTGCATGGGTTGGGTGTTGCGTTTGGTCATTTTTCTTGCGTTGATTTCAAATTCTTGTCTACAAATGGTTTCTGCACCTGACTTTCAAAACATTCAGGGTTTCCAAAGATGTTTTCAAAGAAACATGTATCCTGTGTTACATTTCTTTTGACGACGTAACCGATGCATTATTGCTGCTAACTTCTGACCACAGGAGCCATCTGAGCCTCCGACACCTATGGTGATGGAAAACTGGATGACCGAGGGCTTCCTGTGCCGTGACAGTGTCGAACGTCTGTACTCCTTCTCCATCATAACCTCTCGCGTCTTTAGCCATCTGTCTTCACTTCAAAGCTCAGCTTAGATGAGGACGACGAGTGGTTTAATGACGACAACGACGACGACGATTTCTCATGATCAAGTTGGTCAAAATGTGTTAAAACTGCTGCATTTTGCAACAAGAAATGTTCTCGGGTTGTAAGTTAATTAATAACTGAATAATAATAATAATCGTCACCATGCTTAACCCTGTAAAGGATCTTCATGTTTTACATAATATATTGTCGTATTTATTAACTTATTTATTTTTTAACAATATTTATTGTTATTTATATTTATAAGCCATGAATTTGCCATGTGCTGAGTGCTGAGTACATCACATGTATGTTACAATGTAACATTCGGCTTCCTTTGAACATGTTTTTAATAAACTTTCAAAGCTGCACAAAGCGCTCATTTCCTTGTATCCCCCCCCCCCTTTAAACTGTATTTCCTATGAAATCATTACCTACAGAAGAACTCGGTCCTCAGTGGACCAATAAGGAAATGACAAGGTCAATATTACTGAATTTCCCAAAATCTGCAAAGTCCGTTTGTAAAAAGAGGAGGAAGGTGTGCTTTCCAAAAACATTCCCATTATCTCCAAATGGCTTCCTAATACATCACAAACTGTGATATAAAAACAACAACAACAACAACAACAATAATAATAATAATAATAATAATAATAATAAAGATTTCTCTGAATACTTCACATAAAGGATCTTTTAGTTGTTTTTTTTTTTGTTGTAGTAAAGAGTGTAAAGACATTCAAAACAAGATCAAAAGGACCATTGTTACTATGCAGCATGTTATTCCTTTTTCCTCCTATTACACAATGCGGAAGTGGAAATGCCATCAACAGTCTGAGTAATAAAAATAAATAACAATTATTATTATTATTCATTTATTTTTTTTGTTTTTTTTAAAAACAAACACTACAAATAAATAGGATTTGTTATGGATATACGAGAAAGAAAGTTGTAAATAGGACAAAGAAAAAAATAATTAATAAAAATAAAATATAATGTAAGCTTTTTTGTTTCCTGGTGATCGCTAAGGAACGTGAGATACGCGACCAATCAAAAAGCAGGAAGTAAAAAAAAAAAAATGGACAGGACACGTTGACCAATCAGAAATCGGAAAGGGCGGGACCTGAGCGGGAATTTCATTTAATTTCCTGATTACATTCACAATACGTGCCTGTCGAATCGTACAGAGTTTAGATATTTAAAATAATAATAATAAAAATAAATAATAACAAAAATAAAAAAAAGATATTACTTCCAAAATGTCAGGGTACAAAAGTGGACCAATCAGAAACGGGAAAAGGGAATCGTCTGGTCAGCGGGCGTCGACCAATCAGAAGCAGAAGAGGGCGGGGCTAAAAGCGGGGAATTTCGTGATTTCCTGGTTACAGTCGAGGTGGGTGTCTGTCTTCTAGTAACAATTTTGTCTTTAAACTAATTTACTTCATTTAGTCGTCTGGTTTTGAAATGAACTTTTTTTTTAAAGCATGAGTACGGCTCGGGAGTGTGGTGTCAAAAAAAGAGAGAAATCCAAAGTGTTTGGGGTAAATTCAGGGAGTCGCCTTACGTGTTTGCTAGCAAGGGGTTGTTAGCTGACTAGCCTAATTATTTAATTAATTAATTTAAGAGGTAAAGGATATTGTCACGTGACACTTTATAGCCATATATCTATATATTATCTATATCTCCTTGGACTAGAGTACTGGTTTCAAATACAACGTTGTCTGTATATAGGACTTGTGCACAAACCAGTTCATAAAAAGATGACTAGTTACAAGTAACAGAAAAAATAAAAAATTATGGATATTGATTATGGATTATGGATATAATAAATAAATAAGAAAGACAGACAGAAAAGTCAGGCTTCTTGTGATAGAAGAATAAACAATGCTATGAGCATGATTAAACATTTTCTTGGCTTTTCTAAATTCGCTTATTAGTGATGCAAAATGTATTCCCAAAATAATAATAATAATAATAATAATAATAATAATAATAATAATAATAAAATATCCACTTGTGTGTTCAGCCTTTATTTAAACCACAATAAGAATCAGAACATTCTCAGTTCACCCAAAATAAGAATCTTTTCACAAGTTAAAGGTGGTATTTCATTTCTTTCCGAAACCAAACCAAACCAAAACGTAGGATTCTCACCGATCTGACACACCTTACTGACATAACGAAAGGAAGGAGGAAAAAAAACAAACAAAAAAACCCCGTCCTCGCTGATCGAAGTGTGTATCAGTAATTCAAATTAATAATGCGGAAAATATTTATTTTTGTTTTTAATTTCTGTTTTGGTTCTTCCGTTGTTGTTTAATCGTCTAGTTTCACTCTGGTGAACGATTTCCTTTATCAAATTCAAATTTTATCTGTCACATACACAATCGTACATGGTAACGTATTTGCTGTGCCCGACCCGTAGACATTAAAATAGAAAACAACAAAATAAAAATAGAGAATAAGTAAAAAATTATAATAAAAAGGAATGCAGATATAAAAGGATATATGGTAAATATCTGAAAGATTAAAACATATAAAGATATGTCTATATAGAAAGATATAAAATGTAAACTGTAAATAAAAAAAAATGTGCATCAGAAGTAATGTGCAATCAATGAAGTAAAATGTGCAAATAAAACATTATTATTATTATTATTATTATTATTACCCCCCCCCCCCCAATACCACTGAATACCTGTGATGCAGCGGCGCTTTAATCTGTCCTGCTGTCCCCATTCCTCTGATCAATCCAAACAGCTTCCAACGCTTCACTGTCTACCCGAGTCTCTGGCGTGACTGTGCACGGTTCACGTCTTCGCTACTTCTACGCTGGATTTCTTATAAATATGACTTTGAACATATTTGGTTTCAAATAAAAAGGTGTTTTGTTGTTAGGAGCTCCTAACTGCTTTTGCTTTAATTCTCCTCTCATTATCAGTTATGTCATAACCATGTTTAATGTGTATCAGGGTGGAGATTTCGTTTAATTATTGATTGAGCTGTTTCATTAAAGCAGGAAAAATGTGCAGTATTTCGGGGGATCTAACGCGACGAACTTTAACGTTTCTTGCAGCGCTTGCAGAATGAATGTGGGCGTCGCTCACAGCGAGGTGAACCCCAACACGCGGGTGATGAACAGCAGAGGGATTTGGCTCACCTACCTGCTGCTGACCGTCGTCTTGCACATCGTCTTACTGAGCATCCCGTTCCTCAGCGTGCCAATCGTCTGGACCTTAACCAATGTCATTCACAATCTGGTCAGTCCATGCAGAGATGCACTTGTTAAAGGAGCGATGCATGCTGGGAACACCGGCAGTGCTGACACTGATCAGACCCCTGTCGGTTTTTGCATGAGGTCCGAGACGAGACGGAAATTCATATCGGCGTCCATCGCGCGTAACTCTGTCGTAGTGTAAATCTGAAAAAAAAAAAAAAAACAAAGTCTTGAGAAGGCCTAGGATTTTTTTTTTCTTTTAAATGATGAAAGGAACTCTAGCAGAATGACAAAATACAGGTTCTAACCCCAAGTTATTCATACTTTATACAAAATATTTAAATATAGTGGAAAACTACAAGAATGTAAATAGATGTGCTGATGTAACTGCATGCCACAATTGCAGACAATCAACACCAGAATTATTGGCACCCACGGTGAGCAAAGATGGTATTCAGTATCATCATTATTATTATTATTATTATTAATGATACATTTCTCTGATAGATATTTAGTAAACTTTAAACTTAATCTAGAAATTTGTACATTTAAAAAAAATAATAATTTAATATTAGTAGAATAAATTTACGTCAGTTAAAGGGTTAATTTTTTTTTTTTTTTTTTTTTTTAGTTAATCACGTTCCTATCTAACTGTATTTACCCGTCTCTGTCAAGGGTGCCAATAGTTCTGGAACTGAATCTTAATATAACAGAGGTGGTATTTGAACAATCGTTTGATTTCCTCTCACAGGAACTCTTATACTATATAATAGTTGCCTTTAGATTTGAAAATCTTGTTTAGATATATTAATATTCATGGTGAGATTTTGCTAGCGTAACTTTGGCGAAGCTAAATGTGAATGCTTTTAACCGTTGTGATGTAATATTTTCGCTGTACAGTCGACCCTCGTTTATCGCGGTTAATCCGTTCCAGACTCTACCGCGATAAGTGAATTTCCACGAAGTAGCATTCTTTATTTATAAATCAAATATATATCCCTCTAGACATGAAATAACACCCTTTGGTCACCATTACACTCTCGACTGTAGTGCATAAATTATACAAAAGTGCAGACATAACGGGCAATCTGTGTGTATATTTGTGTGTGTAGAATTTACGCTACTCAGTTCTAGTATCCAGCCCTGTGTAAATATTAGTCTGTAATCCTCAGTGAGAGTGCTGCTCAAGAAGG
This sequence comes from Synodontis membranacea, assembly GCA_025674565.1. Lineage (NCBI taxonomy): Eukaryota > Metazoa > Chordata > Actinopteri > Siluriformes > Mochokidae > Synodontis > Synodontis membranacea. The sequence continues at coordinate 3,863,488 of JAOVYU010000024.1, forward strand.
AAGTAGAAAAAAATTTCAAAACAAACCCATCAGAATCAAGTCCTGTATCTGTCCTAGAGTCAAGCGCTGACTATATGTTTTATTTTCCAGGCAATGTACGTGTTCCTTCACACGGTAAAGGGGACTCCGTTTGAGACACCAGACCAGGGAAAAGCCCGCCTGCTCACTCACTGGGAACAAATGGATTACGGCATCCAGTTCACGTCATCAAGAAAATTCCTCACCATTTCACCCATAGTGCTGTGAGTGTAACGTCTTAGTGACACGACACGAGCTTTATGAGGAACCGCTGTAGTGTCTGCACAGCGGAGTACAAATGTTTGCATAGCATTAAGATCAAATTAAAGACAAACAAATTCGATTCACACCGTAGAGAGTGCGTCAAGTCTTTCCGCAGGTTTTTCATGACCAGAAATGAAAATTACTAGTCAAACATAATGTGTAAATATTAATCTAATACTTCATGCAGGTAACAGTGCTGGGGAAAACGAAAACAAATTTATTCAACAATTGAATACTTTTTTTTTTTTTTTTTTTTTTTTTTTTTAAATTTTAGATTAAAGCGCTTTCTAAGCCTTCCCAGAATCCAAAGCGTCGTTTTTAATTTTGAAAGCATGTGACCACTGCCTGCTATCTCTCCAAAGATTCACTGTTAGTGATCCATTTCAAAACCGGTCTCGAACTTTTGTTTCATCTGCAGGTCAGACGTGGAATCTTTTTGGGAAAAAAAAAAAAAAAAATTCCTTTTTCGTTCTTTCTTTTTTCGGCTGACTGCGAGAAGGCCGTGGGCGGTTCAGGTCCATTATATACACGTAACGACGATGCAAAAACAGTACAGGTCGGTGGAAAGAATTTAAAATAGATGATTTAACAAAATATCTTATTTAAGATCTACAGATTAGGATGTAGCCAAATCGTTGCGGAATCGTGAGGAGGATTCTGGGAAGGGTGAGCCGTTTTAAGAAAGGAATAAAGCGCATGACGGGCTGCGCTGTTTGACGACAGTAATCAACGATTCGAAGCTGAAGTCAGAGTCTCCTCTTATACCATATCAGTTTGTCAAGGATTACAGTCTTTTATTGATTAAGGAACAAAATGACAACTTGTTTCTATTTATAGTTACACTTTGGAATTGTGGAACGTATATATGAAACAAGATGGTTCCTGTTATCTCTTACGTGTATAGCAGCTGTAAGCTCTTGTTTCCTCAACAGCGTCAATCTTTTTTTTTTTTTTTTCCCCCCCAGCTCTCTCCCTTTTCCGTCCCTCCTGAAAACCTACAAGTTGCTTCTCCTGTAGAAACTATGAAGTATTAGAATGAGGGCAATCAAATTGAAATCAATCCAATCAGATTGAGAAATCCAACAGCGCATTGGTAGAAAAGGTTTTTAATGCGATGCTGTTTGAAAAGTCTGGAGCCGACAAACCAGCAATTTACATTTACAGTTTATTTATTTATTTATTGATGTTTATTAATAACATAATTAATCATTGCACGATGACACAATGATGTTTGCGTTCTTGCAGGTACATCCTGGCCAGCTTTTACACCAAATACGACGCCACCCACTTCCTGATCAACACAAGCTCCCTTCTTAGTGTCCTTCTGCCCAAGTTGCCTCAGTTCCACGGAGTGCGTCTGTTCGGGATCAATAAATACTGAACTGCGTTCGCAGGAGGCAACGAGAACCAGTAGTGAAAAAGAAAATGTCTATCTCTTGGTTTAACGCCTTTTCTTAATACAAGCTGATGGTAAGGAAGCAGCGCTGAACTGAACTTCTTACACTGTATTGAAAAGGTGTTTAAGGCAGCGCACTGGTGTTTGAATTCCTAATTATTTTCTCCTGGTTTTTTTTTTTTTTTGTTGTTAATTTTAAATTTTACTGGAAATGCATTCCAGACTATGAATTCACTTCGAGTGCAGGCGAAGATTGTATTTATTTATTCATTTAGTGGAAACGTTTATGCAAAGAGACTTAAGTGAGGCAGAAACCAGTAACGGAGCTGATAAAAGAGCTGACCGAGTTTCACATACACACAGATTGGGGGATCAGTGTATATAAGCATCAATCCCTAAGGTCAAATTCAGTGAGATAAATCATTAATGAAAATGACAATCAGACAAGACTGACTTCAGTAACAGTGATGCACGGTAATAGAGTATATTAATGTAACTATAGGAAACTTACTGTACTTTATCAATCAGCTAACGGCATGACCAAAGCACACTGTAGATGGACGCAAACGCACGTCCTCGCGGAGTTGAGAGTAGAGGGGTGCTTCGGGGCTAGGAACCCAGCCTACGTGATCTAACAAACTTGTAGGGCGAGTGTTTTTTTTTTTTTTTTTTTTTTTGCTGTCGTGGGTGACCGGACACAAACCTCACAGGTTAAATTAACACAAGCGACTCTGCGACACTCATTCACTCCTTTTTCTCTTATGCTTTATCCTGGTCAGGGTCACGGTTTAAGGTGCACATTTATTTCTGTTCCTGCCAAATAGAACCACTTAGGTTTGTTAGAAAATATCACAGGTGTGCGCGCACGTGCGGGATCAGTCAGATCTTCAGCGGGAGGGAATGGGATCGGTTATAATTCTTTTCAGCAGTGTGGGATTGGTCAGAGTTTCTGCAGGAGGGCATAGGATTGGTGAAAATTTCTGTGGGTGGGCGTAGGATTGGTTTTTATGCTTTTAGGAGCAATCAGAATTGGTCGAATTTCCTGCGGGATAGAAAAAAAAAAAAGAGCTTTGGGCATTTTACATTACATTTACGTTTAAGGCGTTTAGCATTTAGCAGACATTTAAGGCATTTAGCAGACGCTCTTATCCAGAGCGACGTACGAGGTGCTTTGTAGTGGAGAACATTTCCAAGAACTGGTCAGATATTCTGTGGGAGGGGCGGGTGGGATTAGTTAGAAATCTTTTGGGAGTAAACAGGATTGGTTAGAGGGGCAAGTGGAATTTGGTGGAATCGTCTGCCGGACTGAGCAGGATTGGTCAAGATGCACTGCAGTAGTGGGTGGGATCGGTCAGAATTTTTTCAGGAGCGAGTGGGTTTGGTCAGAAATCTTTCATAATGCAGCAGCAGTCATCAGAATTCTTTGAGGAGCGGGCGGGAATGGTAGGAATTCTTTCAAGAGTGATCAGCTGTCATTAGAATTATTCCTGGTGCAGGTGGGATTGGGATTTATAAACAGTCCTGTGTACACCTATAGCTGAGCGTTCAGGTGTTTCCTGAAACCCGAGAGGAGAATCTGTCAGCACAGCTGCGCGGAAACCATCAGGATCCTGTGCAGTTCCGGGCGAGCTTGAATGTCCGAGTGATGAAAGGCCCACTGCAGGCGGTGTGTGCTTTTTTTTTTTTTTTTTTTATTAGCATGTACTGTGTTTTTTTTTTTTATTTTTTTTTTTTTATTAGCATATATGTTTGATCACCGCTGTCCAGTCCCAGATATCTGAACCTGAGTCCTTTCCCTCCCAGGAAGCCTGTTTAATAGCAAACCAAAAATGGTCACGTTACAATAAATAGTAGATTATTAGAAGCGATTCACGAGTTTCACTCTTCTCTTCGAACATCAGTGGTATCTGTTTTTAAGCCAACTCTCACCTGGAAACCGTGTGCTCGATGCTGAGATTGTAGTCTATTTGTTCGTTTTTGTCTTTGTTTTTCATTTACAGACTAATTTTCTATGTATAAACGGTCGCATTCGTATTGCATTTTCTCAGTCTAGATTGTCACTGCATTGCAAAACATGGATTCTTGTTAGCTGTGTGTGAAATGTATGCAGCTTGCTGATGAGCTGGTAATGTCTCAGTGAGTAGCACGCTACGTCTCAGAGGACCAGTTTTGAGTCTCAGTCGTTAATGCAGGAATGATCGCGTGCCATTGAATAAAAAGTTACCAACATTTCTAAAAGTCTTAAACACATCTCTGCACTGTATCATTCATATTCTCTGTTCATACAGTTCTTAATGAGAGAAAGGGGAAAGAAAATAATAACCCAGGGTGGTGTATGGTATTTATTTTTAGTTTTGGATACCACAGAATGTTTTTTTTTTTTTTTTTAATTGTTGATGGCCACGACGAATGATCCTTTGTTCACTCCTTGTCTGCGTACATGTTGTCATGTTTAGAGATGATTATTAATTATTTCATTCTGTAACAGGCTCGAGTGCGGGCAATGAAAGACGTACTGTATATGCCATATTGTCGATTAAAAAAAAAAAATCCTTACATAACACCACAACGTGTCTGTTTTCTGTTGTCAGTCATGTAAAAAGGAGTGATTTGTTTAAACCTTTAAAGGATAAAGTCATTTAAAATGCAATAAAAGAATAATAATTACAAAAAAAAAAGTATTCCAGGCTGTTTATTAGCAACCAAGTAAACATGAACTTAAGTATTAACGAGTCATTTTAACAGCCCGCATGTTAACAAGGGAATCCTCCCCATGATCACTGACCACAAAGGGAACCTCATGTACAAACAGGAAGTGGGCGTTATCAGACGCCAGGAGGAAGCCCAGAACATGCCCACCTTGTCCACATTACTCACATCTGTGGTCCATCAGTGGGGGAGTACACGTGTTGCTGGATTACCTGTGTAGATCCACCTGCTGTCCCTGGGAAAATCCGAGTGTTTTACATGCCGCCTCCGCCCAAGGTTAGCCCATTTCCAGATCCATGCTGATGGGAATCCCCATTCCTGTCTCACGGCTCTCCCGGGAAAAAAAAAAAACCTGGCGAGAGGAAAAACGAGTCCCTGCCTCCCTGTCAGATTTGCATAGCGTGTCCGACACACGGCTCTTTACCAGGGAACTACATGCAAAATGGGCCCCAATGATATGACACTACTGAAGAATCCTCACCAGGCAGCGGGACCCGGCAGATGACAGGAACTCGAAAGAAAATTTGCATCGCGCAGGGGCCAAAGAAAATTCACGAGGAAACGGTTGCATTTTTGAATCTCGGCTGGAAGGAAAGCAAAAGTAAAAGCCGAGCGACCTTCGCCCGGGCGCGCAGGACAGCACAAAGGAGACAGTGTGCGATGTTTCTGCTTTCTCATGGTTCCTGAACATCGGCAGAAGAGCTCATTCTGACATCTGAAGGTCACGGTCACCACACCATTTGAATAGAAGTGTAGGGTTAGCGGTGACCAGCCGAGCCGGAGTGTTTAAAGGGGAACTGAACTTGAATCTGCTGCCTGATGCATGCTCGGGGGAAAAGGAGTAGGATTTTATTGCCACATAGGGGACACACTGTGTGACAGTGCTGATGTGTTTTGAAGCACAAAAGAACACAGCAAAGAGAGAACTAAAGGGTTTTGTGGTGTGAGGTCTAATACGTAAATGGGAAACAAGATAAAATGCCCGTATTTTCTAAGACTGACCACTAATAGCGGCTATTAGACGACGTTACGTCAGAAGTTGTCAACTGGCAGACGGCAGGATTTCAGCAGAACGAAACAAGTACTTGGGAGGGGAAAAAAGAACAAAAAAAAAAAACACTATAGCTGAGTCGATAGATTTCTGAAAAACAAATCGGCCTCAATTCAGCATTTTCATGACCATGAACCAGTTCAGCTTCTGTAGCAGATCCTCTGAGGTCAAGTCCAGTCAAATGCATTTGTGCAATTATTAAATTTTTTACAATTGCATCAGAACAAAGACTAGCTACGGGGAAGAGAGAGGGAGTTTTCACAGACTCGATATATTTACCCGGCAATTATTTTATTTACTGGTCTGATTAAGGAACTGATGATGATTTAAAAAATAAATAAATAAAAATAAATAAATAATAATAAAAAAGATAAAGTAGTATGTTATTCTCACCATATCAAATTCAGAAGTGCAAGGTCCGGTGGTGACATGTAGCACCATTATGAAACAAAAAAATGCTTAAAAATCTAAATGTTACTAAGAATTAAGCATTAAAAATTAACCCTGTAGTCACCATTCATTCATTCATGTTTGCTTATCTGGACCTTTAGAAGTACAGTAAGGAATTATTTACATGATTTAATATCATATCACAAATGTCTGTGTTTAATGGAAACCAAAAAAACAAACAAACAAACAAAAAAAAAACAAATAGCTGAATTTGTTAAAACTTGGTACTTAAAAAAATACTTTTTTACAAGATGGAAAATCTTGATTCTTTAAAAAAAAAAATAAATAAATAAAATAATTGTGACTGTCGAATATCTATCCCGGTAACGCTGGATGAATTATACACTGGCGTCCCATCCAGGGTATCACAGGGCACCATGCAAACACACACATTTACAGTAGAGGTAATAGAGCTGCCTGCATGTTTTTGGACAGCGGAAGGAAACCGGAGATCACCAGGAAATGCCGGAGAAGAGCGATCAGGATTTTTTAATACAAATTGTTATTACATGTCTGCACATTACACTCTAAATATGCTGTTAATAATAATAATAATAATAATAATACACGTTTAAATTTACAACTACTTCTGACATCATTTTTATTCCTTTATTCCTCTATTTACTTATCCTAACTTTTGTACTTTTAGTTTATTTTTTTTTAAACTTGCACACTTCATTGTAAATCTATTTGATTTGCACAGTCACAGGGGTCGCTCAGGGTACATATCACTACATGTTTTACTCGTACAGTCGACCCTCGCCACTTCGCGGTTCGAATTTCGTGGCTTCCCTCTTTCGTGTTTTTTTCAAATACAGTATATTCATTAAAAAG
>JAOVYU010000024.1:3876062-3888793 GCA_025674565.1 Synodontis membranacea
TATATTCATGAATTCAGATATATTTCTGAGACAATGTTCATTGTTTAAAGGGCTACACAAATAAAATGGAACTGAATTAACGTTTGTGACGGCCAGGTGTCCACATACTTTTGGTCATATCAAAAAAGTGTACCTCACGTTTAGAGTTATGCGCTCCGAATGAATCCTTTTGTTTGTGGGTTTGTTAATAGGTGTTCTCAGCAGCCATATAGGAAATGATGATTGTTTTGTTTTGTTTTTTTTGAAGCATTGTTTGGATTTTTATATCCATCATGCACTTGTTTCTGGTCATCTGGTGGCCAAATGAATGAGTGTGAATGTAAACAGACAGGTCCATGATGTTTACCTGGATCCTCGTCCATGTCTCCCTCCATCCAGGAGCAGAGGTGGGGTTGATGTAGCAGAAGTGCTCAGCTTCATCCACTTTCACCTGTTTTCCATCTTTAATTTCTATAATGTTGCGTGAAGCTGAACACAAAAACAAAAAAAACAAAACAGAAGTAAATTATTGTCTCTAAATAAACATGTCCAGGAAATAACGTCGAATTCTGCCTTAATGGAAATATCTACAAAAACCAAGGCAACATATCAACAACCAGGAAACAACAAACAAATAACAACAACAACAAGATGAACGTTAGACTCTGTATATCTGGAACCTTCTTTAGCTGTAAACATTTTTTTAAAATAAATTACATGCACTCTAATTATTAATAACTATTCTATAAATGTACAGACACGTTTACCGGAGGTGAACTCAAAAATTCGGAGAGAAAACAACACAATAAACACGACACTTTTGAGTCTAACGTTTACAAAATGAAACTCTTCCTTCATTTTCATGCATCCCGCCATATTGGTACTTTCTCTTCTTCGGCAGCGGTTTCAAACCGCGTTCAACAGCGCCGCCTGACTCCAGAGCGCCCCCTGCCGAGCGGAAGCGTGCGCACATGCAGGAGTGACCCAAGAAGCACAGGATTTTCTTTCTTTCTTTCTTTCTTTCTTTCTTTCTTTCTGTTTGTTTATTTATTTAGAAACGTGTTCCTGTGTAGCATTCTAAGGGGAAGATCATTTTTCATTTACACAAGATTATAATTGGTTTTTTTTGTTTTGTTTTGTTTTTTTTACACACATTGAATATAAGTACTGTAGCGTTCTTCGTCACGTCGAACACGATGCAGATCAGATGAGAGAGTTCTTATTGTTCCCCCAATGCAGATGGCTAGGGTGGTCTTTTATTGCCTCAAAGCATGGGTACGACAGAACACATCATCTGACCGGACTGAGCTATCAGACCGCATAGGAGCTACAATGAGCTTAAACGAGCATCAAGGTGCTTAACCCAAACACACAAAACAGGCCGAGGCCATTAAACTAACCCCCTTGGGCCAGGAGGGTGAACACAGAACCATGCCCCGCCCCGGGCATAGACTCCCATTAAAACGGGGAGCAGGGGATGATGGTCCTAGCCATTGTAAGGAGGCTGTTGTCTACCATCAAGACTAGAATATACATGTGAATCACTGTAGTTTGTCCAGAGTATACACACCATATTACCAAAACGATGACCATTACAGAAGTACACCTCAAACCGGCAAGCGTAAGGATTTGAGCGAGGGATGTGCTGGACAAACAAGTCTGATCCATGGAGTTCCCACCGCGCAACTTACAGGACTTAAGGGATCTGCTGCTAACATCTTGGCGCCAGATACCACAGCACACCTTCAGGGGTCTAGTGGAGTCCATGTCTTGACGGGTCAGGACCGTTTTGGCAGCAAAATGGCGACCAACACAGTATTAGGCAGGTGGTCATGATGTTATGCTTGATCAGTGTATAGTGTACGTATAAAGAACAAATATATACACCTTTCCAGATTGTAGGAGCTGATACTTACAGTACTAAAACCTCACAGAGTCAGCATTCATTCTTCAGTAGCTCATATTCCAACAATGTGCAAAAATCCTATCGTACACAAATAACACCAAAAAGAACACAACACACAATTTAAATGATATTATTTAATGAAGACATCCCCCCCCCCCATTCATTAAAAACACAGAAAACAGTTTTTATCCACCACATAACAAGCAAGACTTTAAATCCCTCATGATGTTGTAGCTCAATCTTCCAACATGGAAAACCATCACAGGACTGTATGTATGAGAGACTTAAAAGAACACAATGAAATGCATTTTAAATCATGCCAAGGCACATTTGCCATGTCAAATAAGCCATGTACCAGCAACAATAAAGATTCATTCATTCCTCTTCAGTAAGTCACAGTGCCAGTGAATCTGGAGACTATCCCAGGAATACTGGGCACAAGGTGGGAATTTACCCTGGATAGGATACGATTTAGACGCAACAATGGTCCATCCCATTATACCTGCACAGTATGTATTTGAAGGGTGGAAGGAAACCGGAAAATACAGAGGAAACCCGCACAGGCACGGGAAGAAAATGTCCAGAAACTCCACACAGACATTAAACCTAGCTCGGGATCAAACCAGGAACCCTGCAGCTATGAGACATCAACACTAAACCAGTGTTCTGGCTACGAAGAACAATGCTTTTTCATATAATTGTCTTTTTTTTTTTTTTTTTTTTTTTAATTCTTCCTTAAAAGACTTAAAATGAAACATAAGCATATTATATCTACCACGACGTATGCACTTTCTGAAACCTCACATTCCCGACATGGAAAATCACAATGCGTAATGAGCTAATTAGTCTGACAGCACTGAATCAAAATTAATTTTCAATTTAAAATGCACACACGTAGACAAGATTTCCGTTGCAATACGTAACCTACATCCCTGCGAGGAGCCGACTAGCTAACAGACAAGGCTGGTCTGTACACTTTCACCATCTTTTTCTGGCTTGAAAAAAAAACATACATTGCTCCAAACTTCACGTTCGTTAACAGTTGAAGATTCCTTTACAGCGTGACGCTGATCACACAAAGGACAATGGGGAAAGAGGGGAAGTCAACAAGGGTGGGTTGACGGCAGTATTGAAAAAAGGTCTCCAGACTTCATGACATTTGACCCAGTGCTTCTGGTCTCTGCATGAACATCCTGTGTTTTTTTTTTTCTGCTCTAAATCCATCCTGTTTCAAAATCCTCTGCACTGTTTCTACACATACTGACGCCGTGCTAAATCTCCACGCTGACTTTCCATACAACAAAACATCAGACACAGTACATTTTTCATCCAATAAAATCTTTCCGACGAATGGAATCCAATCAGAGCAGTTTTCCTGGAGGTTGGAAGATATATTAGGGGGTTATTCAAAATGACTGAATGGTTAACAGATTTTTTTTGTTGTTGTTGTTGCTTGTTTTAAATATGGTCCTTGAATCAGGAAAAGCAAACAGAAAAAGAAAAGCAAGTTTTCCCGTCTAAGCACACATAAAAAAGACATAAACTGGTGTATACCATGACATGCACTATATTTTGATGGGTAAGAAAGAAGTAGCCTTTACTAGTGCACTTTTAATAAGCTAACGAGATTATTTTATCATGCTAAAAATGTATTAGTTATTTATTGTCCACATTATTAATTAGATTTGTAGAAGGGATTTAAATCCTCTTTTACTGGGATATCATCATTACTGCGCAGCTTTTCATCCAACACCTGGCTTAATGAACTGACGACGGAACAACAGACGGAAAAAATACTCGTTTTAGTTTCTAGTAACAAGTTAAATCCTTCCAGTGTCAAGCATGGCCTTTCTCTCAATTTAGCTCCTTTTTATCATATAAAAATCAATTTTTGTTTTGTTTTATTCTATTTCTTCTAAGCAATTTTAGGAACATAATTTGTATAAAAGTGATACCTAATTGAAACCCGAATAAGAATCACTATTAAATCTCCTATGATATTGCAGAGAAACCTTTAAGTGAATCATTCGATTTTTCATTTTTTTGCAAAATCTGCCTGTATCATAATCTGAAAGTTCCAGTTTTAGAAAAGGTCATTTTCTGATTGCTTCAAATTTCCAAATGGATCCCAAAAACAAGAGTCTCAAGGCCACCCAGGAAAGCGCGCCGGATCATCTGCACTTGCAGAGGCTCGGTCTTGTCTTGTCTGAGCTTCATCTGAACTCGGGGATGAACGCGGCGGGCACGTCGGGTGCGGCGTATCCCACTGTGAAGTTCTGAAGTCCCAGCAGCAGACACTTCCAGCTGTAACGCAGAGCCTTTCTCACGTTCTGCAACACAAAAACAACACTCTTAATCCTAAATAATGCTAAACGGGCCATTACAAGCATACTTACCAACATGACACACAACGTGTGTGCTGTAGGTAAGGAATAAAAGACAACCATTACAACAAGTGTTAAAATCTCAGCATTATTTTTCATCACATTTCACTGTTGTCTGTTTGCAGGCTTAATTGAAACGACTGAAAGGAGAAGTTATAAAACTGTACACCTGTATACCAAATAAGAATACAAACACAAGAATTCCTGTCAAATGATTCCATACGATCAGAATGTTTCTCAAAATTTGCAGACAGAAACATACATACAACATACCTTTCTATATTTCTTGTACCTCTCTTTCTTTTTTGCCTTCTTCTCCTCCTTTGCTTTCTCCCGGCTCTCGTTCTCCTCTAAAGTCGCATATTTCTTCGACCAAACATACCGCTGATATCTGCTCTCATTCTGCCCCTCATCCCATGTCTCCAGAAGAGAGTTAGGCTTCATTCCGCCTTGTAGCTTTTCCTCCTGTGGGGTTTCCTGCTATATCCTGACAAAACTTTGGATCACATGGGCTGGGCGTTTACAGAGTGAAATGGGAAGGGTTACTGGATTAGCTTTTCATAAAATAAACAAACAAAAAAAAAGAATGGATCAGCGTCGCGTAACATAATGAACACTTTATATTATGTTCCCTTTACACTCCAGCAAGAAGACAAATTATCCAATTTATACTTATATAAATTCTTTTATACTTATTGTCCATCCATCCATCCATCCATCCATCCATCCATCCATTCTCTTCCGCTTAATCCTGTTCAGGGTCGCGGGGGGAGCCGGCGCCAATCTCCAGCTAACTTCGGGCGAGAGGCGAGGGGTTACACCCTGGGCGGGTCTATACTTATTGTATTTTGAGCATATGGGGAGTCATATTGGGAGATAATGCGGGAATTTTAAATCTGTATTATGATAGAGACTTTGAATTTGCGGAATCATGATTCCCCATTTTAGATCCCCATTTAGGTCTCGTTTCAGACATTGCACTTTAGAAATGATGACGACGGGCCAAAATGTTTCAACCCTTCTGGTCTGAACACTTAGGAGAACATGACACTTTAAAATGAAGAAGACTTTTGACCGGATATGAACCGATTTTCCTCCAATTTTCCTTTTACAAAAGTTTCAGATTATGGTGAGTTTTTGGTAGTCCAAGACATTTCAGCCTCTTAAATGCTAGTCACTAACATCATGAACACTGGTTCATATTGCAACATTAGGCATTTTATGCAAAAAATATCATGATACGTCTAAGGATGAAGAAGACATTGAGCCAGTATGGAGACAAATTACATGTATTCTTTTTCAGAAAATCTTTTTCTTTTAGATTGTTTTGAGGTTTTGGTGGACCAGGCTGTTTTTGTCCCTTTGGTTTATTCAGGAATATTACATAAATTATACTTATTTATTTATTTATTTATTTTTGTACAAAATTTTATCCTTTTAAAGTCCAGTTACAAGTGGCCAAATCATTGGCATTTAACAAGCCTGAAATAGGAAATAAAATAAGACTCATGAGTGCCTTCTACAGGGATGTGATACGGCATATCCACAGTCATTGAAGGTGGAGCTGCAGAACAAAAAGCATTTCAAGAAACCTCTAGCTTAGCGGAAGTGAAACTGAACCAGTTAACCAAGTTTTGTCGTGTGGCACCGTTTCAGTCCTGACCAACATTAACTTCAGATGTAAGTATGATTTCAAGTTAATATTGCTTAGGTTAACAATTTACCCTGCTGCTTTAAGAAATGCTGGCCATGTTTTGTGTGATTGGAATGAGTTTCATTCAGCTTATTCATTAAGATTAACCTGATTTTAAACTTTGATTGTTTTGCCATAAGCTTAGGTTAACTCAGGTTATAACACCGCCCTGGTGAATTCTTCACCCTCATTGTTCAGAACACCATGTGTTAGTCCTTTGATTGATTTTTTACAGCAATAGCAGGTCTCACAATAGTTCTGGCTGCCAGACAAATAGTTATTGTTTCTAAAATAACTTTGTTACGGCATGCACACCACATAAACTGGTTAAAACAATTTTTTTTTCAAGTGAATAAGTATTGACGGGGTGAAGTTTATTAATGGGGAGATGTCTAGTTCGTGTTTTTAGAACAAGTCTTAAGTGTCAGCTTACTATTTTGTATTCTCAGCACATTACAAGAGGCTGATGAACAGTGACGGCTGGTCGTGATACTGGATGTAATATTTATCAATAGCTTGACAATTGCAGGCTTCATGTTGTGCTTCTTCATGTTTCATCAATATCAAACATGGTAAATAGAAAAGTTGTAACTGTGTGTTTCAAACCAAAATACACTCAACGGCAAAATTCTGAGTTGACGTGTTAACCAAAAGTAATAATTATAAGTCCAAAATAACCTGCCTTAAGTCGTTTCTTAACAGCAAATAATCTGAAGCGGATGCTGAAACTTTCTCCTGACGTCTTTATAATGGAAATCTTAGATGTCCTAGCCTATCTCTGTTCATTTACTGTTTAGACTGTTATGAGTATAATAACAAGATAATAAGAAGAGCTCAGTCAAGGACGTTAAAGAAAAGAGTGAATCGCTTAAAGAAGAGGTCCCTGACACCCGATCATTTGGTACCGGGCCGCAAAGAAAACAATTTCTTGGTTAAAATTATGTTTATTTTTCTTTCATTAGTCTTCCAGATCTTATTTTGAAAAGTGTCTGTTTCCGCCCCCGCCCTCACTACCGCACTTGACTCTGGCACGCCGTTTCACGAATCAGCGTCACAAGCTTAACCTTTGAAAAAAAAAAAAGAGCCAAAAACAAAATTCACCGGAGAGCTTTTTCGGGAAGGAACGAGCAAACGATAGGACAGCAGAAGGGTCACAGACTGCCAGCGAAAAGAAAGCTGTGTTTAAACGAAAATACCGAGATTCCTACCTAAGTTACGGGTTCATCGCAACAGGTGATACACAAGCTCCACACCCGCTACGCGAACCCCAGCGCCTATACCCCGTCCCCGGAAAAACTTTCATGCGTGAAACCGGTCCGTGGTACAAGAAAGGTTGGGGAGCGCTGACCTAAAGCGTTAAAGTCACAGGAATAAATGACTTATTTATTCTTTTATAACACCAACTCCAGCGAGTCTATAACAAAATGAGTCCTTTTACATATTATTTATTTATTTATTTATTTCATAATACCTTTACACTGCATTGTGTAATCCATGAGACTTACTTCATGATATTAGTATGAGTCATTTATTCGTTGGGGTTGGTCCTAGTGTGTAACAATAGCACAGCAACGGTGTTGTCATTACCTCCATCATCTGCGTCACTGAGGAGATGAAGACACGTGTGGCATGTTCTGTATGATAATTGGCAGAAGATAACGCAACACATGACAGGGTGGAAGGCGTAATGGTTTTCATTTTAAAAACAGAAACACAAGTGATTTAGCAACATTCAGAAGGCTGACCCGTGTAACCGATCATTTACACTTCCTTCTGTTTGAGTTGCTACATACAATTTACACATGACTTCCTAATAATAGCGGGGGAAATTCTTGTAACGTGTTTCATGGCATTAACTAATTTTTTTTTCAAACAGCTGACCAGTGCATTTTTTTTTATTTTTTATTTTTTTTACCAGGCTTCAAAAATTAAAATATAATGTTTAAATGGATCTATAAGATAAGAAAATCTTGATACTGGGACGTGTGAATTCTTCGATTTATATTATTTATTATTATTTTTTATTATTATTATTTAGACAGTTCATTAATATAGACATTACTGAAATTATATTCCAGTATACAGAAATATTAAATCTATAGAAATATTAAATTCGATATAAAATTTGTTATACAGGTAAAAATTCACAACTGGAGTCTACAACGAATCACTGCGGAGAAAGCGCTGCTTATTATCCCAGGTCAGCAGTTTATACTGCATAAAACTTTCATGATATTTTAACTGTAGGATAGCTGACGAGTCTGACGTGTGGTATTTCTTTGGGATTTCAAGGCTGGACAAGATGGCTGTACCAAGCTGCGTTTCCATGAAGAGTTCAAATTCATTGCTGGAGCCAATTGAATTTCAAAAAACAGCTTCGCTCAAAAAAAGGTAGGAATTTCTACGGAGGACTCAGAGACACGCCTGTTACTGAAATGAGAGACGTGATTCATTTCACCAACCTCAAAATAAACTACAACGCTGCGGTCAATAAAGTACATGCGTATTAAAGTGTAACGATATAATTGAAAGAATATCATCCTCATCTGTGTCTGACTGTGTGTTAATCAGAATACTTCCTGAACCTGTGTCCCCAACAACCAAGGGCATTCGCAAACACCCAAAGTAAGTCGGCAAATCACCACTGAATTACTACCTTGCTAACTGGTTTCCCAGACATGCAGGCGCTGATTTCCTAAGAACTCAACTAAGGGACGAAGTAAAGGAGTTAATATGGAAATTGCACACATCAGTATTCGAACATCAGACATAACTATGGACATTTGCTTGGGAGATACCTTGGATTTTGCAGGAAACAGAGGCAAATCTCACTTAAGTCAGATTTTCTTGGGTGCTATCAGGTAAAGGAGCTGTATTAAATATGCATTGCATTGTTTTATCACAGCAAGAAAGTTCTGGGTACGAATTTGCCAACCAAGGGGGGCCTTTTTGTGTGGTGTTAAGCATGCTCTATCTGTGCCTGCATGGGTTTCCTCCAGGTGCTCTGGTTTCCTCCCACAGACCAAAGACATGCAGTTTAGGTCAACTGTTTACACTAAATTACCCACAGGAATGAATGTGAGTGTGAATGGTTGTTCATCTGCGATAAATTGGTGACCTGCCCAGGGTGGACCCCGCCTCTCGCCCAAAGTCAGCGATGTGGTGGCTCCAGCTTCCCATGAAGGAAGCTTATGTGGACACATGAGAACATGTGACAGTTTGCACAGACAATAACCAGAGATCAGGATCAAACCTGAGACGCTGGATCTGTGAGGCAGCAACGCGACCTGCTGTGCCACCATGCCGTATTTTGCTGTTTTTCGTTTTTTGTACACAGTCCTTCAGTAAATCAAGCCATCAAAATGAAAATTTAGTATGGTATATATATATACAGTATATTGTATGTAATAAAATTGTTTCTATCTATCCAGGGATCCTGCTGTTGTCTTGGCAAAGTCTGGTTCACCTACAGATACTTATGGAAAGCCTAATCATGAACTTAAAAATAGACTAAAGGCAAAATTTCAGCACATTTGCCACGACCTGACAATCCAGGGTCAATCGACATTGCTGAACGATATTTACACAGAGCTCTACATCACCGAGAGTGACAGCGGGAATGTCCGAATGGAACATGAGGTGAGGCAGATTGAAATGATATCCAGGACGCAAACGACAATAGAAATACCAATCAAATGCAATGACATATTCAAGCCCTTACACGGACATGGCAAACCTATAAGGAGTGTCCTGACAAAAGGAGTTGCTGGCATTGGAAAAACAGTGTCTGTACAGAAATTTGTCTTGGACTGGGCTGAAGGTAAAACGAATCAAGACATTGACTTCATTTATCCATTGGCATTCCGTGAACTCAACCTGATGAAGGGGGAGAGGTTCAGCCTTATTAGGCTTCTTCAGAGTTTTTACATGGGTACGTTTGAAGCAACAGTTACCCAGAGTTGCAAAGTTCTCTTCATCCTTGATGGACTGGACGAATGCCGCTTTCCGTTAGACTTTCAGAACAACCAGAGAGTTTCTGATGCAGCAGAACAAGTGTCTCTTGATGTCCTACTGACCAACCTCATCAACGGAACCCTGCTTCCTGATGCTCTCCTCTGGATAACTTCTCGTCCGGCGGCAGCCAGTCAGATTCCTTCACAGTGCATTGACCTTTTGAGTGAGGTACGAGGGTTTAATGACCCCCAGAAGGATGAGTATCTCAGGAAGAGAATAAGCGACCAGAGACTGGCTAACAGAATCATTGCACACATCAGGTCCTCAAGAAGTCTCTTCATTATGTGCCACATTCCTGTCTTCTGCTGGCTTTCCTCGGCTGTTTTGGAGACAAGCTTCAGTTCCTCAGATGGTCAGGACGTTCCAAAGACACTGACTCAAATGTACATGCATTTCCTCCTAATCCAAACCAGAACCAAAAACCACAGGTACTCTGACGGAAAAGAGGGTCCATCTGATGACGGAATGATCCTGAAACTGGGCAGATTAGCCTTTCAGCAGCTGGAAAAGGGCAACCTGATATTTTATGAGGATGACCTCATGGCTTGCGGCATCAACGTCAAGGAGGCTGTGATCTACTCAGGAGTGTGCTCACAGATCTTTAAAGAGGAATGTGCCTTGACTCAGAGTAAAGTGTACTGCTTTGTACACCTGAGCATCCAGGAGTTCCTGGCTGCCGTATACGTGTTCCTCATGTGTAAAAGCTACAACAGGAACGTTCTTGACCAGACAAGTTGCACTACGAAGGATGCTACCCAAGCACTCAATGATATGCACAAGAATGCCATAGATAGAGCCTTAAAGAGTGAAAACGGGCACTTGGATCTATTTCTACGCTTCCTCCTAGGCCTTTCTCTGGAGTCCAACCAGTCCCTCCTGCGCAGTCTGCTGCCGCACGTCGGACCCAGCCTTCAGAACACAGAAGCGACGGTCGAATACGTCAAGATGAAGATAGAGGAAAACTCCTCGAGTGAGAAGTCTATCAATCTCTTCTATTGTCTGAATGAGCTTAACGAGCTCTCTATAGTGAAGGAGGTCCAGCGCTACTTGAGCGTTGAAAATTCCTCCAAACTTTCCCTTGCACAGTGGTCCGCCCTCGTCTTCGTGCTGCTGACGTCTGAAACAAAACTCGACGTGTTTGACCTCAAGAAGTACATCAGATCGGATGAAGGTCTCCTGAGGCTGATGTTGGTGGTCAAAGCTTCAGAAATTGCTCTGTAAGTAGGCTGTGTTTTGAATCCTTGCACAGATTGATAAACCAATGCCTTCATCGAATTTGCACTATGTCTGGTCAAATTAGAGGCAGATTAATGCTTTGTTTCTCAGGCTCGATAACTGTGGACTCACTGAGAGATGCTGTAAGGCACTGGGCTCTGCACTCAGCTTTGATTGCTCCAGTCTGCAAGAGCTGAATCTAAGTGGTAACTCTATTGGAGACCGAGGGCTGAGGCTTCTTACAGAAGGACTGGGAAATGTCAAAAGTGAATTAAAGAAACTAAGGTATAAATGTTTTGCCTTTTTCAGGATTATTTGATTATCTGGGTAAAAATATATGAGCGTGTAACTTAATATGTTAAACAAGAAATATAGCCCCAGGTAGTGATCTACGGGGTCCAAACACCGGTTGCAAATACTGTACCTCCCCACCTTGATTACTTTGGTTAATCATTGTATTGATTATTATTGTATTGAATCATTGTAATCATCAACATTGTATATGGTTGAAATGACGATTACGATCTACTTGACTTGACTCTTTCTTGACTTGACTCTTACTTGACTTGACTCTTACTTGACTTGACTTGTTTCTTTTACTTCTTGGAGAATCTTACTGTGTTTTTATCATGTTCCCTTTTATTCCACTTCCTGTTTTCGACCCTCTCGATTCTGGTTATGGATTGCCCTGTGTTAAACCTGCCCATGTTTGGCCCATGCTACATATTTCCCATAAGTAAACACACTCTAAGTTTACCCACTTGAGTCAATCAATATCCGCATGTAACTATCTTAAACTACTTATATAATAGTTGAGCTGCTAGAATATATGCCAAGTACTTGTAACCAGTAGTCTTAGTAAAGCAATCACAGCACACTTTCTTGACACGAATATCATCAAATCTTTGTCAAAGGGTTAATCGTGGTATAGGGTGGGATGAAGAGTATGTTACTAGTATTGTTACTATTTTCTCGTCTCTGCAGTCTTTCGTATTGCAGAATCACCCCGCAGGGCTGCAACACTTTGGCCCCACAGCTTCTCCTCAGACTTCCACACCTTAAAGTCCTTGACCTGAGCGAGAACAGCTTGAGGCAGACAGGAATTCAACAACTGGCTACCCATCTACAGAATCCGGAGTGCAAACTTGAGATACTAAGGTCAGTATATCTGCTGTATATCACTTTTGATGGCCAAATGGTTTCGGGTACAACTTGGGTAACTGAACTTCTTGAATGATCATGAAAGGGTCATATGGTTGATGCGAATATACTTTGTGGTTTAAATTACTGTATGTCTCCCAGACTGAAGGACTGCAGAGTTACTCCAGCAGGAACGACAGCACTAGCCTCGGCTCTGAACTCGAACCCGTCCCACTTGAAAGAGCTCGACCTCCACTGGAACAATCCAGGAGATGACCCAGGAGTTGAGCAACTGGCTGCTGTCATGGTCGATCCACGCTCCAAGCTTGAAGTCTTATGGTGGGAAACGTCTTTCTGCACCTACAAAAAAAAAAGAAGCTTTTTTAACAAAAGTCCACCC
>JAOVYU010000024.1:3962602-3974879 GCA_025674565.1 Synodontis membranacea
GGGGGTGTTAGGCATCTGTCACTGTTGAGCAGTTAACATCTGTATGGCATCAACGTGGTTCCATGCTGGCAAAATAGCAACAAAACCCATGACTCAAATTGTATTACAAGTTGCAGAGATAAAGGTTAAGGTAGGGGTTAAGGTTGGGGGGGGTGGGGATACGTTTGGGGATAGATTTTCTTAAGATTTAGAAATTGTTCTGATGCTTTCGTGTGGTTTCCCATACCAGTCTCTTAATTTTTTTAATGATGGAGGATGTTAAATAATAGAACACTTATTAGATTAAAACATGAGTACTGGATGCAGAAACAGAAGCAAGTCAGAGACAAATTCAGTACCATGTTCTCCAAGGCGTTTAGAACAACCAGCAGTCTTAGGAGAGCGTCCGGAGTGCTTTGAGCCGACAGGAAGGCTGCGGTAATGGAAAAATAATCACTCTTAACGACCGTGGCGAGCAGAAAAGCGTGCCACAATGTGTCCAGCCATGATACGGACCGGTCTAAAGGAGCAGAAGACCAACTTCTGAGTCGACCTGAAGCTAGAGTGTGCAGGAATCACCCAGACTAGCGTGATCATTAACTCTTGACCTGTCAAGAGTTAATGATATTTTACGCATTGCACTGCTGCCGCGTGATTGGCTGATTGAGTTAACGAGCACTATCCAGCAGGTGTACGGGAGTTCCTATTAAAGTGCCTGTAGTGTTTACACAAAACAGGGTATATCTTTTTCTTTGACAAGTCTCTGTCAAGACTATGATGACTGGTGATGTATTACTGAGCAAATATTGGCTCAGTAGTTTAAAGCGCACCTCTTGCTGAGCTGCAGGAGCCCTTGGGGAGGGGAAAATACTGCAGAGCCGGAGGCAATACAGTTAGAAGCATTTGCATGTGTAGTAGCTGGAGGAGTGTGTTGTGGCAGCCGATAGATCATTTTCGAAGTCACTATACGGAGTGTTAATGAGCTTTCCCCATTCACACCCACCGCTCCCGAACGCGACTTTATCAGCCACCTCTGATCCCTCTATCAGCATGAGCTGCTGTCTCCTATTTGAATACTACAGGCGTCGTGCTCATTCTCCTACTTTACTCGTGCGTGGCCTACATGTGAACAGGGACACGCGGAAACTAGGTTATCTGTAACGCGTGCTATAAACACTTCTCTGCTACAATCCAGAAACTTTTACTGTATCATTACAGTGTCCTTGTGGCATGAACTAAGGCTAAGGAGAGCTTTTGGTGACACGCTGAGTCAGGTGTAAATAAAAACCCCAACATATAATTGACAATAAGTTCATATTTACCCTGTAGCTAATCTACACCGTTAGCTCCGCGTATAGCGGGATTTAAGCTTTGCGTACATCCAGGGAGTCCAGATTTTCTTACTAGTATGCTTTGCTTGCTTTTTTTTCCCCTTCTTCGAAGTAATATTTTAGGCATTTTTTTTTCATGACTTGGTGATTATCCTCAACCGCTATCAAAACGGTTAGCTATTACTAGCTATTTATTTATACGCCAAAATTGACACGCTCGATCATTTAAATGTTACATGAAATCTATCTGCAATTTGAATAGAAATTGGCGTCAAGATCATAAAAACATTTGAACACGGCGTAACCGTGTGACAGTAAGTCTCCTATAAAAAAAGAAAAACCTGATGGTTCATGTTTACCTAATGTGAATAAAACTTCGTTTTTGCGAATCGATAAAATATAATTGTAATTCACACGGAAGAGGTTAAGTGGGTGCAAAGGGGTGCGTCACATTCTGAAATAACAAAGAAAACCAAAGAAAGTTCCAAAAAACACACTTTATTCACATGGCAGTTTAAAAAAAAAAAAAAAAAAGGTCATATCAAAAAACGTGTAGAAAAATGTTGGATGAATATAAAAAAAAAGTGTTTGTACTTTTTGCTAATACAAAAAAGGCAGCAAATAACAAATAAAATGTTACCGCTAAATGTTTCTGATTGGCCATTATAGTCTTGGTATCAAAAGCACATCGTAATATTACAAACAAAAGGCACAGTTATTAAAAAAAACAAACAAACAAACAAAAAAAGACAAGATTTTCAGTGTTTGTTAAACTAGAAATACCATCGACACGCTGGATTAAAAAAAAAAACAAAAAAAAAAACAGTGTTATGAAATTAAGTGTAAAGAAATGTCTCATCAGATCAAAAGCTCTTTTTTTTTGTCACTGAGGCCTTTGATATGAAAGCATGCTTGGTAAACTTTTTCATTTTTCAGCTTGGTAGTAAATCAGAAAAACCAACACTTTTTTTTTTTTTTTTTAAACAAAATTGAAATCTTGCTTTGTTGATATCAAGTTTAATATAGTGCTAACAGGACGCTGATTGAATCCTGGACTTAATTTTTATTTTTTATTTTTTGTTTTTGGGAATTTTGAAATGGTAACACTATTGAAATAACGAGCGTCTTTTTTTTTTTTTTTTTTTAAGAACGCGTCATTTCTGAACTTGGCAATGTGAACTATGAGGCACTTGTACTCTGATCAGTGCTTTGGTTAGAGGTGCGTCGTGTCTGGCGCAGTTTTAAACATCGTTCTGTGTCGTGTCTGAGGCAGCACTGCTGGGCTACAGGGTGTAGATCATGGTAATGCTCGGAGGAAACACGCTCCTTACTGTTAACGCACAGTAGACTAGAGATTAGCAGGATGCAACGAATACTGGGGTCCAACACTGACAAATGCGCCCGTCATAGTTAATTATTCTTAATACAAAATAATAAATTATTACAAATCGTTATTTATATTAAAATCCATACAATTAGAGCCCTCATAGACAGTTCATTTCCCCCGTGTATAATACAAAATATATAATACAACATTATTTTTAAAAAATAAAATAAAATAAAAAAAAGACGACAAACAAGGTAGAAAAAGTAGAAAAAAACGAGAACAACAAACAAAAACAAGTTTCTTTGGTTGGTCGGCATCCAACACGGAAAAGCACGGCTTAATTGATCGCCGTGCAGTCAAATGAATGGCTCTACGGCCTCTCCCAAATCACGTACCACAATGACTCAACCCCCGCCTTAGGAGTGGCCATCGAGTGTTTTCTCTTTCCTTTATTGCAGAGTGATTGTCTTCTGTCTCTCCACCTCGCTCCCCGACACTCCCCGAGTCTCCTACATGACCAGCGTGCGGGAGCAGAAGTTGTTGAGGTATTTGTGTGTCGGTTCAGAGGGCAAAAGTTGGTCCTCGGTCTTTCCACAAAGCACCTGTTCCCATGTGCCCACGTGCTGAGGAGGAGAAGGAAAAAGCACAAAGATAAAGAACATGATGAGCGTCGTCATTTTATGATTTTATGGTGTAATAAGACACCTGGGTACACAGCATAAAGTAAACACATCTACAGAAATACCATTCCGAAACACCTTTACACCAAACCGACCACCGCTCCCACTCGCCGTTAAAACCGTAAACGTGGAAACGGAAGAATAATGGACGGAAATAGTTTGATTTCCGTTTTTTTTTTTTGTTGTTGTTGTTGTTGTTCTCGTGTCGTAAATGATTCCCAGGTTTATAAATAATTTTTACAGAATTGTACTCTTTTGAAACTTTCCAGCCTTACTATATTCTACATTTTCTTTATAATCGTCGGAGATATAAAAATAAATAAATAAATAAGTGACAATTTTAGACATCCGGAATCGTTTGGCGCCTTAACAGACGTGAACTTAACAGCAAGAACCTGTTTCGTCTGTGTTTTGCTCAAGCAGCGAAATAGTTAAAAGGACGCATCAAGGTACGGGTGAAAAGAGAATCTGTGTTTACCGTACCTGCACCGGGCTACCCAGAGTTCTTCGGGGCATCAGGGCGGCTTTGTGTCCGTCCTCGCTCTTCTCCGATCCGGGCAGCATCAGCACCGAGCTCGTCAACAGATCCTGCGGAGAGGTCAGATATTACATCACTGACAAACCACAGAGCGATAGGCAGAAGTTTATTTCTGTATTTCGCCTATATTAAAGAAGTTCAAACAGAGGACGGAGGTCAAACTTAGGACTGGATGATGAGGAAATCGATATACTGATAACAACAAGTAATATTTGTAAACATTTACCGCGACAGGGAATCGCTTTAAGAGTCAAAAGAGTTATTTATTATTTTATTTATTTTTTACATATTTAAAAATAATTTTAGATTTTAGATTTAGACTGTGAGCAATCATGATCGTATATCATGATTCCTTTTTATACTCGCCCGTGCTTAGGTCAAAGGTCACTCACCGGCATATTGTGGGCGGGGCCACTGGGAGGAAAAAGCTGGGCGTGGAGATTCTGTCCCTCCCACTGCAGACACGCCGGCTCGACCTGCAAGGACGATTCAAACTCACTCACTCTCGTTTTGTACACGCGCTTCGAACGAGTGGGGATTGATTACGGGTTGCGTAAGACATAATAAAAGATTTACAGATATATGAGTCATTGGCTCACCTCTTGTTTAATCTTCTTGAGCGGAGGCTGCTCGTGGTGCGCTCCTCCGACGCTCACTTCGCATTCCTGAGGCTCCTGTTTAATTCCTCCGACTACTGCATCTACGGGAGGGCTGTGAGCCTAAACACGACACACGCTTTACCATCAAGACACTGTAACACACGCACGTGACACCTGCTTCCACACAGACGTCAAACACAACACTCTCACCCTCTTCAGTGGTCCGTATTTGGTGTCCTGCAGCGTCAGTGCCGTTTTGAATGGCGTCGGGGTGCGCGGAGAACACTCCATGATGGAGCGCCTTAGGGTCGGAGTCCTGAACCTGATCCGGAAATGAGCAAACCGTTATGAGTATCCTGTAAGGTGTGTACTTTTTTTTTTTTTTTTTTTTTCATTTGACCCCATTGGATCGTCCTGTTGTTCTATCTGAAAGAGTTCTAATAGAAACTTACATATCGTTCTCCTTCTGGTGAGCAAGCTCAGGCTGCATCGGCTTCTGGGAGCACACGGCCGAGGGTGAGACGGGTAGACTGTGACTGTCCGAGTCTGGACTCACTGAAGCATTTAAGAACTACGAAAAAAAAAAGAAAAAAGAGAGAGAGAGAGAGAGAAAAAAAAAAAAAAAGACAGATCAGAGATCATGACTGTCAGACATACTTCATCACACACCTGTGCTCGAGTGTGTAAAGGAACAAACAGCCACAGAGTACACTTCAGAAAAATGCAGCTGTGTTTTAGAAAGGTGCATGCAAGTTATGAAAGAAGATCTGAAAAAAAGGAAGGTTTTATAATTTCCCCATCTCTTATAGGAATGCAAAACCTATTATATTATCTAATCTCTGCTCATAATGGAACGTCAGCATCGCGCAGAATGCAAAAAAAAAAAAAAAAGAAAGAAACACGTACGTGTTCTTGCGCCTCGCGACTTGTCTGAATGGCGATCTGAACGGGTCGTGACTCGTGAAGTGACCGATTTCAGGTTTTGAGAGAGTTACAGGACGCTTTCAGATGTTTGTTCCAGACAGTCGCTTTTGCATTCACGTCGATTTGAAAGTAGAGGCAAATGAAAGCCAGACATGAAACCCTTTACAATCACTGAATGAAGATTTCGTAAACGTGTAATAAACGTGCACGCGCCTGCTGAGGTACGATCGGTACGTGCCGGACGTAACTAGTACAGGCTTCGGAGATGACATGATGAGGGGGAAAAAAAAAAAAAATCATGAAGAGAGCAAAAAGAATGACATGATCATTCCTCTACATGTGACTAATAATTGATTGGTGTAGCAGAATTGATTCGGCGTGAGACTACTCGACTGATTCTAGCACTACTGGCGGCTCGGGTCTCTCGATGGTACCTGAGAGGGAGAAAAGGGCAGGTCGCTCGTGTTCTTTGGACGCTTAGGCGTGGAGCAGGCGAACAACAGTTCCTCGCAGTTCAAACCTGCAGCCTTGTGCGTTTTACTCGCGCTCCTACTAGAGATCTTGTCGGGCCATGCCAGGATGCCCTGAGAAGGTTAGGGTTATGCAGAGAGGACGATGTTAGGTCCGTAGGTACGTCCCGTATAACGTCATGTCTTTCTCGTAAAAACTGCTCTGTACTGTATGTGCGAAGCAAATGCGTGTCGTACTTTCTGAATGTGTGTCAGCGTCTGCCAGGTGCAAACCGACTCTAAACTTGTCTAGGAAGTGAGACGTTTTGCGCGTCAATACGGCACGCCACGTCCACGATACGGGAAGAGACAGCCTTCGAGCGCGTTAATGTTAATTTTCTTACAGAATCGATGGCATCCATGAACTCTGGTAAGGCTGCCAGGACCCCGCCGCCGCTCGCGCCGCTGTTGCCGTTTGTGCCGCTGCTACTGTTCGGGCTGTTCGTGTTGCCGTGGGCGCTCTCCTCCGGAAGGCAGCCTTGCTCCAAGGGTGGGGCTGGGACGGACACGGCCATGCCTACCGAGGTGTCAGTCAAAGAGCCCCGACCCCATGTGTAACTGGCCATGGAGATCTGTGAGAGAGAGAGAGAGTGAAACAGAGATTAAATGATGGAGGAAGAAAGGAGAGAGAGAGAGAGAGAGAGAGAGAAAGAGAGAGAGAGAAAGGGAACTTGACTTGTTGAATGATGTGCTTGGGAGGGGTGGAAAGGGGGGGGTTCTGTGTTGCACAAGGACTTGAACAGAGTTTGTGGCGTGATAAGGACGCGTTGCATCACTTAGCCAAGCAGTTAGAATGTGAAATAGACCCCCAGATGCTTCCTCCAATTATTCACACACACACACACACACACACTCACACACACTCACGGGTAGTGCTTGTTGTCCTTTCAGCTCATTCTCTGTCGACATCAGAAGCATCTCAATCTCCTTCACTCTCTTCTCTTTCTCAGGATCTTCTTCATTATAGTGTTTCTGGAGTGCACGAAAACAGACAGACAAGCGGAGTTAGAGTCATATATCTGCAGTTTACCTACGATGTTTTTCAATTTACTTTAAAAAAAAGAAGACGTAATTACAACGTACTCTAGTCGACGCTTTCGTCTTACCTGTATAGCTGCCGTGCCGTGCTGAGGGATGTTAAAGATGTTCAGCTGCAGAGCCAGTGGAAACGGCACCTGGACGGCCAATGACGAAACAGATGATGAATTCATAACCATGACAGACTCGTCTCCTGGGCCACCGAGTCATTATTATGCCAGGAGTGTGTTGAATATATTTTCAGTAGATATATGCGCTTAGGGTTTCTGTAGCAGGGACGTTTACTGATAACTATATTCTAGAAGCGTTCCGTTTTTTTTTTTTAATAATTGCAATTTTTTGCAGATTTGAAATATTCCCGTAGGGTGTTTTACGGCGTAACATGTAGCGGCGTAATCTCGGTAAGCTGTTAGTTTGTTTGTTTCTTGTCCGTTTCATGCAGTCGTGTGTTCCGGCTAACACTTACCCGTTGTGGGTCGGAGATGTAGTACGGGTACTGGTTAGTGATGGGGCTGGCTGGCATGGAGCTGCTGGTCGGAGTGTGGCTGTAGTTGAGCAGGTGGGAAGGTTTCGTGTATCCGCTGGTTATCGGCGACGAGCTGACTTTAGGCGTGTGCTGCAGGTAGCCCTCCTGTTCCACTTTACGCCGCATGGTAGAGTTCCAGTGGTTCTTGATGGCGTTATCGGTCCTGTTGAAGAGAGCACGACGATGATGACGATTGTTAGACGTACAGACGCATTGAAACTGTCAGAATTGTAGGGTTTTTTAAATTTTTTTATTACGGATCGTTTGATCGTCCTGACCTGCCCGGGAGCAGTTTGGCGATCTCGGCCCAGCGGTTGCCGAGTTTCTCGTGTGCCTGGTAGATGATACGGTCCTCCTCCTCCGTCCAGGATGTCTTCTTTACCTCTGGGTTTAAGTGATTGTGCCAGCGTTCGCGACACTGTTTGCCGATACGCCCCTTTAAGTGCTTTGCGATCACTGACCAGCGTTTTGGACCGTACTTCTGCACCAGCTCGATCACCTGAAATAAAGCGAGTGACATATGAGTAGCGGAAAGGAAAGAGGGAGCTAGCAAGTGGGCCAAAACACACACACACATACATAGAAGGGGAACATAAATTGAGCAACTGTGTTAAGGCTGCACACAGATAGTGATATATAACTAAATATCTGTAATATCCAGCTGCCAATGACTGTCGACAGGTCATAAAGTTGTTGATACAGAGTTAGCCACCTGCTCCGTACAGTTAATCATTAGTTCCACTCGTTAGGTCTGTGGTGCTTGTTTTGCCGAAACATCTTAATTTTTTACGTTTTTTCACGGTGTCCAGGCATTGCACATACCCTCTGGTCTTCTTCTTTGGTCCAGGGTCCTTTGATGAGCTCCGGGTTGAGGACTTTCTGCCAGCGGTGTTGACACTGGACGTCCGTGCGGTTCTGTGACCAGCAAAAGGGGCAGTTTTGAGATTGCGAAAGTGTAATCACACACACGCGGCAGCGGCGGCTTTAATTGTCGGCGCTTGTCTGTAAATGACACTGACAGGATGCCGCTGGTGTGAACAAGCAAAAGCTGCGAGATTATGAACGCCGCTCTGTTTGTGCTGTGTAATACGCTAACAGGATGTAAGTTATTATGTGGTTGGTGTTTTGGAGCACGAATTACTGAAGGTGTTAGACTGCCGACGATGGCCAGGTGCGTGGATTCCCCTACGAGTGCTTCAGAAATGAAACATCCCCACTTTCTCATTCTCATTTACAGTGATTTGTACGATGCGGGTCGGTTTCTAAAACACAACAAGCTGCCGCCGTGCATGCGTGTGCCTGCGAGTGTGTGCGAGTGTGTGTGTGTGTTTATGTGTGTGCGTGTGTTTGTGTGTGTCGGCAGGTGTGCAGTGGATTCTGAAACAAAGCGATTTCCCCACCCTCCTTGAGCAAATCTAAAAGGGATGCCCGAATATGCAAATGTGCCACGAACCGGGGCATCTATACTACCTGAAGCTTCTAGTCATTCACATGCAAATACTAATATCTGACACACCTTACCTAGTCTGACCTACTCCAAGTCCCAGAATGCACAAACACCCCCCCCCCCCCAACACACACACACACAAACGTACAGGCAAAAAGCTGGCGATGACTTTCCAATCCTCCGAGCCATGATGTTCCACCAATCTTTTCAGCTTCTCGTCCTGTCGAGAACAACCCAGACATCATTCATTATTAGATCGGAACCGGCAGGAGATTTTTCTACTTTCATACTCCAAATGCATGCATGCATGCAAAAAAAAAAAAAAAAAAAAGCATCAGTTATTTAGAGTCGTACCTATTCGCCAAATTTCCCTCTGATTTTGCAACGTGCATCATATACCGTAAAAATAAACACCTTTACTGTAAAGGCATATGGATTAACATTTAAACAGTGCTTCGGTGTACCTCTTCGCGCGTCCAGCGTGTTTTGCCGAGGTGTCGTTTTCCTGTTTTGGCTAACGGTGCATCATAGTCGTGATCATAAATCTCCACTTCGTCATCGTCCTCGTCGCTGCTGTAAACACTGCAGGAAAAGAGAAAACGGGGAAGACGGTGAGAGAGGAGAAAGGAAGAGGGAGGGGACGATCAGAAATAAAGAAAAAAGGTAAGAGCGAAGTGAAAGGAATATGCGTGTGTGAGGGGAGGACAGAAAATTGGAAGAAGGAAGGGAAAGGAGGAGTAAAGGTTTGGATGAGGTAAAGAGAGAGAGAGAGAGAGAGAGAGAGAGAGAGAGAGAATCTGAGTCAATTATATGATCAAAAAAGAGACTGAGGATGACGTATGGCGAATTACAAACAGCCCCGTAGTCATACTGTCACGAATAATAGAAAAATTGAGCGATAACACAGTCAAAACAAAAGTAAAGTGGCTGAACCTGTAGCGCCAGCAGACCTGTTCTGAGAGAAACCTGTTCTGATGTTTTTGGTTTCCACAGATACACGCGAACGAACGAGCGAGCGCGGAGCGGCCCTGTCTCCACCACCGCGGCGTGTTCAGACCTGCTCGGGTCCTGTCACAGCCACATGCTAACATCTAACTCACCTGGCCGGCTTTCGGCCAATCAGGAGCCAGCGTGGCGTCCGTGGAAGCCCATGTTCCCCAGGCTTTTGTGTCACACTTTATGTTTACGTACTGTACGCCTAAGCATTGTGCTCATTACACATCACTGCCAAGTGATTAAAAGAAAAAGAAAAAGAAAAGAAAACAAGGACGAGGTCAGGGGGCGCTTCGGGGTCGTGCTCTTCACCCCAAGAAAGAAAAAAAGGGGGATCCTGGGGTTAGCGATTCATTTTGTTATATCACTGTATGAGCAGTGGAGCTCCTTCTCATCAAGAGAAAGAGAAAGGAATGAATGTAAAGTTCATGTGAAACTGAATGCATACTGTAGTGTTGATTATGTGACTTCATATATTACTCAAAACTGTACAAAAAAATTATTTATGCACTTCATATATATATATATATATATATGTATATACACACACACACACACAGGGTTATTTAATGTACAAGACTAACATAAATGCAGGTTTTGTTTGGGGTTTTTTTTGGACAGCAGTGAGTTGCACCAAGTGCGCTCGTGCCACCCTGACAGGAGGGCAGTTCAGAACTCGCCGTACGGTGGTTAAGCGCGTGACCCCGTGTTTCCTCCGCGTGCGCACCCGGGTCTCTCACGTTTGACGTTTTTTTTTTTTTTTTTTTATAAAAACCTCCCACAAATCGTATCTTTTTTTTCAATTATCCTTTCTGTGTGTGTTTTTTTTAGCACTTTTATAAACAGGAGCTCACACAACCCACACAGTGTTTTAAAAAAAAAAAAAAAAAAAACAAGAAAAAAAGAGTTTTTTTTTTTTACAAGGTTCCTGCAGCATAACAAGAACGAGCTTTAAGCCACAGGTTTAAAATAATAACCGAGATTAACCGACTTAAACCAAAACCAATGTGACGTGTGGGAGCGACTGGGGTTCAGTTTAGGGTCAGAAACAGATGGAGGTTTAATAAATACGAGAACAAAAACAACAACAACAAAAAAAGATTTTAAAAGATAAAAAAAACAGGACAAAGATACTTTAAAAAAAATATATAAAATTTAAATTTAAAAAGAAACGGAAATTAACCGTCGTAACGTTTCGCCCGGCTACTCTCGAACTTTTAAAATCACCTTGGTTACGTCCAAAACCGCATTACGCGTTCCGTCTACGCTACTAATTTCGCGTACGCCAGGTCTGAACACCAGCCGCTACGCAAATTAATATTAATAATAATAATATCCCGTTTCAGACTTTCTTCCAGAACTTTCTGCCTGACTTGACCCGCGGAGCCCCGCACGCGCCACGAAATGAATGAACGAACGAACCAACATATTTAAAACGAGCGCGCGACCACCAGAAGCACCAGCGCGGGCACGCGAGCCTCTCTCTCTCACTCACTCGCGAGCTCGCTCACATGACCACCAGCACCACCACCAAAGCCACCTGTTCCTGCACGAGCCCGGAGAACTGTGAGGAACTTTACTTTACTGCGAGATTAAAAACAAATACATAAATAAAAAACAAATCAATCAATCAATAAATAAAAGGATCTACATAAAATAAAATTTAAAAAAAAGAGCGAGAGAGCACGCGCGCAAATAAATACATACGGGCTATAAGATCAGCTCTCGAGCCTGGAGCACGCGCATCATCATCAGCTGCAAGCGGAGGCAGCACGCACGCACGCACGCGCGCACGCCGTGCAATCCGGTATTATATCATAAAAGTGCAATAATAATAATAAAGAGAGAAATGATCTCCGTGATTTACCTGTGTCTCGGTCGCCTCGCCATCCCGTGTGATGGAAGGTGAGATGAGAAGAGTTGAGTGCGCGCGAGCGTGTGTGTGTGTGTGTGTGTGTGTGTGCACGCGTGCTCGCTATAAGCTCCTGGTCTCGGCTATGAGAAGGAAGTGGACTGACATTAAGCTCACATTAAGGGGGAGTGAGCCACACTGTAAACACACCATCCATCACACAAAGCTCTGCTCTGGCTCGGCCTCCCCCGAGCCCTCCCGCTAAATTTGGCGCGGTTTTGTCTCGTGCGCATGCGCAGTGGAGCGAGTCGTGTATAAGTCGTTAGAGAGCGCCAATTCGGTCGCCTGGTCGCGCTAAACTCAAACTTCTTATTTATTTATTATTTTATTTTTTTTGTTTTTGTTTTTTATTCACTCTCAGTGCTAGTAATGTTTTTGGAGGAGGAACTTGAATGAATGGGTGTGGAGAAAAAAAAAACTAAAAAAAACTGAATGCATGTTTCAAAGTGTCTAGTCTGTGGCATATAAATAAAT
>JAOVYU010000024.1:3978917-3993953 GCA_025674565.1 Synodontis membranacea
GATGATTTTACCTGGAAATTGTTTAAGAGTGCTATAGTGCTGCACTCTTAAACAATTTCCAGGTAAAATCATCACCGCTGCATTCCGGTTCACCTTCCTAAACGAGACGCAACACAAACTTCTCTTCCGCTATAATAACTATATAAGAAGAGATATCGATATATGTGCAACACCTCTGCTTGCAAGGATTTAAAAAAAAATAAAAACAAAACAATAACAAAACAGTCTGAATGAGTTGGCGATTCTGATTAGACTGATGGTGTGAAATAAAAAGTTTCACTTTTACACGTTTCCGTTATAGTAAAGTCTTTCATTTTGGAAGGATCTTCCACATCATGTATGGGTCACCATGGAGACTGGCATGGGCAGTAGCACATAAACACACACACACACGCACACACACACACACAAACACACACACACACACACACTGAAGTTAATTCTAACTAGTTTTGTGTCTCCGCTCTAACCGTGTACGCTCATTCATTTGTCACTTCTCTATTAACAGCAGGTTTTAGGGAAGTAACCACACACACACACACACACACACACATGGCTCAGGTTACTCTGTCCACGTGGACTTTCACAGCTCTACCCGTGTTCACACAGGATTCCTCCAGGTTCTCCGGTTTCCTCCAACGTCCCGAAAACATGCTGTTAGGCGGACTGTCTAGGAAAATCGTCTATACGGTAAATTGAATGAGTGTGTGAACATGTGTGTATCTGGGGTGTATTCCTGCCTCACGGGATAGACTGTGGATCCCCCCCCCCCCCCCTTGACCCTGGCCAGGATCCGGATAAAAATTACAGCTGTAAAGTTATGTCAAGATGCACTTTAATGGCAGCACGATAACGCTGGACGACTCATTTTGTTAATTGTTAAAAAAAAAAAAAAAAAAAATCATCGCACGTTCCGTTTCGTTAAAAAGAAGTGACGGTTCATGTTGGATTGGACTTTATTAGCAAGCCTCGTTTGGATATATCTGGTGTATTATTGACGTATCTTTAAGCGTAGTAATATACTTTTGTCCGTCTTTAATATATAACAACTTTATATAGTATCTATAATTATGTTATGTTTATTTATGTATTCGTTACATTTATCAATCGCGGTCACTTTTCTTTCGACAGTATTCCCTCTTCGTTGTCGGATGTTCCTTTCAAACCTGCGCACAACGCTTTCTTCACAATTTTTTTTTTTTTTAATTTTCTGCATGATATCTATAAAGACGTGATGCATATTCTTTCTCTCAATTTTCTCTCTTTTTCCCCCTCTTTCTGTCTCTCGCTCTCTCACGCTATTGTTTTGCTCGCGCTTCACTCTCAGCGTATTTAGGTCAGTTTAAGAAGGCATCATTCAAGTGCACCTCAAAACTCGAGTGTGTGTGTGTGTGTGTGTGTGTACTGCAGGTGTCTGTTTTTGTTCCAAGTTAAATTTAGACCAGCACTCAAGTGTCAAATGTCATACAGATGTGAACGACACCTTTCAGCAAAGATTGCAGACTGCTGGGGAAGATCAATCACGCACGTACATATGCATGCACATGTACGCACGCACATACGACTCTGATTCATCTGGATAGTGCGATTGCATTTTCAGGGTCCAGGGCTAATGGAAACTTTGAGTCTTGTTTTTTTTTTTGTTGTTTTTTTTTTTTTTTTCAAGGCTTATACATATGTAATTAAGTGTCAGTAAATGACTTTATGCAGTAAGGTGTTTGACCGCCGCGAGCCGTTCGAATAGCGCCGTCGCGGCCTTGCCACTCGTTCTGTACGTGTCCCGGAGTGATGAACACTGAGATGCTCCGTCGTCCGGTCATGTTTACGTGAGGCTGGAGGGGAGAGAGCTGTCTAAGACGCCGTTCCAAAATTTTCCCATGGTTGTTTCGATTTGGTTGAGGGCTGCTGAGTGTGAAGGATAGAGCATACGATTTACATCACTTTCATCCTCATTAAAAAAACGTCCGATGAGCCCTCGGACGATGAAGGTTCCGGGAAGCGACCGCACCCGTCGGTCCCACCGCAGGATTGAGATTAGCAGAAGAATTCTGTATCGATTTGAAGTGAACTCTACTACATGCCTCTGGTTTTTAACTTTAATTTGTCACCCATCAGGACGTGCGTGTGTGTGTGTATGCGTGTGTGGGTGTGTGGGTGTGTATGCAACATATGGAACCCTGCCTATTGTGAAGTTATCAGTACTTATAAATGATTTATTGTTGTTAATCCTTTGTTTCACATGTCCTCCTGGAGAGGAAGGAGGAGAGAGGAGCGGCTTGGTGGGGGTAGTGGTGGTGGTGGTGGTGGTGGTGGGAGGTGGGGGGAATAAGGTGGTTTCCAGGACTAGGCAAGGTGCAGCAGCTGTGGGACAACCACTTTTACGCTAGGAGATAACTTTTCTTACAAGGGGAATTTTCCTCCACCTTGATATCACGTGTGTACGGTACAGTATGTCCCAGCAGGAAGCAAGGAGATTAGGAGCAGTCCCAGGACACACATCTGGAACACTTGAGAGTTAAGAGCTTTTTCTGATCAGCATCCGAGCTCTGTGATCGCGATCGGAAGTGCCAGAGAGACGCCCGGAATTGTCCGGATGTTATTTTCTCTTAGACAAAGGTATCAAGGAATGACGAAGTGTTAATGAACGCACACCGAGCAGTCACCCTCAGAGCTCCAAGGTTACTGCCTGCGTGGAGTTTTGCATGTTGCGAAGACGTCCGCTCGGGTTTCCTTGAGGGGGGTGGACAAACAGCTTACCAAAGACAAATGAATGATACGTGTGTGTCAGGATTGCTACTCGGGTGCCGCTTGCACAAGACGAACAGATTCCTTCTATGAACTTGTGCAAATCCCAAAGTGACCCATAATAATAATAATAATAATAATAATAATAAATGATAAATTATTATTATTATCATTTTTTTTTATATTCAGTGTTTTTTTTTTCTTTTTCATCCAGTGTGACAATACAGTTCGGACAATAAAGTATAAAGTCGACCCTCGTCACTTCGCCCTTCGAATTTCTCACCTTCACTCTATCGCGTTTTTTTCAAATACAGTATATTCATTAAAAAGTCGATCGAGATTGTGAAAGGTTTTATTTCATGTCTAGAGGGCTCTAATAATATTAAAAACCGTATTTAGAAGGTTGTAAACAGGTTTTCTATGCTCTAACTACACTGAAATCCTACTTCGCGCAAATTCACTTATCGCGCTAGAGTCTGGAACGGATTAAACGAGGGTTTACTGTATTGTTAATTTTATTTTATAATTTTTTTTTTATTTCCACACATCTACTATGCCTTAACAGTGTACAGTACTTGTACAATGTGTTCAATTAAATCAAAATAAAAGACAAAAAAAAGAGCTTTGTGTGTACTGTACTGTAGCGATTGAACGTAGCGAAGTTGACTTTTAAGAAGACTTTTAATTTGAAAGGGTTTAGTAGAGCCTTGTGGGGGGTTTTCTGCGCATGCGCAGAGCTCAGAGGAAACATGGCGGCTGTCCTGAAGTGACGTGCTTACGTCAGTATTATGCCTGTGAGAAGCATATGCTTCAACTTTTTCTTTTTTTAGCGAAAATAAAGAAAGAAGCGGAACCTGAAGTAAAATTATGTCTCGGCACAGGAACGTTCGAGGGTATAATTACGATGAAGGTGATTCATGTGGATCTGTTTGTACTCTTTAACTGGCCTGTAGGGTGGATGCTAGCTTAGCTTAGCTTAGCTGAACTTTGCTAGCTGGCTAAGCAGCAGGAAGGATTTGAAACTGACTGACGCGTCCACGTGTAACTATTTGTGTTTTTATTTTTGTTGTTGTTGTTGTTGTTGTTGTAGGAAATAAAATTTCATGGGTTTGTCTGGCTGAGAATACGGTCAGCTAGTTGCCTGAGATAGCACTTCATTTTGATCATGTGTGTTCAATAACAGCTCCTGTTAGTAAACATTAAAGAAGCTCAGGGTCATGTTTAAACTGTTAAACTTACAAAACATCAACATCAAAGTGTCTCTACATGGCTGTAAATGTGTTTGTTCCTGTACTTCATTTTATTTGTTTGTAAACACAGAAGTGTGGCCCTGTTAGGTTCTGTTCATTCATTCATTCTCTGACACCTTTTACAATTCCCGCAGATTTTGAAGACGACGACATTTATGGACAGTCGGTGGACGACGACTACTGCATCTCGCCCGCGACGGGTCGGTATAGTGAGACCGATGGTGATGTTACGTGATTATAAACACACACACACATGGGGCAGATGGTGGCTTAACAGTCAGGGACGTGCCTCTGTAACCGTAGGATTGCAGGTTCGAATCCCACGGCCAGCAGGTACCACTGAGGTATTCTGAGCAAGGTGCCGCCCCCAAGTACTGCTCCCTGGGAGCTGAAAATAGCTGCCCCCTTTGCTGTGTGTCACTATTCACATATGGGTTAAATTCAGAGGATCAATTTCATTGTTGTGTGCTGTGGTGTGTCAGTAATGACAATGATTCACTTTCTCTCTCACACACACACACACACACACCAAAGAACAATCCCCAATCCCCGGTGCTCATGTAAACCCGGATCATGAAACACACTCGTTGGAAATCATCACGTCCACCTTAATAATCCGTTCCCGATGGTTTATTCCATCTTAGTTGGAATTAAACGGATCGATCCCCAGCTGGGACACCGTTTCATGTCCCGGCGTCATTTTTTAAGTAATTTGTGAAAAATACTAGACGGATAGAAATCAGGCATCTGGATCTGCATGGAGTCGTGTTACAGGATAATTGTCAAATCATAAATCGTTCAGTCACTTTACACTTTTCAGATTTCAGCCCCCCCAATCTAGCTAATATAATCCGTCTAATGTCAATTTAACTGTTATCTTACACACAATACCTGTCGAAAATTTGGACACACCTTTCTCATTCAATGGTTTTCTTTTCTTTTTTTAAAATTTTTTATCTACATTGTAGATTATTATTGAAGACCAATATCAAAATGATAAAGGAACACATATGGAATTATGCAATAAACAAAAAAAAAAAGTGTTAAACAAACCAGAATATGCTTTATATTTTAGATTCTTCAGAGTAGCCATCTTTTGTGAAGACAGATGACGCAGAGTGAAGACAAAGCAGTCAGCAAGTGCTCAGCAGCTGTTGAAAACCATTCCAGGTGAATAGCTGATGAATCTGACTGAGAGAACGCTAAGAGCGTCAGAACCAAACTGTCATCAAAGCAAAAGGTGGCTACTCTGAAGAATCTAAAATATAAAACATATTCTGGTTTGTTTAACACTTTTTTTTTTTTTTGCTTATTGCATAATTCCATATGTGTTCCTTTATCATTTTTATGTCTTCAATATTAATCTACAGCGTAGAAAATAATAAAAACTAGAACTGCAAGCAGTTATGAACGGGGTCCAAGCCCGGGCGCTGTCCGCGACCCGGTTGCTGTCAATGTCATGCAGTTCAGAGGTGGCGCGGTCCGCGTCCCGGGCTCAGTCCGCTTCCCGGGCGCCGTCGATGCCACTCAAGAAGTACTCATGTAATCTCATCAACACGCTATTGTTTTAGCTCCAGACAATAAGAAAAGACAGAGTCTTTTAGAACCAATCTAGGTGTTGAAGAGATGATCTGGCACTGTTAAATCTTTTCATAAAATATTGGGGGAATTTTACCAAAACCAATATATTATGTTATGTTATATTTTCCCTAAGAAATTTGTTTGTTTTGAAAAAGGAATATAAGAGGAGTTATAACTCACTGAGATGATTTGTCCTTGTCAAACTTTTGTACAGCACAAGAACCTGGCATTGTAAAGGAATCTTCCAAATTAATCCATTCCAGTTATTCCAGTTGTAAAAATTCAAAAGGTTTCATGTCAGGCTGTATGGTAAAGGCTGCAGAGAGTGAATGGTTTAAAGACAACAAGATGAATGTTCTGGAATGGAACATTCTGACCAACGTTCCAGACCAATCCTCCAAAGGGTTAGGGTTAGGGTAAGGGTTCAGATTCTTATTTGATGTAACCTTTCTGACATCATGCATCAATCAATATGGAGGGTGTCACCAATAATTACTCTGAAGCCAATATCTTCACAGAAAATCATCCGGACATAACCAAACTCGGTCACCATCATTTATTAGCACAATTGTAGATACCTGCTAAATATGGCGCATTTATTTAAAGCGGTTCTTGGGATATTGACATAGTTCTGTTATAGCGCCCCCCTATTGGCCAAATCACTCCATCTTTTGCAGGGTACCAAAACTTTATGTGCCCATGAAGCATACCAAGTTCGGATATGTTAGGATCTTGGTCTGTGAAGATAATGGCTTCAGAGTAGTCGGCCACGCCCTCCATAT
Organism: Synodontis membranacea; assembly: GCA_025674565.1. Classification (NCBI taxonomy): domain Eukaryota; kingdom Metazoa; phylum Chordata; class Actinopteri; order Siluriformes; family Mochokidae; genus Synodontis; species Synodontis membranacea. The sequence continues at coordinate 3,985,276 of JAOVYU010000024.1, forward strand.
TGATTGGCGCATGACGTCAGGACGGTTACATGAACTAAAAATCTGCTTCAGTATCTTTGTTCGGCTTCCTTCATAGATGAATTTCGTGAGATTTTGATGAACGGTCTCAGAGGAGATGGTTTTTATAGGTTTTCAGGTTTTTCCAAAATGGCGGACAATCTTATAGGCGCAAATGGCCAGAAGATTCAGGACATTCCAAGGAATAAGGGGAATTTATCTCACACGGTTCCGGGGATATTAGCGAAAGGTAAATGGGCTTGTTACAACGCCACCTATTGGTCAACATGCGCCACGTCAAGTATCTGAGGTCTTGAATTTATCTCACACGGTTCCGGAGATGCGTATTAGCGAAAAGGTAAATGGGCTCGTTACAGCACCACCGATTGGTCGACATGCGCCACGTTAGGTATCTGAGGTCTTGCAAGCAGTTCTTACCAGCCTACCAAAGGGCTTGGTCCTATCATGTACGGTTTAGGCTGCAGTCGGACTTTTGCATAGGGAAGAATAATAATAATAAGAAAGAAACTAAGAAAAACAATAGTATTCAATAATATAATAACAACAATAATATTCTGCAGCTTCGCTGCTTGGACCCCTAATAAAAGAAAGCCATTGAATGAGAAAGTGTGTCCAAAGTGTGACGGACTGGTAGTGTCCGTCATATGATTATTATTTACTCTATGTATCTTGGAGCAGGTAACAGCTTCCGTTTCACTCCACGTTGTACCTGCATAACTGTGTGTGTCTGTGTGTGAGACGAATAAACCGCAAATCTTGAAGTGAGACGGATATTTTGAGACAGATTTGGGATGTAAAAATGACCTCGGTAAAACTCAGCATTTGTATTTTGTTCCCGGGAATCGCATTAGCCGATGAACTTCTCGTCGCGGCTATCGTGGAACGAGATTTACTGTATGTGCTTAAAAGAGCCATGAGTGTGAAACATAACACAGATATGTTACCCTAAACTTTATTACGTGCACATGGCGGGTTGAGAGAACCTTTCCTGTGCTGACTTTTTTTTTTCCTGTTATATAAATATCCAAAGAATTTAAATGTCCTTCTTTTGCATTTTGTGTTAAACCGCAAAGTTTTACTCTTAAAATTAGTTTCCTTCAGAAGTGAAAAAAGATCCTGAACATCTCTGTGTACAGAGTTCATTCTGACTCGACTATAAAACCCCTGAACGAACGTGACTGCTTACGTCCATCAAAGATTTTTTTTAAAGGAAACCGAGTAATCGCTCGGATCACAAGCATCATTCACGTATCATTTTCCGTTGTGTGATTTCCTGAGCTGAATGTCGGTCATGGCTTCTCCAAACACAGGCCTCGTCATCACTTTCGACTAATCTCTGTTCACACTTCTAGCAGCCCTGAAATAATCACGGATTCATTCTGCAAGCTCGGTTCTGTTGGATAAACTTCCCTTTTTTTTTTTTTTTTTGAATCGCGTTCAATTTTTGAGACTAAACGAGAACGTAAAGTTAATCACTGACGGCTTGTATCTGTACTGCTTACAAACTGAATCTGCCAGGCTTGAAGTGATGAATCTTTAGGCTTTAAGATGATATTTGCTGCTACTCAAGGCAGGTTAAGGAAGGTTATAAAAATGTAGTATAATTATGATGAGGTGTGAAGTATGTTATAGGCAAAAAAAAAAAAAACCCTCTTGATTTTACATCTTTTCTGGGCTGATTGCCAGATTTCAGCCACAGCGACATCACGGCGGGTTTTCCCCAGACCGCCACTGAAATGATTTCATTCGCACCGGAGTCTAAACAATAAGCTGAGACTAGTGCAGTTTCCAAAATCCACTTGGACTTAATTGGCATGTCACGTCGTCACCTTAAAGCTGGGGCGTGCCTGATCTCATCCACATTACAGCGCTCAGATTTGCATAAAGAACCAGACAGAGAGGATATAGATCAATTAAAGATGGCTTGTAGAAGGAGAAAATTACGCTGACGCGAACAGGCGAAAGCCGTCAAAAGTCCCTCATTATCCGTAGCTATTATATCGTCGTTAACCCAATTACACCATCGTTAACCTAATTAAGGACACTTTCTTACATTTATGTTTAATCTGATTCCACTGAGTCAATAAAAAAAAAAATTGTAGTTGGGCAGGTACACAAAAATGGCATGAGAATATGCCACGTTCAGCAACTGCTCAGCATTCAGGAGCTCTCTGGGGTGCCTAAATTTTCCCACACAGCTCAAGTTTAGCAAGTCAAAAGCAAAAACTTTTGTGGTGGTGGTAGTTTTTTTTTGTTTGTTTGTTTTTTTTTTGTGCATCTTACATCTTTTTGTGTTATATTGTAGCGTGACATCTCGTGACTTGTGTATTTGTGCTCGATTTTCACAGCTGCTCAGTTTATCTACTCGCGGCAGGACTCGCGGCAGGCGCGGCAGGTAGAGCCGCTGGAGGAGGAAGAACGCGAGGACGAGGAGGAGATGCCGACCTCACCCACCATCACGCAGATACTCGACCCGCTGGCACAAGGTGCAGCAATTTCAGCAAAGTAGATTCAGGAGGTTTCGGGTCTCTCAGAAGATTTTCTTTCACCACTATTTTTTTTTTCCTGTTTTCTTCCTCATTTTCACACTCACCCTCTCCTGAAAACAATTTCATACCCACTTGTTTCATCTGTTCATGCCGAATCCCAGCCTCGTTCCACACTTAATTTTTCTTTTCACCTGACAGAGTTACAGTTGAAGGTTAACTATGTAGGATTTCAGGGGATCTGTTAGCAGAAACGGAATGTAATATTCATAAATATGTTTTCATTAAAGCAAGCGAATGTGAATACAGGTACTTCGAAGAACGCCACACGCAACCAAGAGCCACCGTACATTCTAATGTTCTCTAGGGAAGGGACGAAGTCTACTGAATCCTACTTAGTGGACCTTTAAGAATTTAAAAGTCGGTTTGAGGTGGTTATAAAGACGAATGGATGGAGGTCCTTTCACTCAGGAAAGAGATGTAGACAATTCAGTCATTTTGTTATTTTTAACCCCCTGAGACCCTGTCCTCATATGTGGACATTACATTTTGGCTTCCCTGCTCCATAACATGTTATTTTGTTTAACTTAGTTTTTATAAACTACTAATTGTTCAAAAACTATTTTTGTTTTTTATGTTTGAGGTCCTGCTAATCCCAAATAGCTAAAGGAAATAAAAATGCACACCAAACAAAAGCCCGGAACGCAGGAGGAGATATATATATATATAGAGAAGGAATGTCTGTAAAATGCACTAAATCAGAGGTCCCCAACCGCCGGTACCGGTCCGTGGATCATCTGGTACCAGGCCACAAAGAAAAAATTTCATGGTTAAAATTGTTTTTTTTTCTTTCATTTTCTTCTGGATCTTATTTTGAAAAGCGACTGTTTCCGCCCTCGCCCTCACTACCGCACTTGACTCTGGCACGCCGTTTCACGCATCAGCCACACAAACTAAAAAAAAAAATGAGCCAAAAACAAAATTCCCTGGAGAGCTTTTTCGGGAAGGAACGAGCAAACGACGGGACAGCAGAAGGGTCACAGACTGCCAGCAAAAAGAAAGATGCGTTTAAATGAAAATACAGAGATTCCTACCCAAGTCCCGGGTTCATCGCAACTGGTGATACAAAAGCTCCACACCTGCTACGTGAACCCCCGCGCCTCTACTCGGTCCGTGGAAATATTTTCATGCATGAAAAGAAAGGTTGGGGAGTGCTGATATAAATAATGCGCTAAATACTTTGTTCTTTTTTTTTTTTTTTTTAACCTTTTCACTGAACTGTATGTACGGAAAGTGAAAGAATCGTCTTTGAGCAGTTCAGTTGGAAGGGCTTGGCTAAAAAAAAAAAAAAAAAAAAAATCTGTCCTGTTTCTCGGGAAGTCCGATTGCACTGAAAGGATGTTGTAATAGTTCAGCACCAGCGAGGCTTCTATAAGGGAAATGTTGCAGATGTTCCTGTGGAGTTGATGAAAGCTTTATAATGATGGCTGTGTGTGTGGGGGGGGGGGGTGTGTGTGTGGTGGGGGGGTGTGCGCGCACACACTTGTATTTAAGCCAGGTTTTAATTCCCTGCCATGACATGCAGGTGCGGGCTGGTTGTACATATATTTACACAAGATGACGTGTGTAACAGGTATTCTACAACGCTGACAGACTGCATTGCGGTTACCTGAAGTTAAAGGAAACGGGCTTGTCAGAGCGATCCTTTACAGAGGTCTTCCCCAAAGTTTCTAATGTAATAGGGATTCCAAATCCCAGTCTTATTAATATTGCAGTCCAGTCTCAAAATGATACACAGATCAGGATCTCAAAACGGTCATAAATCATAAACACACACACACACACAAAAAAGCAAAGTAATCAAAAACTCACTCCAGGCTAACTAAAATAAACTCTTCAGTCTCACGCCTTCAGCGTCGACCTTAATCGACCTTTTACGCTCCAAGGTCATGAACCTGTACCTTGTATGCATGACATTCTGCGAAATGATCATATTTAGGAAGAATATTATTATAGATATACATGTAATGTTTAGGGTGAGAAAAAAAAAATGCAAATGAGTCATGATAAAGAAATAGAAATCATTTAAATGTACATTACTGTCGTATTTATTTCACATGCTGGTCATTTATATGACTGTTATGAATAGTAATATTTAAATTTAATATAAATATATGAAATAATATTTCACTGACGCCGTTTAGCAATTCAAGCCCAGCTATCTTAGAGTGCAATTTTATGGAATTTATTTGAGTTCCGTTTCCTTTGTTACATGCAGTTCTAGTTCTGATTCTAATTCCAGGAGCTGAGGTGGAGTTTACCATACATTCTCAGTTCAAATTCATTTCACTTTCTGTATATGTGTGTGTGCATGTGTGTAGGTCGGCTGTACTCATGTCTGGACCAGATGAGGGCCGTGTTGGGAGACTCCGTGCCTGACTCCACTCTGAGCGAGGCGGCTCTGAAGTATGACTGCGATCCTCACAGAGCTCTTGACTCCATTCTGTCTACAGAAAGCAGCAGCAGCAAGCAGACAGCCCCTCCCAAAACCCAGCCTCCACCACAGAAAGGTACACACACCCAGCCAGGGGTACATCTCAGTGGACCAAGTCTGAACTCCAGGGGCTTTCCGAAACACAATAGATCTTTAAGCAGTAGTGCTGCTAGTAATAATGTTCTATTGTAGACTGTGCTGTGTGTTAAAAATTGTATCTTGTTTGTTATGGAGGAGCGTATATACTCTTTTAAAAAAAATAATAAAAAATCCGAATACCAAAACTACAGTATGAGTAACAGAGCTGGAATTACAAGTACCACACACAAGTACCAATCTAGGAAATTCAAATGCATTCTAATGTTGAAAAAGTGTGGAAATTTTTTATTTATTTATTTTAAATGTACGTTACTTGCCCTTCTTTGCTTTAGAAAATTAACAGCACCAGTTCGCTTAACTGTGCTAGCTGAAAAAGCTCTCCAGGGACACCAGTGAGCTCTGCTACTTCCTTCAAAGCTTTATTTTTTTTCCCTCCTAATGCCCTAAATGCACGTTGTATTTAATGAGACGTTGGAATGTGTCAGAATAAGGTTAAAGGTCGGAACCTTTAAAGGATAAGGTTAAAGGTCGGAACTCGTTTTAAAAAACAACAACAACAAAGCCAAGGAAACCTCTGCCTCATCTCGGAATTCCTAGCTTCAGATTCCTGGGATCGTATATTTAACTTCAAGTGATGTCATATAGGTATGATGGGATTGGAAATAAAAAACTTCTATATTCTGGCCTGGAAGTTATCAGCCTGGCTCTGCCTGATGTACCACACAAGCCAGTATTTCTTGCCTGATTTTCTTTGGCCAGATTCATATTAACACACTTTTTTTTCGTTGTTGTTTTATCCATCCAAATTATACAAGTAGATGTATAATAGATTATCTCAATATTGCCTTTAATAAACGAGTGAGTAACATATTGCCTTTTTCTCTCCTTTTTCTGTCTGATCTCAACCATCGTATGGCTGCTTGTGGTGCCTCTCCAATCACCCCCTCGTCCTCTTCCTCCTCCTCCTCCTCCTTCTCCATCTCGTCACACTGATTCTCTCTGCATGCGATTGGCCCTCGTAAGGTAAGGAGCCTTATCCCTTTCCACACCACACAACACTAACAGGCTCACACACGAAACCTCAACACGAACAAAGCCACAGTCTGGATCAGGGCTTTCGTACAGTCTTAGCGACCTTTTAGCCCAGACTGTGCCAACAAAAGATGTCAAGGACCGCAGTGGCGTGGCGAAAGACGCGTTAACTCTGAATTCAGCGGCTGGTTGTGTAGCCTCTGGACCGAGCTCTCTGGCTCAACTCATGGCTCAGCACGAGCGCAAATGTACGAGTTCAGCTCAGGGTCCAAATATCTCCCTCGCTAACGCTGGTTCTTCTAGTCTCAGCCAGATTTCTGGAATTTCCCTCACTGGTGGTCTCGGCGTTCCTCCCAGCCTGGGCAGTCTCACCTCTGTAAGCCCCGCCTCCAGCCTCCTGTCTTGCTCTCTGAGTAGTCTGTCCCTACAAGACTCTAAGGTGGCTGGATCATTGCCTGTACCACTAGGGAGTCTGTGTACCTGGCCATCCAGCAAGCCAGTAGAAGTGGGCGGGTTTAGTAAAAGTCCTTTGGTCGGAAGTCAAGGCGGCAGCCCGTCATTGGCTGATCTGATTCAGGAGCATCAAAGCAACAGCCCTGATCTTCTCAATTCAGTACCAGGCCTGCAAAACCTATCGGCACTCATCTCTACTCCTCGTCCCAGACCACCTCCTAACGATCCTCCTCCGGCGACGCCGTCTTTGTCAGACCTCGTATCCCAGTACCGACCTACAGCATCCAAGCCCCAAAACCGTACGCCTGTGACGCCTCTTAAAAACAACAAGCACAAAAAACAGGCGTCAGTACAGGCTAAACAAAAACCACAAAACGTCGATCTGAGCGTCCTCATGTCCGAGACGTCGCCCGGGCCTTCTACTCCTGGTCTTAACACCCACTCCGGTATTTCACCGTGCCCGAACCATTCGATGAACCGAAACGGAGCAGGGGTTTTCGCCGAGCCGTCGGCGTTTGCGCTCGCCATCTCCGTGCAGATGAGGAAGAGGAGGAGCCAGTGCAGCAGGCCAGGGCATCGGGCTTTCCTCTACAGCAAACAGACGTCAAGGGTGAAAGAACAAGTGCAGGGTCCACCCCTCCATCACATCACACCGTTCAAGTTCGACACGCCGTCTCCCGACGACATCGTCAAAGCCAAACAGAAGAAGGCTTTTACAAGAAACTAGAGCTTATTCGGGTTAGATCATTTTAAATAATCCCCTTAATACTACTCGAGCCTGCTCGACTGCCCCCCACCCCCCCATGAACTTTTAAACATGTCAAGTTGCACACTTTAATCAAATACCTGTACCTCAAAAATGAATCAGGTTAAATCATTCTCTGAGCAGCTTTTTTTAAAACAAACAAACAAACAAACAAAAAATATTCAGTATTGATACAGGTTTTTAAACTTGTTTTTGGCTCTTGTATTAAATTTTTGTTACTTTTTTTTATATAGAGAGAATATTTTTCTAGTGGACATTTTAATACCTGTTGATTATTATAATGCCGTCGAATCGAGTGGAAATGAGAGAGAGAGAGAGAGAGAGAGAGAGAGAAAATGTCTTTGAACAACAAAAACAAATTCTGTTGCGCAGCTGCTTTGCAGGTTTACCACAGAGGCAGAAAGAGAGAAACATGGAGAGCAGACTTTTGTTTTTTGGGTTTGGGGACACCTGAGAGTCTGTGCATCTATTTATAGTTTTTTGTTTTTTTGTTTTTTAATAAGTAAAATATAACATTATTATGATTCCTAATAAATGCATCATGCTTAAGCTGGTTCATTTTTTTTTTTAAAAACCCCATTTTCCTTTTAAACACTGAAGTGCAGTTGAGATTGGTTTTGATTGATGTGGGCGTAGGCCTGAGGTTTGTGTATGTACTGAAATAAAGATTTCGTATGCCGAGATTCGTACGTGTGATTGCATGGGTTGGGTCGATGCAAGTGCAGGGGTGTGTGGCGCTCCGTGTTTGTCTCTCTGTGTGTGTGTGTGTGTGTGTGTGTGTGTGTTTGTGTGTTTGCGTGCGTGCGTGCATATGTGGTTGTAGTAACACAAAGCCTGTTAATGTGCTAACTTTAATGGGTGTGTAAGCTCTGTGGTGTTTTTATCATGTATTTGTGACCGTGTGCACATGTAAGAACGTGAGCTCCTGCAGGCCACATTAAGGTGCAAACACACCCAGAGCATCCTGGGTAACTTCGCATCGTGTTAGCTTTGGTTTTGCTGTGGTGTACATGACCAACCACAAGTGGAGACGTTCCAGCCCTCCTCCCTACACACACACACACACACACACACACACACACACACACACACATCCCTACACAGGCTCATTGTGTTCTGTTTATCTGATTTGCAGTGCAGCTTGTGTCTGCCTCTGAGTTTATACACTATCCTGTATATCTCATGCTATCATATATTAATAAAAACATCGATTCCTGATAAATATCCAAAATTTCACTTTGAATCTTGGAGGATAAAAGAATAGAAAATGTGGTCAAAAGTTTACATGCACTCACTGCCATGACATTCTTGTCCATGATTTTGAGATTTC
>JAOVYU010000024.1:4192874-4203156 GCA_025674565.1 Synodontis membranacea
TCTCATTTATTTAACTGGGTTCTCTTTATCTACTTTGAGCACTTGTGTGAAAATCTGATGATGTTTCAGGTCATATTCAAGCAAAAGTGTAGACAATTCTAAAGAGCTCACAAACATTCAAGCACCACTGTGTACCACTGTAAGGAGCAGATGCACATCTGTGGAGTCGCCAAGTTGTACCGCTACAGTAGCTTGAGTGGGTAAATCTCTAGAAAGCGCCTTCCGTATATTGCAGCAAGTAGCACCACGAATCTGGAAGGAAGCACTAGAAGAAAGAAGATAAGGAAGAAGAAATAAGAAAAATCAGTGTTTGCTGGTGCTGGCTAACAAGTCCGAGGACCCAGAGATTGTAAAATGGAGGATCATACTTGGTATTTAGCACAAAGAATGCAAGAGACTGTGGAAGTACGTTACAGGAACCTGGCGTCCACAGCATGTTCTAATCCATGCTTGGAAAGGGAGGGATAAGGGACGGGCTTTCAGGAGGTTGAATCCTACATTGAAGACCTTTAAAGATTTCTGTAAAGGAAGTGCTATCAAATTAAACAAAATTGATGTCACTTGATATTGAAAAAAATCATGCTTTTTTAGGTACAGCCAGCCTGCCTCTGGATAAAAGCATGAGCCATGAATTGATACAATTTCTTATCAGAGATCAGCACATTTGTGAGAGATTGTATCTATTAATCCCTCATGTCTCAGCATATCATTCATTCATTTTGGGGTAATCTTACCTTCATTAATATGGTAAAACCTTTAGTTACTACAAAGTGAAATTAATAGGAATCATTTGTAGTTATGAGAGTGAGGAATGTAACTCTGGAGGCAGCAAAGAGGATAAAACGGAAATGAAATTTATCAAAGTGCCGTGTTGGAAAAGGGAGGACGGCTGCATTTGGACATGAATTTGCTGACAATGGAGACAAAAACGAAGATAAGCAGGAACATCTGATCACTAACAAAGTTAGCAATGATTTATCAGTGAGTTACTCTGCATTTTCAGATTACCGGTTTCATTGGTGGTTGTGATGGTTGCTTGTCCGTACAATGTTTTTGTTCCTTCCTGGAATATCCTGTTCATTGTAAGTATACTTAGTATTTGCATGTCATGTAAGGAATAAAAAAACGATGTTCTGTGGGTGTGCTGTTAGGGGAAAATAAACAGTGATGGATGGAAGCAATCGTACAGTTCCGTCACAAAAAAAAAATTGTACAACGCAACAGTTTGCCAATGCTTCTTTTTCCTTTTAAGTTAAGAAAGGCAGGTCTGTTTATAGTTGTAATAAATCACTCTAATGCATTATTTTAGTTTTGGAGGCATGTGAACACTACATGCTAGATATCTGTGCAGCAAAACCTCCACAAATTGACCATCTCAAACTTTTTGTTTATTCATGTGTTTATTCATACATGGAGTGAAAGAATGAGTTATCTTGTCTTTCTTTCACGGCCACCTGTGAGATGGCCAAGGCCACTTCGAACCCATTATCAATGGAATAACATTACGAAAATGGAATAAAAAAGAATTCAAAATAGAAATAGATTGAATTTCATGTTACAATTTAAGATCGATGGATATCACTGGATTATTGTTGAATGTTTTTAGAATATTGATAATATAGAAAATGGCAACTCGCTTTACACTCTGAGTTATAAGACTTACAAACAATCGTGCCTCACCAGCCTCTCTTTTTTTCTTTATCTTGACGTGAGTATGACAAAAAAAAAAAAAAACGTGCAGCTTGAAGTTTTTCAAAAAGTTAGCTAGCTGTTACAAAACGCTGGCACTGGAGACTCCTTCCAAAAATTTTTAATATTTGTCTCCTTATAGAAAACTCATAGAGTGTCAACCATACAAGTCAATGTGTATTGAAACAATAACATATTAATAATGAATGCATTAACATAATCCTTATGTTAATGCCAATAGCTTGCACTATTGTCAGAGCTGCAGTTATGGAAAATTAATGAACACCTTCTGACCAACTAGAGTCCAGATTTCAACAGTGCTGTGGTATAAGGCTCTTTAATGTATGATGTTCCTACTGTGATCTATTGCAACCAAAACTCTACCGAAGGCCTAAAGTTCACAGCACAAAAAGTCATTATAAGCATATCAGTCAGTGGAACGGAAATGTAGCATGTTTGGGGGTTTTTTAGGTTACAAGACAAGACAACTCAAAAAAAATAAAAAAGGCCAGTGATTTATAAAAAAGTAAGAAGTAAAAACATACTGCCTATAATTTATCCCACTCTTGGGCTTATTCTGTAATCATACTCCTCATTTTACATTTGATATATATATATATGTATCACGTTCATTAACGTTAATACGGCTGCATAGATTTCCCATGAGTCACCTTGCATGAATCCTGAGCTTTGGCATACTATCGTTTAAAAAAAAAAAAAAAAAAAAAAAAAGTCTTCCGGGAGGATCCCACTCTAGCTCTCTCTCTCTCTCTCTCTCTCTCTCTCTCTCTCTCTCTCTCTCTCTCTCTCTATCTCTCTTTATCCTTCTCTTTCCGTCTCCTCCTGTCTTGCTTACACATACACACACTAACTGTTGCTTTAAGAGCGTCCCTCTGACTTCCTGGACACAGCTCATCGTACATCATGGCTGTGGTGAGACGCTCCATCATAGAGGGACCACCACCGAGAACACCAAGGATTTGGCCGAGTGTTGCCTGTAGAGTGGAGGGGAGGGGGAGGGGGAGGAGGAGGAGGGTAGTGATCATTAGGACAACGCGGGGCCCAGGATTCCCATGCACTGCGGGAAAATGTCTTAATTGTTTTGCTGGACGGTTGCCCAAGCCCCTTGAGAAAAAAACATTGCCATTTTGTGTAACTGCACACACACACACTCAGCGCTGGAGAAGTGGGTGTATGTGTGTGAGTTAAAGTTTATGACGCTTAGTGCTGGTATTAAACAGGACAGACATTAAATCTCTGTGTCTGGTCTCTGTCGGAGGTCTTGGTCTGCCACTGCTCATCCTAACAACCTTCACACTTTACATGATTTTCAATGAGTTTGTCTATGTTTTATAAAGAAACAATGGTGAGTATGAATAGGGATGAATTTTTACTTGGAAAAATGCTCCGATGCCAACATCCAATACTAACTGATACTAACTGATGTTAGCCTTGGGTACAGACGACACACAATACAGACGGCGACTTGGCTGAGGTTCATGACCAATGATCTAAAAAAAGCAGACTGCAAACTGAGACAATATCAAAATGATGTACTACAGCGTCTTCCTACAGTACACGTAACCAAATAAACCTTTAACTGTGTTTAAACGGAATCTTTAATAGAGAGTGCACGTACTGTTTTTCCAGCATGAGTGAGCAAAGCAAAGAACAAATGCATGCAAATGAATTGTGTTCACATTAAGATGTTTGCGAGTGTGGGGCAGAAACTCATGCACATGAAAGCACTTCCAAAAGAACCTGCCCAACATTATAGGTATAGGTCCCCTCTCGTGCTGCCTGTCTAGGCATGGATGGTGTGTTATTTGGCACCAAGATGCTAGCAGCAGTCCCTTACATCCTGTAAGCTCTGAGGTGGGGCATCCGTGGATCACTTTTGATCTGGGGAATTTGGAAGCCAAGTCAACAACTTGAGCTCTGTCAGGTTCCTCAAACCGTTCCTGAACAGTGTGGCGGGGTGCATTATCCTGCTGAAACAGGCAATATCATATTTATACATTGCCATCAAGGGGTGTACATGAACTGCAACAATGTTTAGATAGGTGGTACGTGTCATGATTGTCATGTCAATCATGAATACCAGAACCCAAGGTTTCCCTGCAGAACATTGCCCTGAGCATCCAACAGCTTGCCTTCTTCCCATAGTGTATCTTGGTACAATCTCTTCCTCAGGTAAGGGACACGTACCCAGCTGTCCACATGACGTAAAAGAAAACATGATTCATCAGACCAGGCCACTTGCTCCCATTGCTCCATGGTCCAGTCCTGAGTCTCACATGCCCATTGTACTGTAGGTGCTTTCAGTGGTGGACAGGGGTCAGCATTGGCACTCTGACTGGTCTTCATCTACGCAGCCAGAAACACAGCAAGCTGTGATGAACTGTACATTCTGACCCCTTTCTGTCATAACCAGCATTTTATCAATTATCAATACTTCAATACATTTTCGTCAATTTGTCCTACAGTAGCTCTTCTTTGGGATCGGACCAGACGTGCTAGCCTTCACATCCCGTGCGCATCAGTGAGTCTTGGGCATCCATGTCCCTATCACCAGTTCACTGTTTGTCCTTCCTTGGATCACTTTTGTTAGGTACTATCCACTGCATACTCGGAAAGTATGACAAGACCTGCCCATTTTGGAGATCCTCTGACCCAATCATCTAGCCCTCACAATTTGACCCTTGGCAAAATCACTCATCCTTACGCTTGTACATTTTTGCCACTTCTAATCTTCCAGAACTGCCTGGTGCCACATTGCTGCCTAATAAATCCCACTCTTTACCAGGTGCCATTGTAATAAGTTAATTATTGTTATTCACTAAACATGGAGATTTTAGAGAAACATTGGTCCATCATGGTTCCAGAGACTTGGAAAAATGATGCAAACTCTTTAGGAAAAAAAGGTCCTTCAGGGATTCTTTGAAACATTAAGGGTTCATAGTTTCTAAATGACGCACTCTCAGATAAAGAAATCTTTCAAGTTTCCTTGGATAGTGGAGAGTTCTTTGCCCAGAGGGAAAACTGTAAATAAAATATTAAGGATCCAGGTTTAACCTTCTATGGAAAGTAAAGCATTTGGCCAGAGAAACACCCTTTAAGGGATGTGTATTTGTTAAGTCTAATCAAGATTAATCAGTTGTGTAAATTTATTAAGCTGTAGCATAAAATAATAAATATGGTGGGATTTTAAGTACTTCTCTTTTAGAGAACATATTTTCATTAATCCATCCATCCATTATCTACAATGCTTATCCATTGAGGGTCACAGGGAAGCTGGAGCCAATCAAACTTTCAGCTTATGCCACCTATGGGGCATTTTAGAGAAGCCAGTTGACCTCAACAGGCATGGGGAGAACATTCAAACTCCACACAGAAAGATACCGGCAGGTTAGAACCCAGCACTTTCTTGCCATGAGATGGCAATACTAACCATTGCATCACCGTGCTGCCAATATATTTTCATTCTAAGCAAAAATATCAGCCCAGAGACTTCTGAACGTGCTACTGCTCTTATTTCGGTTCATTTTCCTTCACGCGGTTCTGGTAGCACTATTTATTTAATTGTTTTAAAGTTTCTCATTCATACCACAGTGTTACCGAATGCTTCACTCTGATTGGCCAGACATCACTATAGACTATTAATGAATTACATAAATTCTGATTAGAAGAAAGTGTGTAATTGTTCATATGTGGAGGTTTTCTGTGAATGAAAATGAAATGAAAAACAAAATTTCCCGTGGACCGTGCGTTGTAACAGTCAGAAGTAAAGCTGTAACTTTCAGTTTACTATCATGAGAAAGTTTTCAGGATGGAACTCTGTGTCTCAGTGTTCTCAAGTTGATGATCTGAGGGTGTTTTTTTTTTTTTTGTCTGACATCAAGAGAGAAAATAAAAGAAGCTAATGATATAATGATATAAAACATTAATTGTAAGTACAAATTTATATTTAAAAAAAAGTTTGAATATTAACTACATTTGTCACTGTTAGCAAAGATTAAAAAAAAAAAGTGGCATAAGAGGAATAAAACAGTTAAAGATTTGCTACTATAGGAATATAATTAACTCTGAGACAGTAACTCTGGTTTGCACTGGGCCTGATCAGACCATCTACTGCTGATTATTTTCATATAATAGCATTCCCTGGCTTATTCACATTTTTTTTATTGGTGGTCCACTGTATGTGTCGATGCAAATCAGCAAATCTGGGGAAAAAAACAAACAAATGACCTATGATTAGTACTTGAAAGTACTTGACTTACAAAAATAGATCATTTTACTTCCTATCAGTGGATCTTAACTCCAGCCTTGGAAACATCCCAGGCCATGAAAACGGCACGTAATCTCTCTGTTCTTTGGCTTTCATGAGAAAACTAAGAGCTGTGTGATGTCTGATGTTCACAAGTGCCTGATCTGTCCAGACTGATCCAGTGGGGGGCATCACAGGACAGAAGCACATCTCTTATCCTGATCACAGCGATGATCTTCATGGTTGTGTAATACACACAGTAAGCACTATGAGGCAGTGTGATCACAGTCATTAATCTTCTCTTCAACACACTCTTCATTTTAACTTTCACAAAACAACATACCACAAAGATTCATGAGTGTGCATGCAAAAACACATTGCTGAACATTTTTAACATGCTTGTACTCTTATATGTTTATATAAGTAGAAATCAGCATTGCACTTTATTACATATTCAATATTAATTACAATATTACTCTTGAATATTAAGTAGTAAATAAAAAACAATTAAATAATAATAAAAAGATAAATGAATTTAGGTTATTAAGTAATAACAAGGTTCAAGGTTGCCTTATTGTCATTTTAACAATATGCATGGTACAGTACATAGTGGAATGAAATAACATTCCCCAGGACCATGGTGCTACATAAAAGGACTGGGACAATACAAAAAAACGTAAATTGCACGTATACCACATAAAGACAAGACAACTGCATAAAGTGCACGTGTGCAGACATGTGCAAAAACAGCAAGTAAACAAACAACATAAAAAAGTAACATATAAGAGCAACATATAAGAGCAGCACAAATAACAAAGAGCTTTTATGTGTTACAAATGCCTAATTTAATTATTTTTAATGAGCTTTTCTCTCTTTTTATCTCTCTTTTATAAATATTCCCAACCTCTTTTTACTATTCCTCACAAATTATCCTTGAAAGTATTATTAGTATTAAATTAAAATGTTAATAATACAATTATAAATATTAGTAAATATTATATGTATATATATACTAACAGTTATTTAATATTTAATTTAATCTATTTTATTTTATTTTATTTAAAAAGAAACCACTGATAGAAAGTTACGCCCCAAAATCCGTCTGTTTTTTCAAACTGTACATTTTCAGATGGTTTCAGAATTTTTGCATCCCAAGCAATTTTAATAATCTTCCATTTGAAGAGAATAACCACACACTGAGCTTTCTCCTGCAACGTCTAATAAAGATAGAAAATGTTGTAATGTTCTAATCTCAAATGCAGAACATTTTCATTTCCTGTATATTCTTGGATTTGTGCATGTGCAGACTTTGTGCAAGTCCAGAGACTGATACATGTTTGAAAGTAATTAAGTTCCTGACAGATCACTTTACAGCCGGATCGTAACCTCCTGGAAGAGGCAACCTGCTTTTGCTTGGAGAAATCCTAGTACAATTAAGATGAATCTATCTAATTTCAGAAGAACACCTGGATTCACGATACTCAGCTCTAAAGTATTCCCAAAAAATGATTTGTCATCAAGGCTTTTTCTCCTTGTACCCAGCCATCTTCTTTCTTTTTCTGATGAATCCTAGATGTTGTGCATGGCCAAAAACATTCATTTTGGTGTCTGACCACAACACACACCAGTCAGATTTGGTGGTTTAGTTGCTGCTTAAATGGAGTGTTCATTTCCATGCAAACCACATTGCACACCAATTTTTAATAAAAAAAAAAAATGTGGAACTATGGTTTTAAAAAATGTTAAAACAAGCACATGCCTCGTGTGTATGTGTGTGAGCGTGTGCAGTGCCATCTGAAGTGAGAATTTAATTGCTTCCACAAGAGTGAACGTGAGAGCAGCACCGCCTTCTCGCCTTCACTCTGGCCGCCATCTGCACCCTGAACACAGAGCTGCAAATTTCAAACAGGGGCCAGTACACACACACACACACACACACACACACACTCAGTCACTCAGTGTCTCCCTCATGCATACACTGAAAGACACACACCATATCAGTGCCTGTCTAACACACACACACACACACACAAACACACACCCTAATTAAATAAGCGTGCATGGCTGGATTATGGCTAATTCTTATAAACCTTGTCAGATGTGAAGGGTCTTGAGATGTTTTAGCGGATCACACAAGGCAAATATTAGCAGACTGTGTGTATATGCGTTTGTGTGTGACGGAAAGTGAGAGTTTATGAGGTGTGAAATGTTTGCCCAGGTGGGGGTAATTATTGATTGCGGGGTGGGGTAGCCAGGGGACCTCCCTCTGAAGTCTTTGAGCAGAAGTAGTGTTTCATACACGATTATACTCCCTTTTCTACGTCTTTCTTCTACTTTCTTCCTCCATCCTCATCATTTATTCATCATGCATGTACATATATGTATTTTTTTATTTTTATTTGTAGAAAATTTTCCAAAGATTTTGATTCCTAAATTAAATTGTAAATTGTTTCCTTATCAAGCTTTCTCATAAATGCTGTGTAAATACTTTGCTAAACCTTTAATATGTAAGGAAATAAACAATTTGGGGTGTGTGCCGTTATGGGAAAAAAAAAATCAATGACAGGGCCGTGTGATGCGGTCCCATGTGACATGGAGTGACTTTTACCACCCCGTTGAAACAGTTGATTGTTTTTCTATAACAGCATGTGCTGAAGTGTTTTATTACTTTTCTTTTTTTTTACCACAACAGTTAGCCAGTAATTTACGTTTTTCTAATTTATTAAGAATGTTGGATTAATCGAACAGTAAAGCATTTGGGATTAAAGAACAACGAAGAACATTTGTAGTTCCACTGAACATCGTTGACAGTCTGCAAGGCTACTTAGTTCCTGTTATCACTTAGCGGCTATAAACAGTCACTCCCTCACTTTCTCTTGACATTAGTGCAGACAGAGAAACCACAAAATGTCACATCCTCCATCCTGAGGACTCTCCTGTGGCAGAAAGCATACTGACTGACTTGCAAAGTGTTGACACTGGAGACTCCTTCCATAAATGAATGGTGTTTAAATAAACATCTCCTTACAGAAAACCATATCAAAAAATGGATACTTTTTTTCTTCATTAAATAAGTGCCTGATTTAATCCACTAACTATTAGGTTTATATTATGTGGGGCATCTACTACATTACACAGTTCGCTGTGATTTTACTGTTACAGCACCTATTCAACAACTTCTCAGATTTAAGAATTCAGTGGCGTTGTGGTATATCCAGTTTGATTTCAGACCCAAAACTAATACATAAAGAGCCATATAAAAACCTTTATTATTGTTATTATTATTATTAGTAGTAGTAGTAGTAGTAGTAGTGTATATTCTCTATTGAAATATTCTTTTCCAGAGGTGTGGACTCGAGTCACATGACATGGACTCGAGTCAGACTCGAGTCACAATTTTGATGACTTTGGACTCGACTCGGGACTTGAGCGAAAAAAGACTTGAGACTTACTTGAGACTTGCAAAACAATGACTTGGTCCCACCTCTGGGTTTAGCATAGATTCACGTGACTTGGACTCGAGTCACAATTTTTGGACTTGACCCGGGACTTCCATGTTTTGACTTGGGACTTGAGACTTACTTGTGACTCGCAAAAAGGATGACTTGTTCCCACCTCCGTCCTTTCCACTCGACTAGCTGGATATTTGATCTCTTGGCTATATAACTACATGGCAGAATTTCCATTTTGCACATTCAATTAAATAAAAATTTTATTTTGTAAAGCAATTTTAAACACTGCACATCATCACAAAGCAGCTTTACAGAAATCTGGATATAAATTTTAGATTTATAAATATATCGTTTTCTGATATTCACGCATCAACATCCATTTGAACCATTTTTTTTATAAGAGCAAAGATATAGAAAATTTTCTAAGCATTAAGGCATTAAAAACATACTGAACATATATATATATATTTTTTTAAATTCAACACAATGTTTTATTAGTTAACTATTAATCTAGTAATATGGTGTGTTTTTTATTTTTATTATTAGAACAACTGGAGCAAAACATCATTGGATAAATAGTTAAATAAATAGTTAGAGCACGATTGTAACATTTTGTAAATGAAATATTTGTGCGATGTGACTATATGAACTATGTGTGCTTATTGACTGTTGTCTGAGACATTAAATTCAGGACAAAGGATAGTGCCAATGCTAACATTGACAGACAACAGTATTGCTATCAGTATTGAGAAAGAGAGAGAGAGGGAGAGAGAGAGAGAGAGAGAGAGGGAGAGAGAGAGAGAGAGAGAGAGAGCACTCGATACACTCGATCTTTGACTTGCTATAACTGACGCATGCGGGACACCTGTCTCTT
>JAOVYU010000024.1:4348488-4362219 GCA_025674565.1 Synodontis membranacea
ACTTATTCAATTTTTTAATTGCATGAGTTTAATCCAGACCTTGAGAACTGAAAAACAAGTAGCCTGTAAAAAAAACAATGTCAATCTAGACTCTACTGTATGAAGTCGATGAAAATTTCAGTAATTAAGAAGCTCTTTAGATGCACAATTTTACTGTATTTATTTTATTGGACGTGGATTTTACTGGTTATTTTTGAACGGGGTGGGGGAATATGTGCAATTCATTTTGCATTTATTCCAGATTGCAAAAGGTTTGAGCACCCCTGCAGCACGTACTGCACCTGAGTGTTTAACACCTACTGTAGCCTCAAATGCTGAATTAATTCACTACTTAAGCCTAGACATTTTAGAAATTAATTCTGAATTTAGAAAAAAAAAAAAAAAGAAAGAAGAGAGAGACTGTACGTGTTGGTGCATCGCTGGACTATTGTGTGCTTTTCGGGTGGCTTTTAAATGCCATTAATATGAGTCTGATGGCTTTCCCCATCACTGATCCATTTGGGGAATGAATATAACATCTCTAATTTAGTTACACTGTAGTGTTTCTATGAAAGACAGTGTCCTGCTGAGGTCAGACTTCTTTATCTATCTATCTATCTATCTATCTATCTATCTATCTATCTATCTATAAAAACCCATCTCTGCGCTCTTTGTCTTTAGTCGTCCATGTTGTTTTGTGTCTATTAGACGTGGATTCGTGTAAGTGACGAGCTTTAATTCATTACATCCCCCCGTGTTTTACTACCCTTCCCCCCATTTTACTGCCTGTTCCCATTTAGCAGAGAAATGGAGGACTTCCGAGCCCCCCCCCCCCCTCAAAAAAAAATCCAAAGCCATATTAAACACCACAACAAACCCCCGACACGGCTATGTGCACAGAATTAACAGCTCGCATGTACAGGAATAACGCAGCTATATGAACATGGATATCTGACAATAATTATAATAATAATAATCATTATTATAATTGTTATTATTATTATTATTTTTTAACAACATGGCAGTTTCTTTTCGTTTCGTCACTGTAGCGCTGGAGCGAAAGAGGAAGCAAGGTCAAAATGGAAATGAATGTAAAAAAAAAAAAAAAGAAAGAAAAGAAAAGAAAGAAAAAATAAAGAGTCAGAATTTTCTTTTCTTTCTTTCTTTTTTTTTTTTAGAAAATGTACTAAAACAACAAAAAAAACAAAAAAACAAACGGGTATAAGCAATATGCCTGCCGTTAATCCGTCCATGTTTGCACCGTAGCCTGCGCGAAAGGCAAGATGCCTGATATTCCTGCGCAGTGAGACCGCGCGCAAAAGAGAGAGAGAGAGAGAGAGAGAGAGAGAGATAAAGAGAAAGAGAAAGAGAGAGAGAGAGAGAGAGAGGTCTTTTTTTTTTGGAAACGAAACCTAAAAACTCGCCCTTGATTCATTTTAAGTATCAATTAAAAAAAATAACAAAATGAAAGCGATCTGAATTGGGGATGTTGCCGGGGGTTTTACTCGGGTGAACGCGGCGCGCGTTTGGGAATGAAAGACTGGGTACTAGTTGTCTCCAGCGCGCTAGGGACGGATGGAAGCAGTACGAGCCGGGACTACTTTACCCTGTGTGTGTGTGTGTGTGTGTGTGTGTGTGTGTGTGTTGGGTGAATGGAGGCGCAGCTCTTCCTGGTGGTGGCGAACAAACACTGACAACTACAGGGCGGCCAGCGGCACGGCCACACACACCTTCTCCTTCGCCCCAAACCCGACACCAAAACATGGCTAGTGACAGCAAACACACCGCCAAGTTGAAATCCGGTGAGTATAGGAGACCTAGAAATGTATCGCCGATACATTTTTTTTGTGTTTCCACAACACACACACACAGAGTCGCCCTTCTTCAAAGCTAACGTCGCTACATATGTATCTTCCCCCCTCGCGCAGAACTGTACTTCCTAATAGCCCGGTTTTTGGAAGCCGGACCTTGTCAGGACTCGGCAGAGGTGGGCGATTTTGTTATTTAAGAGTGTTCCATACACCCCTGGAAGAGAAACGTGACACAATTGTGCGTTTTTTGTGTCTTTTTTCAGACCCTGATTCGGGAGGTTCAGGAGAAGGAGGTAAGCTGCACAAGGCGACTCGGCGTTGCATCGTAGTACTGCGCTGTAGTTTGCCTTCATTCCTCGTTGTGTTTTCGATTGAATTAAAAAATAAATAAAATAAAATAAAATCAAAATCCCCCTACCTTGACCTTCCTAGAATGCAAGCCGAGTTAGATAACACTGTTTTCCCTTTCCAGCTGTTACCCAAAAGGATAGATTGGACTGGAAAGGAACACCCTGGGAGTTACGAAAATTTGGTAAGGCATGCCCTATAACTGAGAAAAAGTTTTTGGAGAGCAAAATGAGAAATTGAATTTCCCGCAATTTTTAAATCAGGAAGAAAAAAAAAACCAAAATATATGTGAGAAAAAAAATAATAAACTAGGAAAAAAAAACAAAAAAACAAATCTTGGACCAGACTGAAAACTTAAGTCCTGGTGACCCTGAAGTCGGACCGAACTGGAGCGCTTGGGTTTTAGTGACAGCTTCATGTATTAGGATTATAGAGTTGGGAAAATGTGTTAGAAATAAAGGTACGTCATGAGCTGCATGTGAGGACAGATAGTGGTGGGAGGGAGTGCGCCAGTGTGTGTGTGTGAGTGTGTATGAGAGCTGGGCGGGATATGGAGGCGCCCTGCTTCATGCAATACAGCCACAGACAGTGTAAAACACACGATTTATTTTATTTACTCTCCAGTTTTGGACACGAGTTTACCAAAACACAAGGCATTAACAAGCGCTCGGTTTTACAGGAGGAAAATTAGGAAATTCTGGGAAGGCGATGGAATTAAAAAAAAAAAAAAAAAAAAAAAATTCCCTCCCGGATGGAATTGAAGGAGGATTTTTTTTTGCCCCTAATCGAAGGTAAAAACCAGGACTGATATAAATATTGATTATATGATTAATTACGATATTTATAACTTTAAATAATTATAATTGATTGATTTTCGGTTCCTGGCGAAACGACTTTACAAGAGCATTTCGGATCGATCACAACATCTTGATCACGATGAAAAAAAAAATATTTTAAAAGAAGGGGGGGAAAAAAAGTTTAGGGTTTTGATCCACCCCCCTCCCTCGGTTGTAGCCACCCCCCCTCCTCCTCTCTGGCATATCAGTTACGTAACTACCCCTGTCGGCTCACTGCTCCACTCTCACGGAGGCATGTTGTCGATGTTTTTAGGCACTTTCCTCTTGAGTTTATGCACGCAAAAAAAATTTTTTAGCCTGTTTTTTTTTTTGTTCTTCATTTTGCGCTGCGTCCCAAACCGCATAGTCGGTATATCACAATAGAACGCCGCCTATGGTTGCCGAGGCAACGCCGTTGCGGACCGTAGCTACGGCTCGGGTCCCGAACCCCTATAGACGTCTCACTACGGTACCAAACAGTGTGCGTAAATCGTACGAACGTCTAAACGGGGCTATTATTTGATACGCTGTTTAGTAAGTAGGCTGGGGTAGAGCGGTGCTCTGGGTGTGTGTGTGTGTGTGTGTGTGCAGGAGAAAGGAGAGTGTGTGTGTGTGTGTGAGAGAGAGTGTGTGTGTATTTGCGCGCGGAGGCTGCGGCTGTAGCTCGCTCGCTTGGCCGCCTCGCGGTGCGTCTTTTCCGGCGTGGACTCGGACAAGCCGCCGCCGCCTTTACGCGCGCGTTTCGCTCCAAGGCCCGAGTGAGAGACGTGAGATTTCTGAAGCTCGGCCATTAAACCACCTGGTGTTGGCGCCGTCACTCGGTTTTCTCCCCACCGTTTTCTTTCTTTCTCTTTTTTTTGGAGCTAATATTAGACAGATTTACAGACTACAGTATACAATGAAAATAATAATAATATTAATAACAATATAATAATAATAATAATTTATTATTATTATCCTATTATTCCCTGGCGTTTCTTTGATATTCTTACTACTACAAAAAATGGCATAATAAAGCAGTAACAATTATAAATCTAATCATCATCATAGACATCATTTAATACTACTTCTACAAATACTAATGATAATAATAACAATGATAGTAATAATAATAATTCCATAATAATAATAATAATAATAATAATAATCAGAGCATAATCATCATAATCACTGCTTAGTAATGCTACTACTACTACTAATAATAATAATTGCAAGAGTTGATATCGAGAAAAGTAACAATAGCATAAAGCAGGAATGATGAAATATGCATACTAATGAGCAGTAATTATTAAATCAAGACCGTGATGTCACCTGAAACAGAGACGTCGGGACAGTCCAGTGAATGACTCATAGCCGTGATTATGTTTACATGCAGCAATTATCATTTTAATCACAATTCTTTCCTGATTCATATATTGTGGAATTATGAATTGCTTCGTGATGGTTGTTGTTATTATTGTTATTATTATTATTACTGCAGGACTCATTAGTCTCCATGTCACCTGATCACGTGGTGATTTTATTTCGTGGCACACACGCCGTCAGCAGGTTCAAGACACAAATCAAACATGATGTTTGGGCATGTGGGTGTAGGTGTGCATTTGCCTCATTGTGTGTGCATGGCGATTTGTTTCTTTGTGTAAATGTATGTGTGTGTGAGAGAGAGAGAGAGAGTGGGGGACTGTCTCTTGTCGTCCAATAGGATGCCGCTAAATGCAATTATAGTCTCATTAATTAGTAGCCGGGGCGTTGGAAGAGGCTGCTGATGAGGCAGATAAAGTGCAGTGTGGAAAATGAAGCCCCTCAAAGAGTTCTCTGTTCTTATTCATCACCTGATTGGACTGATGTTCAGAATCACACAATCCCTTAAGCCTGGACTAACTCCCGAGTCACGAGTGTCTTAAGTACTAAGATCCAAAATATTAAGATCATTCGCATATGTGTGGATTTGTTTGACTCTAAATACGGATGACATTAATTCTAACAATGTAGGCCTGTGGTATGCTTTATAGAAATGTCATACATGTTACTGTTTGTTAATTGCAAAGTTTTGGTGTTTAGACAATTTTGTTTTGAATCGGTGTTGTATGGATAAACGAGTGAGTGGGACAGATATTTAGAATATAAAGGGCTTTTGTGATTGCGGAATAGATGTATGTCTGTAATGTATTGGTGTGTGTGTGTGTGTGTAGGTGAAACTGTATAAACACACTTCTCCAGATCACCTGTTGCGCGTGTGTGAGCGAGTCGGTCCTCTTTTGGAGAGAGAGGTTCCTGCCAGCGTGCCAGGAGTCAACTCGCTGCTGGGAGTGGGGCGGCAGTCTCTACTCCGCACCAACAAGAGTGAGCTTCAATTCAACACACACACACACACACACACACACACACACAAGATTCTTACTATCCTTTTGAGGACCTTGCATTGATATGGTTATTAATGCAATGTATTAATCTTATGTCTACAACTGACTCTAACTCATACATTAACCTCAGTATAGAAAAGGAAACATTTAGTTTTCTGGAAAATGGAAAAACAGTCAGGTACTTTCCTCATGGGGAAATTTGGTCCTCATTGAGACATAAAAACATTCTCTCTCTCTCTCTCTCTCTCTCTCTCTCTCTCTCTCGCTCTCTCTCTCTCTCTCTCTCAAACACACACACACACACACACACTAGTAGGTGCATTTTACATATGTAATTCAATCCAGTGCAATTTAACTTTAAGTATTTCTCCTCTCCTTTTTACTGTACTTGTTAATTTGTATTATCTGAATCATATCAGAGATTCGTATAGTATGACTTTTTATTAGATTTAGGTGACACATTTTACAAATAAATAGACTACGAAAATGATAAGAAATGCGAAAGAAGAAAATTAAAAGCAGAGAGAGACAAATGGAATTAATGAGTAAGGAAGACGCTGAACCTCCTTTTGCGGATTTTGTTTGAACCTTTAGTGTTCTAGTGTAATGCACGACTTTTTTTTTAGAATGTGAATACAATTAAAAATTCAAGTGCGTTAAAAAAATAAATAAAATCGGTATATTTTATCTAACGCAAGAAAACTGATAGCAGCAAAAAAAAAAAAAAAAAAAAAGTTTCTGCTTTAAGAAGCTGATCCAGCATGCAGGTTTTTTTTTTGCCTGTACACCCGTGTCACAGTGGAGCTGTTTCTCATGCACTGTGTGTTTTTGTTGACAGTGCCGTGTGTGTGTTGACAGGTTGTAAGCACGTGGTATGGAAGGGTTCAGCCCTCGCAGCCCTGCACTCTGGCAGGCCACCCGAGCCGCCAGTCATCTACGGGAGCCCGCCCAACATCGGTAAGCCCTCCCTTATTGGCTGGAGTGGGCGTTCATACAGAAAGATGGAATTCTGTAGATTCAGATGTGGCTGTGGTCTTAACTGTAAACTCTGCAGAATGACAGGTCACCTCAAATAATAACCACAAAGAACGAAATAACAGAGTTTGACAGGTTTCACACACCCGTTATGTTTCTTGATTACGTGAAACAATTAAAAAAGATTCATTTAAAAAATTCATTTTGTGTGATAATATTACTTAGTGTTCAGTATCATAGAATTGATAAGCTCCAAGCTGTTTGTAAATGTGTAATAATCGTATAATTTAAGATATTTAATATTGTAAGATTATTATGTATTTGGTCTTGTTCATTTCTTGGAAATTAGTTCCACCCTGAGGCAAACAAGCGCTGCTCAGTTCAGCCCCTTTCTCTGAAAAGGGAATAAAGTAAGCATTTGCAGCAGAGGGTGTAGGGTCAATTGAAGAGAAACTGCAAGGCTTGCTAGAGTTTTTATTGCGACTGAGGCAGGAGGCTCTAAAAATTACACACTGACCCTTAAATAGCAGGTCAGCTTTATGTTTATTTTTAAAAGTAGCTTTTTGGGCTCCTGAGTGGCACAACAGAAAATCATCAGGCGATCACTGGGTTTTAGGGGAGTATGGCAGGATCGCGTCACCGTGTCTCCTGTCAATCAGAGCGGCATTAACCAATCACAGGGATCGATGAGTGCGTGTATGAGGAAGAGGGCAGATATCGCTTGTGTTCAGCTGCTGTCCATGATGTCGCACGAAGAGCAGGTTGAAAAGGTGTGTTGGAGGAAGCAATTATTAACCTCCTCCCTCTCTGTCTGGTTAGTGAAGGTGGTGCGGTAGCTAGTGGGTGGGAATTAAGAACAGAATTATGGGAAAATGAGGTTAAAAAAATGCACAGTAGTAGCCATGGCCATGGCAAAGGGTTTTATTCAAATAAAAATGAAAGCCAAAAAGCCTCGTAAAGAATTTTACTAAGAAAGTAAACTGACCTGGAATCATTATGAGTTTTAATACGGATTTGAAGCAAGTCTTTAATAATGACTTTGAAATTAGCACGGAATGTCTGACGCGCGTCGTGATTATGTGTTCAGAGTAGAGAAGTCTGAGCATTTCTTTTTTTTTTTTTTCCACTGCTCAATCAGAGAAGATCATCGACAGATTTGCCACCTCCATGTACACAAATTTCATTGCGATTCAGTGAACGCAGCCTGGCATCATTCCTCCCCTAAATGGTGGTGTAAAAGCAGCAGACTTGTGTTATTCGTTCGAAGCTTTGTTTAAAAAAAAATAAATAAATAATAATCCTCCAGACGGAGCTTGTCAGAATACGTTACTGCCTGTTCTGCTTCCATCACCAAACACGTCTTTATCAGTAACGTCGACTCAGCGATCAGGTGTAATAGCTCTGGACACCTGCCGGATAATTAGAATAAGAGTAAATGAAATTTAGGAATTTTATGTTGACCAAAAAAAAAAAAGAAGAGACTGTTGCGTTGTTTGTAATCATGAATTTCTGTATAAAATATGTACTGTGGTAATCCGTTGAATGTGTTGATGAATTTTCTTAAACAGCAGCTTTGATAGCAGTTGTATATGAATGCGCTTGTTCTAATATGATAGTGTTTCTGTAGTAACAGCTAACATGCATGTGTGTGACAGACAATGCGCGTAAAGAGATTATGATTATGTAGCTAGGTGAAGTTTATTTATCATTTCTGGAAGGAGTCTCCAGTGTCAGCTCAGAGGTAAACGGGAATCTTCTTTAGGACAGAGTTTTCTTGCACATGGGCTTTCTTGATGACATGCCTGAATTGCATGTTTTTTGTCTTTATTAACATCAACAAAGAAAAAAAAATTATATATATATATATATATATGAGAGAGGCTGGTAAGGAAATGTTCACAGCTGTTCATAGCTGTAATGAAAGGGTGTTAATTTCACAGATATTCCACAACATTAAACTATTAATCTCTTGCTGCCTTCAAATGGATTTCACGAGCTCGTGATTACGACATGTAGACAAAACGCTCAGCGTTCAAGCGGAAGGTCTTAGTGAGGAGACACCACGGACACGTCGTCACCCAGAATCCACCCAGGCTAACTTTATCAATTTAGCAAGCTAACGAGTGAGTAACTTAACACGTACAAAGGCAAACTAAAAACATGAGGCTGTTCATGAGGCATATCAACATTTTCCTCAGACATTAATTATTAAATTATGAAGCAGTCTCTCTCCGACAAAAATTATATAACATATTAACGTAATTTTTGGCTTCCGCGATTAATTCAGCGCGTTCACTGCCATACTGGCGAACGCAGCGATTTAATTCTGACCTGGCTAATACCGGATATAATCGAGAAGCTCTTCATTAATTTGAGCTCTTCATTAAGCTCTTCACACCGTGGTGGTTTATTTATGTGTTTTTCGAATGGAATCGCGTCTATAGTTAGCATTTAAAAGATATGCTTAACGATTATGACAAATGAGCCATCTTTTTTCTTTTCTTTTTTTTTTTTGTGTGCGTGTTTATAATCTCTGTGAAATAAAAGCCAATTTCTGTTGCGCTAACAGTGCAATCAAATCATTGTGTTCCTAAATTGGCCTAATAATATAGATAAATACTTGCCGATTATCATTTTAGCCATCTGTCCCTGTGTGTGTGTGTGTGTGTGTGTGTGTGTGTGTGTGTGTGTAGTGGAGACAGCTTACAGCCGGAAGCTGAATGGTTCGTACCGTTTGGGTCAGCTAGTCCCCACAGCTGTTTACTCACACATGAAGATGCACAAGAGGATTCTGGGACATCTGTCCTCGGTGTATTGTGTCGCCTTCGACCGGACGGGCCGCCGCATCTTCACAGTAAGTGTGCGAGTGTGTGTGTGTGCGCGCGCGTGTGTGTGTGCAGAACAGATATAAAGGAGATGAGAGGAAACTGGGTTATTTATTGATTTGCATATTTTCCCACCCTGTCGTCTGCGCTGTTCCTCACGCTCTCTCAAAGCCAAGGCTTTTTCCGTAGCGCGCTTTGAAGTGTAGTGCTCCATTCGAGTATGGAATTTCTAGAGAAGGAAATTAGCAACATAATATCCCAGGTCACTCTTGATTTCTTCCAGTTGTGTGTGTGTGTGTGTGTGTGTGTGTGTTTGACTCCCTTCATATTTTCCAACCACAAACATTCAACTGGACCAAGGACAGGAAAGAAAGTCAGCCAGTGGAGAATATAGTGAAGTGTGTTGTCCAGACATTACTTACAGTAATGTCTATTTGCACTCAGCTAGGATCATCAGTAACCTTGATATCATGCTTACGCGAGTATCACAACACTGAAACGACATTAAAACCTTCTCCGAGAAGGACACGTACAGGTCTGCTTTTCATACCTGCATAGCGTAAGGAATCCTACGAGCTGGTGTCTGTTCATATCTTCGGAATCCATATTTTCTCCCTCAGTGAGGAATATGAAAATTTTGCCGGCTTCAAAGATGCCAGCATTAGTGACCCTCGTCACGCTAGTGCAGGAGCATCAGTCAGCGCGTACGCAGATGTGTTTCGCTGAACTCACCAAAGAGGAAGGAAAGACGCAGTAGCGGTTGAGTTCACCTTACGTTGCCTTTTTATGGGTTAACTTTGATGGTGGTGGAGCTGGGGATTCACCCACTTAACGACAAAGCTTGAGCACGTTTATATGTCACTGCTTTCTAGGTAGGTATAAAACCGTATAAACTATGATGTTGTAGGTCGCTAGCATCACTTTAAAATCAGCTCGTATGTGTGTCTGCGACAAAGCGGTGGACATTACTGCTGCAATCAACTTACCTCGGAAATGGGACCCGAGCTCAGGATGATGTCATTCTCACCACAGGTGCTTTTTTTTCTTTCTTTTTTTTTTTAAGCAAGAAGCTAGCCAGCGATCTGATGAGAGATGTACGCATAATTGGCTCTTCAAAACGGCAAACCGTGTATACGTCTGCATGTTGGCTGATCTTAATCAAATACTGGTACAAATACTAGTCTAGGCTCTTTACACATAAGAGGTGTAACTCTGTTTACGCTTGGTGACGCTGTGAGCAGCCATGCTGATATCGAAGGAACTCATAGGTGAGGAGATCATCCCGAGTTCCTGAGTTGTGTTTCCGACTTGAGGCGACATTTTCGCATGCTGGTCTGAGATCAGGAGTTCCAAGTTATGACCTGTATTCGGACGCTACTTTTTTATTTTTTTGTCGCTTCTCCAAACTCGTAACGGTGCAGGAAATCCCAGATGAAATATATTTTCCATTCACCTTGAAGTTCCCAAGAAATGAAATGTGTCATTGGAGCAAGTGATCAGTATTTTAATATTTTTCTTATTTTGTGATTTGCACTGGTTAAAAGAAAGTCCAAGTACCTAGTCGAAGTAAAAGGGCCAGTGTGGCTCGTAGACCCATGCTTTGGCTGGATGGAAATCTAACTGACCAGACTGAAAAAAAGTAAGACTAACCTAGTATAATAATTTTTGACCAGGTGGTATAGCTAGTTAAATGAATTAATACAGACAAAGTTAAACAAAGGAGGAGTATATAATCATGTTGTACATAATGTCAACAGGTCGGTAAATTGCTGGCCTGATCTTGCAGCCTGTTGAACATGGCCTTTTAAGAACAAATTTGTTTTTGCGATTTTCTAAAATAATGCATGAAGTTCGTGTTCGAAGTAATCGCCATTAGATTCTGTGACTTCTTGCCATTCGTCTGGCAAAGATTGAATTCTGTCGTGAAAGAAGTATTCGGGTTATGAGGAAATGAATTCATTTATGCAATTTCGTATTTCCTCGAATTTTTTTGAAACGTTGTTCAGAGAGTGTGTGTTGCAGTGACCTAAACGAGTGGAAATCTGATGCGGTAATGTCCAGTGCCAAGGCTGGATGTGGTAAACTTTGCATCCAAGGCTTAAACTCATGTCTTTCGGTGCTTTGGCTTGAACCTGTGTTGTCATGAATGAGGATGATTTTCTTTTTTGTGAATGGCTGCTGGATGATCATAGTTCATTGATTTTTTTTTTTTTTTCCCCCACTTAATCTGATCAATCGATCACTGTAAATGTTTGCTGTTTCTCCAGGATGGAACGGCTCGTAATAAAGGTGTAATGCACTTGGCGTTAAGACACTGAGTGATATTTAGCTCTGAAAGTGCACGTGGAACCACCTATCAACCTTCAGAATCTTTCCCATTGCCTTCAGAAGCCTCAGAACAGCAGAATCATCCGTACTCAAACGCCTTGCCAGCTCTCGAGTCCATTGTGTCGCACAGTTTCTGCAGCTCCTCATCTTTTGTTTCCTTTGGTCTACCGCTTCTTGGCTTAGGATCGAGCTCCAATTCACCATTTTCAACGCAGTGAGCCAGTTCCTAACTGTAGGAATGCTGATTCCAGCTTTGCCATAAACGTTGCAGATTTCGTCTATTGAGTGCTTGGAGTCTTTTCCAGTATAGAATAAAAATAAAAGGTAATAATGATAATGAATGTTGCCGGGCTCAGTGCTTGATTACGCAACACCCTAATGTAAGTTTTTCGAGTCTTGCTGGCATCTTCATTTTCTCTTGATATGTCCAACCTTGGTGTGTCTGATATTTATTAGTAGACGCATCCTATGGCCAGTTTCTGCTGGAATTTTGTTCACCAATCTATATGTTCCTGATTCTGAAAAGCTTGGAAGTCAGCCGTGCATGCTAATAAGGGCCTGTGTTCACCAAATGTGTTTTTTTTTGCACCGGCAGCATCTGTTCTCTGTACAAATCCTACAAAGCTCAGTGTTGACAGCTCTCAGCATTCTTGATGCAAAAAGGGAAAAAAAAAAAAAAAAACGCCCTCAGCACGCTCAGTCGAAAATAGGTACGATTTTGGAACACCACCACGCTCGTCAATGTCACCTCGCTCTCTCTCAGCGTCCAATGAAAATCAAGAAGGGGCGGGGATTACAATATCAACACTGCCTGCTTTCTCGCACCCAGACTCTTCTTTTCGAAGTTATATCAATTCCTACAGTATGTCGAGGTCTGCCGACGTCGCCAGGATGCGATCCCCTTCCGTCGTTTTAGCTAAGCTTTCTAAAGGAAATAGCTACTTGCAGTTCACAATGATGAAATGCAGAAGTGCTAGATGTTTTTTTTGTAACCTAGCAGCGATAAGTGCCCGCTCCGAAAAGCACTGTGGAAATGAAAACACGTACAGTATAGGAGACACAGGCGCTTAACCTAATTAAAGTTCTTCTACAGTCAAACAGATTGCGCCTCAGCAATGGCGTGTAGCGCAGAAGAATGTGGGATTCAGAGGAGTAGAACTGTGATATAGTTATCACAAAAAAAGCATATCAAAAAGCATGGCATGTCCAAAAACACATCCAAAAGCATAGCATCGCTCTGATGAAAATCCATGGGTCGGGAAGTAAGGATCTTTTTCTGGTCGAATTAAAAATGAAAAGCCTGCACAAAATCTGCGTTTCTCAGTAGAACATGAGAGAGGGTCGGCAAGGGAGTCTTGATCCCGCCGTTGGCCCGACTGCTCCGTTTGTTCATCACTGAAAGCCCGATCTGACGGATAGAACAATCCTGTAGCCACGCATTTTACTTCGCTTTGACTTTACATCCGTTGCGTGTCTCTGAGACATCCTTCAGTTATAGTTGAGTTAGTCAGGATGCCTTTACGCGGTGGGTAGCGTTGCTGTCTCATAGCTCCAGGGTACACGGTTAGATCCTGAGCTCGGGTTACTTCCTGTACAGAATTGCTCATGACTGCGTGGTTTCGTGGGTTCTCTTGTTTCCTCCCACCTCCCAAAAACGTGCCAGTAGCGGGATCGGAGGCTTCTAGCTAGACGGACTGCCGTCCTATCCAGAGTGTATTCCGGCTTCATGCCCAGACCATCCACGACCACGACCCTGAACCGAACTCACTGACCTTTGGTAAGCAATCTATAGACGAAAAGATGGTTGATGTTATGTTCTAGACAGCGGTCTCGCCCTTTTTTTTTTTTTTTTTTTTTTTTTTTTTAATTCTCAACAACTTTAATTATCACATCGTGCTCCTGCGCTAATCGTATTGTTCCAGGCTTCCAATGCTAATAACAGGATCATGTCAGATAACTACAGCCGAGAGAGCAGTTAAAATGAAATAGCAGTGTTGGTGGTTGATATTTGTAGAACACTGAGTGCATTAACTGGCACAGAGAGCTAGTTCAGCCTGTAGATAAATGTGATGCGATTTGCTTTGCAGAGGGAATATTATTACATGCACTTATTTATCCTCCACTACCAGTCACTAACTGAGGGAATCTCTTTGGAGGAAAAGTGTTCGTCCTTACAGTACACTTCCAGAGACGTGTACAGTCGATCATGAAGTTGGCGTCCCGTATGACAAAAACATGAATACAATTTTTTCGGTTTATTCGTGCA
>JAOVYU010000024.1:4367720-4380804 GCA_025674565.1 Synodontis membranacea
CGTACCGAACCGAAAACCGTCACCCTTAAACCGTGATACGAACCGAACCGTGGGTTTTGTGAACCGTTGCACCCCTAGCTGTAATGTAATACAGGGTAATCTAAATATGGTGATAACTGCTATGTTTCAGGTGGGATGTTTTTGGCCACAGGCAGCACTGATCACATTATCAGAGTTTACTACTTTGGTGGAGATCAGCCAGAGAAGATCGCTGAGCTGGAGTCACACACTGTAAGTGTGTGTGTGTGTGTGTGTATGCGTGTGTGTGTTTGAAATAAAGTCATGAATATTTTTCATGCCGACTGGTTATCACACCCTCTTCATGCTTTAATCGTCTTTCTGTAGGATAAAGTCGACAGCATCCAGTTCTCACATGGAGGAGACAGGTGAGATGTCTGTGTGTGTGTGTGTGTGTGTGTGTGTGTGTGTGGGTGGGGGGGTATGTTGTGTAAGCTGTTAAAGGAATCTCAGTTATGATTAAGGGAACTGCCACGTTCTGATGTCATGCACTGGTGTCAGCAGAAAAAGAAAAGTTGAAAGAAAAACAACGGACGTCTCATTCCAACAGCACGTGCCCACGCTCATGCATGGCTTTAAACAAGTACATGCCCAAACACACATTCACACATGCATGAGCATGTACAGTGCTTACACACCAAATTTAAATCCTCTTGGGTATTTGCCGTAAAGTGAGATCCTCTTCCTTCGGTGAGGAGATCGGTGTGTTTCCCTTCTGTCACACTCATTTTAATGAGGGGAAGTCTTGCAGAGGAGGAAGCTGAGAGGAAGCAGAACGAGGAATGAGGACAGCGGGAGAGGAATAAACACCACCCAAGGGTATTATAAATAAGGATACTTATATGCATAGGGACTGTTTTTGAGAAGGCAAAGAGTTGGTACAGATAACTTGAAGAAAGGTTGAATATATTAACAGTAGGGAAGGAGGGGAAGCCGAACAGAAAGCTCCTTGTTCTACCTCTATTGGAAGCCAATAAAGGAATAAAAAAATGTTCTACACATGGAAAAGTAATATTTACAGTAATAGAATAGACTCTGTGTACATGTGCATGTGTGTGTGTGTGTGTGTGTGTGTGAAATTTACATGGTGATGTGAATATGGAATTTGCACATTGTGGTACAGTCATACTGTATAATCCACTTTGTAGCACAGACTCACAGTTACAGTAGGACTTACTCAGAGTTACAGATGCTGCGTTCAGCTTACACTGGAAGTGGAAAGTTGGAACTTGGTGTGACTATTTTCAACCTCTGTGCTACAAAGAGGGAAAACAAGGCTGCCTCTGTGTCCGTATTTTTTGTTGTTGACTGTAATGGGTACTTCATATTTTAAGAGCGATTTGAATACTTTAGTGTTATGAATATTACAAGCTGATATAGCTGCATGTTGATTGAGCTAAAGCGAATACTTATGTACGGTGTAGCTCCTTAAAAGGTAAGAGGTGCTATTTTGTTTACTGTTTATGCTGCGTAGGACCATGTTGATTAGACATCACTTGCTGAACTCGGAGGAACTCCAAAGTTCCAAGTTAAGAGGGCGTTTTCTTTGGTTTGTCCTAGTCGGAGGTTGGGATTTGCAGCATTAATACTGAAATGAAAATACACATCAGCTTTCAGACCCCCAGGCTCTGTTTTGACTGTAGGCTAGAGTTAAGCACACTGGATAGCCTAGAATTAAATAGAATAAAACATGCCGTGTATCGGTTAGGTGTAATCATGACGCTGGATTTAAGTGTGTGATATCCGCTCGAGTGTTAAATCCAGCAACACTGTCTTAATGATGAAATCACACTACGTGTCAGATGAAATGTTTTGGGTTGCGAATATGCTTTAAAACTATGGAATGTTTTTTTTTTTTAAAGGCCAATATTGAATCGTGTCAATAAATAATCAAGAGTATCGTCCCTTTAATGTCTAGGAAGCACGCTTATCTGCTCGGAGGACATCAGAGTAGACAGCTTTTTAATCAGAGACGTTGCCCATCTTGAGGAGTGAATTTTTCATGGAAAAAAAAAAAAACCCTCCGAGATACACTTACTTGAAGTGAGCCACATACAAATCCAAATCCGCAAACAGATCTGCGAATAATCCAGGCAGCGTTTTTATCTGAATGGAGGATATTGGAGGAGACAGCATTGCTTATCACGTGATAAGTTTTATGGATAAAACTACATTTGAAATAAGCTGTAGACAGATGAGTGCTTGGTCAGCTTATCCTTCAAAGCATGGGCATGTTTTCTTTACTGTAGAAAGCATCAGATGGCGTAAAAAAAATGGCATTATAATATTATTTTATATGTATTTTATTGTGTGTAGGTTTGTGAGTGGCAGTAGAGACGGGACAGCGCGCATATGGCAGCTGCAGCAGCAGGACTGGAGAAGCATCCTGCTGGACATGGCCACCAAACTGCCAGGGTAACACACAGCCCCACGCACCACTCAACTATTATTCAGTGTTTGATTTTTATTATTTTTTTTTACACGGTTAGTTAAATTTGCGTGGTGGTTTGGGAAAATGATGAACGACAGACTGATGTGATGTCACCCGACATGAACCAGAGTTACTGTTAACACCTCGAAGTTGGTTATTTTCCAATAACACTATTTCCCAAAGTGTTTTATTCCTTTAATACCAAAGCAATTTGAATTCTAATATGTTAATAACCCGAACTCAGATTCAGATTAGCGTTTTCACCTTCAGTATGGACAAAATGTTACACATTTAGATGAGTTAACTGATTTTTAATCTGTATTTTCAGTGTACTAATTAGTGTTTGTATTTTGATTCGGCTGTGATTGTCAGTCTGCAAAGCGCTCACACTAATTCCTGAGCTTGTGTGTGTGAGTGTGTGTGTGTGTGTGTGTTTTATTCTTCTTCCCTTCCAAAGTAGGTCACTGAAAACACTTTTTCTCAGATTGAGACTTCCTGTGTTTCTTTTTTTCTTTTTCTTTTTGAATAATCTTTCTTTTAACTCCATCAGGAAGTTCAACCCTCCACCCCTGGAGGACAAAGTGACCAAACTCAAGGTCACCATGGTGGCCTGGAATCGC
Organism: Synodontis membranacea; assembly: GCA_025674565.1. Taxonomy (NCBI): domain Eukaryota; kingdom Metazoa; phylum Chordata; class Actinopteri; order Siluriformes; family Mochokidae; genus Synodontis; species Synodontis membranacea. The sequence goes on from JAOVYU010000024.1 coordinate 4,370,790, forward strand.
CACGACAACATGGTCATCACAGCGGCCAACAACCTGACCCTGAAGGTGTGGAACTCGTACACGGGCAGCCTCATCCACATCCTCATGGTAAGAACGCTGCTTCAGTGTCAGATCATGTGACTTGTCATTTCAGCGCTGGCATTTTATCTTTAACTAGACAATTCCCCCGTGGCAAATTGCGAGAGGGATGCAGTGGCCATAGCAGTCAATGCTTTCCTATGGGATCTCGAGTGTTTTTGACCCTTTTCACTGAGGTCACAGAGCGTCATGGCAAGTTTCACTTCACGCCTCCAGAGGTCACTATGGGAGTGTTTTTGACTGTGAATAACGTCACCGTGGTAACGTATTCTGAGTGAAATGAATGGGAGTCTATGGGGAGAGTGTGTTTGAGCGTGAATAACGTCGCCATGGCAACGTATTCTGATGAACGAAATAATAGCATAGCGAGTCCGATCGAGACGCATGGTTTGGTGTATTATTGTTCTATGTGCGATGATCTTTGATTGAGTTATTCGAAATCGAAATTTGGAATAACAATAGGTATGCAGTTTCACTGCATCCCTAATTAACCTTCAGTCAGAATGACCCAGTGCTTAATGATGGCCCTGTAAGAACGCATAAAACTGGTTCAGGCTTTTTTTTTTTAATGAACAGGAATATATTTGTTATTACACAGATGTGGACCTAGAAAAGTACTTGAAAAAAAAAATATATATAATTCAATGATTCTGTTTTTCTAAACCGTAATTGCTTCTGAGGCAGGGTGGTTTCTTCAGTGCATTTCTTACATGCATTTATCTCCACCATTTAGCTGACATTAGCTCAGAAAGGGAGAGTTTTCACAGGCTATTTCTGTGACTAAAAAAAAAAAGGACTATTCCTTGCACTGGCTTACCAGTCTAGTGGGACTGGGATTTCTTAGCACAGCTTTTCAGAAAAGACAGGGAGCATGTTTAAAAGGAAGCATCTCTTTCAGCTTCAAGTGATAAATAAGGAACAACACACAACGAGGCGTCCTGTAGGGAAATAATCCATGATGGCGTGGTGTGAGGCGGCATGACACGAAGCAGACGAGCCTGGTTTATACTCGATGCATGACTTTGCGTACATGTGCAGAAGCAGCAACAACACAAGAGGCGTTGTTCACACACTCACCTGCGTATATAATGGTATATAATTCTATTCTACAGGCTTAAATGGGTCATTTACTTGATGGCATAACAGCACCAAAACATCCCAGTCCGTCCGGTTTCCACGTTGAACTGTAAATGTTCAGTGATTTCATGCACAGCAATAGCAAATACACCGCTGAGCTCTGTTTGTCTTTAAATGTTTCCACTGTCGTCGTGAACGTTGTCATGAGCTCCGTCCCTAATTGAAAACCCTCACCTTAGAAAAAAAAAGTATAAACTTGCCAGACCTTTGAGGAGGTTTTGAAATCTAAGCACTGAGATCTAAGATAAGGCTGTGATCTGACACACCATGCCTAGTTTGCTTAAAACAGGTAGATGGACATTTTTGTCGTTAATAGATTGTTTGAATGTCTTCCGATAAAAAGTCAATTAGTGCTACAAAACCTGCTATATTTGTGATATAAATTTATAAAACGAATAAAACTTGAGAACTGAAACTCTGGTCCAAATTAGAATCGAATCCTAAATGCTGGGATTAAAAAAAAAAAAAATGCTTATGCTTATAGGTTTCTAAACATGATATCCCTTTATTATTGCAAACAAAGGCTATATATTTGCAAGGACATACATAGCTTTCTACCAAGACCTGTAAACTAAAGTACGTCACGCATCAATGCAGCAGCATGTCCGTTTGATTTCGATACGAGCCATCATGCATGCTAACGTCACAACAGTGCGACTGTTCTTTTAAGCATTAACTGAGCAAAGATATTTTTGTTATCTAAACCATTTGCCCTCTTGGGATATTGGAATTGAAATGGGGGATCAGTAAGAACTGAAACCGATAAATAGAATCGATTCCGATTTGTTCATGGATTGTTTGGACCTCAGTTTGTCAGCAAGGATTTTTTTTTGTAAAGTGGACGTTTACAAATTTTAGTTATAAAAATATCTCCGATTAATGATGGATGGGAAAAATTCAATTGATAATGTGGCTTATTGGTACAAAACACTGTCACGCACAAGATCAAAATGAATTCAGATTATTTAATATGAAACAAAATTACTACATAGTGGCTTAACGCTTGAGTTCTAACTACGTTTGCGAGGTCTGAAATGTGGTTAGTCCAGAATTTAGAACTGGACAATGTTCATTGTGACATTTGAAGTAGAATAAATAAATAAAAATTCTGTAGTTTCAGACGTGCGCCATCTGTGCACACCGTGTGTATTGTGTTCCTACAGTGCTAAATAAGTTCTGCTAATGGAGTTAGATGTTTGGATTTATCACTGAACGTAAACCACGCTGACAGACAGCAGGTGCCTTCGACATCTGGCTGCCAGTTCTACTTAAACTGGTGAGAAAATGAAAGTTATAGGCCATGGTTAGAATCAGGGCTAAACATAACCAAAACCTGTATGAAAGAACCTGACATAATAAATGAAATCTCTGCGCTTCTGGCGATGGAGTCTGTTACATTTTTTATTGTGTCAGCACGCTACAGGGTCGTCAGTGTGCGCCTCATATCAGCAGTAAAACACCAGTGCACCCCTGCCAGGATGAAATGAGCTCACTAGGGCATGTTTTGGCCAAGGAATTTAGTTAACACACCACTATCCTGTTTCAGCCATTTACTGTTAAATCGATCTCCGTAAACTTTGATATTCAATTCCTGTTTCGTAATATAGAGGCAATGCGGGACAGGTGTGTGAACGTTCATCCTGGCTGATAGTTGATGAGAGCATTTGGCATGACTATATATCAGGATACCTAAAGATAAATTCATCGAGTACAATTCTGATTTTAATATTCAGATTTCCAGTGGTTTGCTAAAAAGGCCTAGAGTTAATGGGAAAAAGACAAAAGAAAAAACTGGGGGGGATAAGACTTGGAAAACTCAGCACTGGAAAGGCAAAACCTTACAAAGCAAAGTGAACTGGTATAAGATCACAGGAGTAAATGAGGGTTAACAGGAAACAGGTGAGTTCAATAGGCAGGTGAGTGAGAGCGAGAGATAATATCTGGACTGGATCGTGGATTTGTGGTGGATTCTGGATCACGGGTGGATTTGGATGTGAACCATTTAGAACAATTGAAAAATCGGAGTTTCTTTATTTTTATGTAGCTTTTATAAAAAGCTTAGCGAGGACTGGAAGGGGAAAATCTTAAAAAAAAAAAAAAAGAAAAAAAAGAAATATATATATATATATATATAGTTTTATAGGACAGGGGAATAACACTGGGTCTTAACAGGCTCTCTGTTCTAAATCTCTCCTGTTGGAAAAATCTGTCATTGAAATAAAATAAATAATTGTTCTTAAGGTAATGACAGAAACGTATATAGTGATGCAGTTTCCATGAAATCGAATTGTGAATCATGACAATATGATATAATTATTACAGTGAATTTGGTTGGAGTGCAGTTTTTTTGAACTTGTGGCATATCAGTAGTACTTCTACAAATGAAAACAAATGAAAAGTGTTGTCTATTTTTTTTTTTTATTTCTTATTAGTACATATGACATGGAAAAATATACTGTATATAACAGGCTAGAAAGAAATAACGATTTAAGCCATGGCCCCAGGGTGAGTGGATTATGTGACTGAGAAAACCCGTTTGGAAAACTGCCTTACGTTCCTGAGTGCTTGTTTGTGTTAGCATTGGCCTCCTGTGAGGCATTTTAAGGACACTCCCTCATGCCCCCTCAGTCCGGCCCGCCTCAGTCTGAAATTGGCAAACGCCCAGCACAGCCGGATCATTCTCCTGTGAACCAAAAAAAATATCCACTTAACAGCAAGAAAGGAAGTAAAACATTGAACAGAATAAACATCGGCAATGCTTTTTTTTTCCCAAGATGGAGCATATTATGCACACCTTATCATGTCAAATTTTGTCTAATGCACCTTTTAAACAGCAACCACTGATATTCAGTCTGTATAATTAAGTAAGGAAAAAGCGAAAACAGTAAGCCAGAAGTGATTCAAATTGGCAATCTGACACTGATTACATGTTAAGTAAATAAATAAACAAATAAACAAACAAACAAATAAATAAATAACACATCATAGGTTTTAACCATATTAAAACATCTTCACGTCGGTAAAATTAAATATCTTTATACGTAAGGTTTATTGTGACTGCTCTGTCCTCAGGGCCATGAGGACGAGGTATTTGTGTTGGAGCCACACCCCTTCGATCCCAGAGTGCTGTTCTCCGCTGGCCACGATGGAAATGCTATTGTGTGGGACCTGGCACGAGGAGTTAAAATACGCTCCTACTTCAACATGGTAATCATACACTATTGTGAGCTTCTCTTTATACACGGCACTAAATTACACTCTTGCCACTTTCTTCTGCGCTTATTTTCCTCTCCCACCCTCTCATTATTCAGTTTGTTCCAATGTTAATAAATTTTTTTTTATTTAAAAGCAGTATTCCCAGTGGTCTGATCAGGTTCTGGATTTTCCACTAGTAAAAAAAAAAATCATGTTTGCATACAGTCATCATGAACATGAACATGAACGGCAATATCGGGCTTTTTTTATTATTTATTAAAAAAGATGATCTGCTGTTTTTCTGGGGAAGAACGATTGTACAACGTACATCTTTAATAGAAAAGAATATACGAATCTCATTTACAAGTTTGAATTTATTTTGGGTTTTCGGAAATCAAAACTGGGTCAAAATTATACATTCAGGGTCAAAATTAGATTCACAGCACGTCTAATATTTGATTTATTGTCCCTTAGCGTGTTTCACCTTGACCAGACGCTTTTGGTAGCCATCAAAAAGCTTCTGGCAGAATTCTGGTTGGATAGTTGACCACTTTTCTTAGAATAATTGGTAGACTTTCATTAAATTTGTGTGTATCCTGGCACGGGCCTGACTTGCACAGTCCACATATTTTCAGTAGGATTGAGGACAGGACCTGTTTTAATCGTAATGTTAGCCTCTGCTGTGTGTTTGGGGTCATTGTCCTGTTGGACTACCCGATTGTGTCCAAGTTTCGACCATCTAGGTGATGATTTGAAGTTGTGCTGAAGAATTCTGAGGTTCTTTATTATTCCATCTACTTTGGGGGAAAACCACTTATTCCACTGGGAGCAAAACAGCCCCAGAACACCATGCTACCACCACCATGCTTTACAGTTGGTACAACCTCTGGTTATTGCGGATGAAAGCCTTTTCTTTGTCCATTTGGTCAGCTGGGAACTTTATTCTAGCTTCAGGGTGTCGATTTTGGAGAAGAGGCTTTTTTTTCTTGACCATCCAAACCAATTTCCTCTCAGCTGAAGGTGATAGTTTGGGACTCCTTCCAGACCTTGGCAAAGACGCTACATCCTCCCATTAACTTGTACTTGTAAAACAAAACCTTTTTTATGTTGTGAACAGAGAAGCTACCAGCTGTAGTCAGTCATGATCAATAGCAGGAAGTTAAGAGGTCTCGGCCTTGACAAATGAAAAGACATTTTGGAACTTTCAGCACCACTGAATTAATAATCTAAATGGGTGTATGTATATTTTCTATCCTGTATGTATAATTTTGCACCTGTATTAATTTCAGAAAACTTTTGCATCAAATTCTTGTATTTTTTTCTATTAACGTTGTATAGTGTACATCCATTCTTCCCCAGAAAAGCAACAGTTCAAATAAACACTGAAAAAAAAAAAAGCCCCGTATTCCTGCGATGTTCATGTCCATGATGACTGTAATGTAAACTTCTGAAAACAACTGTATGTGTGTATTGCACAAGTCTTTGCAGTCTGATTTACGTAATTTAAATTGTACATGCCTCATAAATGTCTGCTCTGCACGCTGCGTGTTTTATGTGTGTTGGTTGCAGATCGAGGGTCAGGGGCACGGCGCGCTGTTTGACTGTAAATGTTCTCCAGATGGGCAGCACTTTGCCTGTACAGACTCTCACGGACACCTGCTCATCTTTGGCTTCGGCTCCAGCAGCAGATATGACAAGGTACTGAACTTGATGGGAAAATTTAGCTTTTTCCATCTGTCTCATTTCCACTCTCTCTCTCTCTCTCTCTCTCTCTCTTTATAGTTATGTGTGGCTGGCTGGAAGAATGTTTGGAAATGTTATACTGTACATAATTTTGAAAACCCCTGAACTGAAATGTCTTTCCCTCAATCACAAGTAAATTTCTAGCATTTTTACATTTTTAAAGTTTTCCCCAAACTGAAAAAAAAAAAAAATAGAACCCAAACATAATTGAAAATTTTGATTTGACTGAAAGATGACCAGTCCACCCTTTTACATTTATAACCTTATCTGTTAATGGAAATACAATATTACTGCCAGATTTTAGGGAATTTCTGGGAAATGATTTCTCATTTGGGGTATCAGCATCATCCACACCAGTCACCGTGTCATCACCCAAGGTAAAAGTCACTAGTGGCAATTAAACACGAGCTGTATCATCTTCTCTTCGCTCCACTGATCAGGATAGTAATAATCGCTGATTGTCAGGCTGTTTCTGATAAGTAAATTTCCTGTCTTTTTATTAGGTCATTGAAACTCTGAAACGCTGTTTTGATGATTTGACAGTGCAGGAGCATCGTAGACATTTTGAAAGCCTGTACCTGAGTACGAACTGAGCTGATTACCCATATTTCACTTTTGTTATTTTATGTATGCTTTTTCAGCATGTTTGAGGAAATGACACTTAGCAAGCAAAGTTTTAAACATCTTTATTCAAACTGACTGTTTTTAAGATAGCGTTTGTTAAACTGGTTTCTTATATAAGAGTAAGGAGTAAGCTAGCCAAGGCAAGATTAAAAAGTAAGTAAAAACTTTTCCATATTGTTTTGGGTGAAATAGATTTATGGTTTTCTTAAAGCTGCAGTGTCAGAGTTAAAACTCGATTTTGGACAAAAAAAAAAAAAGTTTTTGGCAGCCAACCAGGATTCATTTTCTCAGGCCATCACACTTAACTAACCTCATAGTGTCTGTTTTTGTATACAGATAAAGGATCATTTCTTTTAACGTCAGCATACAAGACCACTTTTCTAATATCAAGCTACTAATTTCAATGCACCAGTCAGTGTCCTGTGAAGTCTGGATGCTTAGATCATTCCTGTTCTGAGTGGCTCTGCTTGTTGTTCACGTGTGCTGATCTGTGTTCCAGATAGCGGACCAGATGTTCTTCCACACCGATTACCGGCCGCTGATCCGTGACGCCCACAACTACGTGTTGGATGAGCAGACGCAGCAGGCCCCCCACCTAATGCCCCCGCCCTTCCTGGTGGATGTGGACGGGAACCCACACCCTCCTCGCTATCAGCGCCTGGTGCCCGGTCGCGAGAACTGCAGAGAGGAGCAGCTCATCCCACAGATGGGTCTGACGTCATCAGGTAGAGAACACACAAGCAAACACCCATGACAACGTAAAGTGAGACCTAAACACGGATATGTACAGCACTATGTAGGTATTAGGCGTTTTTATTTCACATAATGTCTGAACTGCTTCAGAAATGACTCTTTGGAAATCCCCATTGAGATTATAATCTAGTGCTGGACTGTATTATATCGGTATAAATTGAGACTTTTCAGATGCCATCTTAGCATTTAAGGTTGTAGGAAAGCATCAGATTACAGTACCATTATGTGATTATAGCGTTACTGGCCAAAATTTGGAAAGTACACTATCATAGCCATATAAAATATTGGTTATATATTAGCCTCTCACGGTTGCCAAAGTTCATCGCTGTGTTTTTACTTATTGTGTATATTATGTATGCTATCAGATTACGCATCTGGGCTGTCAGTTTTTAATTCACATTCACCTGACAGAGAATGTTCAGAAGGCTGTGGATATAATGACCACGTTGTTGTTTTTTTTTTTCTTACTTCACTCATCCAACAACCAGTGCAAAGAACAAATCTGTACTTCCTTTTGACTTTTCTGAAAGAAAAAGTAGACAGTATTTCCATCAGGAATCAGAAATACTAAATATATATATATATAACCCTATGTCCATCTGCTTCTCTCTCTCTCTCTCTCTCTCTCTCTCTCTCTCTCTCTCTCTCTCTCTCTCTCTCTGTGTCTGTGTGTCTTAGGATTAAATCAGGTGTTGAGTCAGCAAGCAGCAGAAGGTTCCAGTCCCCTGGACAGTATGATCCAGAGGTTGCAGCAGGAGCAGGACCAGAGACTGGGCTCAGACTCCAGAGCTGCCCGAGGTCATAGACATGATGATGATGATAAAGATGATGTATGTGTATTGTGTACATCAGTATGTTTAGTGATGCTGATGATGTGGCGTGTGTGTGTGTTCGTGTGCAGGCTCTGTGAGCTCGCCTACAGAAGTGTCGTCACCCCCTAACGTGGGTCTGAGGCGCAGCGGTCAGATCGAGGGGGTCAGGCAGATGCACAGCAACGCTCCGCGCAGTGAGATGGCCACCGAGACCGACCTGGTAGCCTGGAGCAGACGAGTACTGGTGCCTGAACTCTCACATGGAACAGCCAGGTTGACAACAAACACGCAGATACAAAAATAACGCCTCGATTGTCAGCGTGTACCCGTACTTAGACTTACCGCAGTAATCCCTTCACGTAGACATGCGACGCATTGAAAAACAGCATATAGCCAATTTACATATGAAGTGCATTCTTTATTTATATACAAAAATGTAAAGAGAAATTTCCTGTGAAGTGTCTTGTTTGATACAAGGCTTTCAGTTCAGTATGTCTGAGTACAGGGTACTCGTACAGTAGGCTATTCATTATAAAATCCTCGTATCACATAAGGAGAAATAAACCCTTAAACTTAACACACCCACACTCCTGCCTCTGAAAAAGTAACATCCATTTTATCTAGAATCAGCAGAGGCTACAGGGTTTTAAAAAAAATAAACAAAACACTTTGCCTAAAGCATACATTTTAATCCACAGCTTGTAACGTAATAAGATGCTTGCACGTAATAAGAGTCTGAATGGATCACACCAACATTGTCATGAAGTTTTAGTAGCTGTACTTTTATAATATTGAAGGGTTTAATCAGTTGAGTATTAAAACCTGCAGTGCATATTCAATGCTTATTTTTGCTGTATTGAAAATGCATTGTATCAGAACACCATTTCTCATTTTGTGCATCATTACACACCCACTAATTTTGTTTCCCCAAACACCAAAATAACGTCAAGAGCTATGCATAACTTGGTAAATACGTGATGCGTGGGCGTTTGGTACAAGCAGGGGGAGAAAAAAAAAAAGTATGGGCTGTCCAGGATCAGAATTCGGAGCCGCGTTGTTGATCATAATTCAGGCATGCGTTTACACAAATGTTCTGAAAATGAACAGTCCCGTTTCAGACTTTGATACAGATGTATTTTCTTTTTTTTAATGACATTTCTTCCAATAGCTGAGTGGCTGTGTGTTTATGTGTGCAGCAAACAAGAGATCTGGAGGACGGCTCGAGGAGAGGAGGAGATGAACGTCTACAGGTCAGAGAGGAGGAGACGAAGTGTACACAGCCAGTACCACAGAGAGAACCGGGTACACACACACAAACACACTCACACACTTTATTTATCGATTGATTGATTGATATTTATTTATTTATTTATTTATTTATTTATTTAGTGGGGAGCTCCTATTCATGTCTATGGGCATAACCCTAACCCTAACTATGACATCCCTACCCCCTTACCCAGCCCTAACCTTCACCATAAGTAAACAAATAAAATACAAGACTTTTGTCTCTTTCACTTTTCTGATTGTATTCAAAGATTTTTCTAAAATTGATTTAAAAAAAAAAAATGTCCAGGCAAGGTAAAAAAAATAGCAGGTTTTTATCACATTGTGGAGACATTGTGTCCCCACAATCTAATATAAACATGATACACACACACACACACACACACACA
>JAOVYU010000024.1:4406493-4416991 GCA_025674565.1 Synodontis membranacea
CTGTAAGAATAAAATGCTGTTTTTAGCTTTGTGTTCAACTAAGTAAGTAAACTGAGACTAGATTTTCATTATATTTCCATAAATATACTTTTTGTGACATTTTTGTTTGGTGGTGTGTCTTGTGATTTTTCAAATGTAAAATATGTGCCATGGCTCTAAAAGGAAACACAAACATTTTTTTTATTAAGCTAACTTTTATAACTTTTATCTTTTGTATTAAGCTAACTTTTAAATGAAATTAAAATGCTTTCGGAGGATGATTTAGGTCATATTTGGGTTTAAACATTAGAAATAAACATTTATTAGCATTTTTAGCGACTCCACCATTTTCTCACATCCGTGCTGGGGTCTGGAACCGAACCCCGCGAATGCACGAGGTATTACTGTACATAATGGCTATGGAACCTATCCCAGAGACACAGGATGTGAGGCACAAGGAACCACACATACACACTCACTCACTCATTCACACCTAGGATCACTTCAGCATAGCCAATCTGCAGTGTTTCCAACTCCTCAGTGAGAAAAGTAGCCAATAGCTGTCCTAAAAGTCGCCAGGAGTCGCTAAATGACATAATCGCACGATTTAACCCTCCTCCTTAACCTGGGCTTGGGACCGGCAGATGTAAATTAAAAAACAATCTGACAAAGTAACTTTTTTGTTATTGTTTTTTTTGTATTTTGTGGGGTTTTTATTATTTTTTTTTTTATTGTTTTTAGTTTATTTGTATATTTATTTATTTATTTTTTTAAACCAAAGTCTCAGGACTTTATGAATAATTGCATTTTTACTACAGACCCTCTAGTCCTTGAGCCAGAGGATTGGTTGGCACAATCTAAGGGCAGTAAGGCATAGTAATTTCTGGAGTCAGAAAATAAATTATAGCGTTGCATCAGGGGTAGCTCTGTGTGTGTTATCACTCTCTTTATGGCCATTATAAGCTTTTTTTTGAGGATATCTATTAGTTAGATGTTTTACCTTCACCTGTAATAAAACTCTCCATAGGCTTATAATGGACATCAACAGGCTGATGAAGAAAATAACTTCATGTCAGTTGGCTTCAGTCTTTTTAATACAGAGCGGAGAAAGGCAGAGGATAGTAAATCGAGTTCAACTACAGCCTTATGTTCGAGCAGCCGGAATCCAGAGCACTGTGGCAGCAGACGGCAGCACTTACTGCTACTCATAGACAGTAAAAGTAGCCACTGAACAGAGCTCAACTAGCAGACAGGAGAGACAGTAGGTGGAGGAGGAGGGGCGAGGGACGATCACGCAGCACAGCTGGACTCATCTGAGGCTCAATCTGAAAACTTAAGGGACAATATATGCCATGACGTCATAGTCTCCAAAAGTCTCCAAGAACGTCTCCAAACGTAGCTAGAAAGTCGCTGGGGAGGTCTGAAATCTCGCTAAATATGGCGACAAAGTCGCTACGTTGGCAACACTATCAATCTGAGAACCTGGTGAATCCCAAACAGACCACAACCTGAGCTCAGGACTGAACTGAAAGTCCTGGAGCTGTGCTACATTTTATTTTATTTCATTTTATTATTTTTCTTTTGCAGTTTTGAAAAATCTCGTCTTTGCCCCACGTCCATTCAGGGACCCATATAAGACACACGCAGAACAAATAGGCTGTAAAGGGAGTCAGCAGAAATCCCATTTTGAAGCCTTTTCTTAAACAAGTCCTCAGGGATGAACAGATGCTCCACAGTTTCGCTGTTTTCCACTTTGCAGGACCGAAACACCGAGCAATCCATCACGCTGAGTACCTGCTGCATGTGTGGTGGGAGACGAAGACGAGGGACAACAAAACTACGGACAGTCTGGGATTTGCTTGTACAGGCGTAGGCTAAAAACTGGTGGCACTTAACTCTCTCTCTCTCTCTCTCTCTCTCTCTCTCTCTGGGTAAAGCTTTAGTCATGTCTCCACTGCCAGGAGTTAAAGGAAACCAAACATCCTGGTTGACTGAGTACATTTGGTGCAAACATATTTTCATATCAACTGAAGTGTTCCTGTGGCTTGTGAGATTCTTATTGTTTTGCTCTTAATGCCTCATTAATCTGCATTTACTTAAAATAGGGCCACAGCTGCGGAGCTGGAGTGCTGGAGTTTGGGGCTTTTTATTCTTACCAAGCAATTCAAATAGCAATGTTTAAAAAAAAAAAAGCACCAGTATGATTTTGTTCTTTTTTTTTTTTTTCTTTCTTTCTGGTCTTGTAGTGTTCATATGCTGTGTACTTTTTTTGATTGTCTTTGTTCAGGGTCCTGGATGTGTGGAAAAGCATGAGGAAGTCGTATCTAAACGTGACCGTCTGGGTAGACTGGGTCAATTCTTGGATGCCCAACCTTCCGTAAGCGTTAGATAAAAAAAAAAAAAAAAAAAATCTTTAACAGGTCACTTTGCACACGTTCCAGACGTAGATTCGTATTCACTCACACGCACACGTGTATGTATATATATATATATACACACAGGCTGTTGGGAGCGGAGGAGGAGCTGGAGGATATGCATGGAGAGATCATGGCGCTGGAGATCCTGATGCGCAGTAATGACCACGGCTACTTTGCAGGTAAGTGCGCATTTTTTTTTTCTAGCATATCATGTGAAACATTTATACAGTAACAAGTTAAGTAATTCACCTCATGAGACTGTACTGCAGTCGTCTATTACTGTTAGCGTAAATGAATATGCTCGGCCAGTTTGGCCAAATCAATGGAATTTCATCCCCTTGTCTCAGACGTAGTCAATAAACATGTTCAAGGTTTTAGTGTCCAGCTTATCGATTCCAATTTTGCAAACTGCTGTATAAATTATAAACAAACTTCATTTGGCTCTGGCGCAGTTTCAACATTAACTGTTCTAGAGACTAAGTCTATATTAAAGAAATCCAATATACTACTCAGATCAGGACTACATCCATGGTCAGGAGCCAAGGCAGCAAAAAAAATCGCACATGCTCGTCTTGGTGGGAGGGATTGTATTGATCTGTCTCGGCTGTCAGTCACACCGGCAGCATTACCCAATCATAGGCGACTTTAAGTTTGTGAAGGAGAAAGAGGATGGATAGTGCTTTATTCCGCTGCCTTGTGACACAGCATGAGCAGGAGTATGAAAAAATGTGTTTGGTCGGCTTCATCGAGGAAACACGTGCTAGCCTTTAACCCTTCCCAGGTGATACGTGTCATATGATAGGAAGTACATGACCACAGTTATTAAAGAGGAATGAATGTTAAAGATACCATATCAGATATCTGAACAACATGACAAGGTTTGCTGGACTGCTTCCTTTGCTTGCTCCAGTGCATAAGACGATCTTTAGAAATATCCGTGTCTTTAACATCACTGTTGAAACAATGCAGATGGAATATGAATTCGTTCTACAGCCAGAGGGCTAAACATAAGTTTTGCACTGTGCTTGCATGAGGCACCCTGAGGAGCGGCTGCGCTACAAATAGCACCCGAGTTTCCTTTTCGCTCTCTTTGCTTTCCAGAATCAGGTCAAGAGCAAGAATAGCAAATTTTATTGAAATTCCGCTCGACTAATAACAACATTTAAAACAATTTTTTTTTAACCATCTTAACAGATCAACCATGAGCATCTAGACGTAACAGATTACACACTTTCACATTAAGCTCACAAAGTTGAATGCTCAGAGCATGAGATCTCACAGAGATTCAAATGACTTCAAATCAGAACAATCGTGGCAGACCACAGATCAGCTCAGCTGCCGTTTGGTTATGAGTCAAGATTGCGATTTCACGTAAGACTGGCATTGCTTCGCCACATTACGGGATACTGAGTTGTAAATATTTAATGTGTAGTACTTAAGATCGTAAATCAGGACAGCCAAATCTGTACTATGAGTAGATTGGAGGTGTTAGGATTGGATTTTTACACACCGCACGCCAGGACAACGTGGGACCGTGATCACTTAAGACCTGACAGAAATCAGGACATCCCCTTTGCGGTTATCAGAGGCAAATCACTGTACCAGTGAACATGTCTAATGCTCCACACTTCCTTTTTTCACTGGTTGTCATACGTCGTCTGGATATTAATAGTGCACTATATCATGCTGAACTTCCCAAAGTCAAGACTCGCATTAAAAGTATTCACCATTTTACCCACTGCAAGATCACAAATAGATAAATAGCCGCTCTGCACGGCTGAGTGAAGATTGCAGCATTAAATTTAGCACATAGTTAAGCCTGAATTAAAAATTAAAAATAGTTAAGCCTGTGTGTGTGTGTGTGTGTGTGTAGCTTCAGATGTTCCGCGCAGCCCCAGGCCAGAGTATGTACTACACCGTGTTGGAGAGGTCGTCATAGAGATGCAGAATCACATGGTGGGGGTGATAGTGGGCTGGGACGAAGGACTCCGTGCTCCTCCAGAGTGGTTAAGGAGGAAAAAATACACAGACTCAGAGGTCTCTCACACACACGCATGCACACACACATGCACACACTCTCTCCATAGTTACAATTCTAAAAATAAGGGTTCTAAAATGGGTCTAAAATGTAATATATAATAGACACCTTTACTCCCCTTTATTTGTACATATATTTTTTGTACGTGCAGGTGAAGAGGTTGGAAGACACCCCACACTACAAAATTTTGTTCAGTGGACCTGATTCATCCTCCCTGATGATTGGATACCTGCCCCAGAATTTACTCCAACTCTTTGAGGGATACAGGGTATGAGCAAATGTGTTCCTTTCTCCATCGCCTCCGTCTGCCTTAAGTCACTGTAGATTAGTTTATTCTTATCACTGCACAAGTTCAGAACAGCCTCAACCGTGGGAAAATTGTCAGGTGATGGAAGGTGAATTAAGGACAGTATAATCATTTGTGTACTATTATTAGAAAGAATTCAGTTAATTTCCTTTGGAATTATACATTTCTTTCTTACATTCTCTTTCCTGTTCAATGCTCTTGCCCATCAGTCACAGGAGAAGGAGGTGTGGCCTCTGTGCCTATTAACATCACTGAGAGAGGCGTGGCCTCTGTGCCTATTAGTACAATGAGAGAGGCGTGTCCTCTGTGCCTATTAACATCACTGAGAGAGGCGTGGCCTCTGTGCCAGGCAGTACCACTGAGAGAAGCGTGGCCTCTGTGCTTATTAACATCACTGAGAGAGGCATGGCCTCTGTGCCTTTTAGTACCACTGAGAGAGGCGTGGCCTCTGTGCCTTTTAGTACCACTGAGAGAGGCGTGGCCTCTATGCTTATTAACATCACTGAGAGAGGCGTGGCCTCTGTGCCTATTAGTACTATGACAGAGGCGTGGCCTCTGTGCCTATTAGTACTATGAGAGAGGCGTGTCCTCTGTGCCTATTAGTACTATGAGAGAGGCGTGGCCTCTGTGCCTATTAGTACTATGAGAGAGGCGTGGCCTCTGTGCCTATTAGTACTATGAGAGAGGCGTGGCCTCTGTGCCTATTAGTACTATGAGAGAGGCGTGTCCTCTGTGCCTATTAACATCACTGAGAGAGGCGTGGCCTCTGTGCCTTTTAGTACCACTGAGAGAGGCGTGGCCTCTGTGCTTATTAACATCACTGAGAGAGGCGTGTCCTCAGTGCCTATTAACATCACTGAGAGAGGCGTGGCCTCTGTGCCTTTTAGTACCACTGAGAGAGGCGTGGCCTCTATGCTTATTAACATCACTGAGAGAGGCGTGGCCTCAGTGCTTATTAGTGCCAGTGAGAGAGGTGTGGCCTCTGTGCCAGTCAGAACCACTGACAGATTTAAAACATTGATGCTTTTATAATTTATATCATCATTGGTCAGGTATTGAGATGCACATAAGACACACTGCATGTTAGTCAGAAAAAACATTTATTGACATGATTTTCAAAATAATTCTAATACTGTCATACTCATTGTGTGTATGTGTGTGTGTGTGTGTATGCATGTTCCAGCCAGAAATCCCCACCCTGGAACAGTATTTCTCCCACTTTGATGGGAAAAAATTTGTGATGCTTGACTGGCTGAAAGATGTCTACCCTGAAGACTGAGAGAGAAACACAGCCAGGACACACCAGCAGGTCGGGTCACGCTGATACGCTGACGTATTGTGAAGGTGTGGAAGTGGTTCTGTTGTGAATTAGCACTTGTCACTTTGAGCTCAGCTCTCCTCACTGTCGTGTCTTGGAGGTTCCTGATGGAGTGTGGATGTGATTTCGGCTGTGACCATGCTTCAGTGCTTATACAGTCAGAGCTGTAATTTCAGGGATGATTAACACAAATAAATAAATTGCAATTAACTATATGAGTGAATCAGATGAAGGGCTGGCTCACATTTTATTTTTCTATTATTTAATTGCCTGTGTTTATTAAACATACACTGGGATTTTCATGAATGTTATTCAGGTCATTGCTGTTTAAAAAAATCCTTAGTATTGTGCGATGGATTTTTAACATGCTTTAAAACAGTGTTCTCATGGAAATGTCAACGAGAAGTGAAAGTGTAATAAAAGCCACACACCTGAGGTAATTAAACACAGTTGTTTTGTCATTTGCTTATGTATGCTGTGTGTTCATGCTGCTCAGGATGGATAATATTGTTGAGCGTCTGAGGGTTTAGATTTGATTTCTTTTTTGGATTAGATTGGGAGTGAAAAAAAAGGCAGGCCAGGACAAACTAGCCTTGAATCCGGATTCAACACCAGAGTTCATTATGATTTTTATTGTTAAAAGTTCCTAAAAGTTTTTCAGTCTCTAAATAAATGGTTGATGATCGGACCCAGTGCTTTACACGGATAATGTCATTTTAAATGTTTGAAATAAACTTCATAAATTCTTGATTAGAATATCATTTCTATAATGGTAAATCTTACAAAAAAAAACTTACGAAGAAAAAGTTTTGTTATGTAACAAAAGCTGACTTACTGTTGAAATGCTGATGTGTTCTCTAATGGGAATTTATGCAGCTTTATGGAAGGAGTCTCCAGTGCCAGGGCTTTGTAATAGTCAGTAAACTTTCTGCCATGGGAAAGACATGCTGTGCTTTTTTGTTCAAGAGACAGAAACAAGCCAAACTAAATACCAATGGCAACAAGTCTAGTCCTTCTTGGTATCAACCTGTCTGTGAATCCTGTTTGGATCAATTTCCAAAATCGAATCAGTTCTTATGTGGATATCCTTCCAATGATAATTTCACATGAATCCTACAAACACTGTCCATTGGTTCTTGAGATATCATGCTAATCACCATGGAATCACAGATGGATGGATGGACGGACAGACAAGAAAACATGTCCCACCACGACATGCAGAAAAAGAGAGAGGCAGCTGAGGGGAAGGATGTTTATAGCTGCTATAACATAGCAGTGAAAACAGAAAGTAGTGTTTTGTGGGAGTTCCACAACTGTTAAATGTAACTACAGTATAAAATATAAAAATACATGTCATTCTTTTCTTTAATACATTTGAAAAATTAAGAATTGAGAAACGTGGGTAGAAATAGTATCTCTGCTTACAGTAACTCTTGGGCCACATCGCACCACTGAGCTGATGATTATTTTCTTAGGACCTCACCCCGTGTAGCGCTTCGGTCCTTATTTATACTGTATAACGGCCACATTTCCTGTAACGTAATTCAAGACCCATGTTGCGCATATTGTTAGCACATGTGGTTATTTCGCGTCGTTCTGTAGTTCACAGAATCACAAAAAAAAAGATTTATTATCCGGCCAGGATTTGTGTGGGACGTTTTGTCCAAGAACGTGTTCTTCATAATCATAACCTCTTCCTCGTGCCGCCCTTAGGCCGCAGCTCAAATGTCACGAACACGTGTGACGAAGCAGTGACTGACATCTGGCCCACCTTCTCCTGTAGAGTCAGAGTGCTGGCCACGCCCTCCTGCTTCCCAGTCCTCCACTCCCGAGACTCTTCCTCCTGTACGAATAAGGGCCGTCCGACAGCCTGTCCTAGCAGGTTACACACCTCGTGTGCTTTAAGGCGAGCGTTTTCCACGGCTGCCGCGCACACACGTCTCCTGCACAAAGCACCAGACACATACAGTAACACATCATCGGGCCTCATTTATCAAGCTGGATATGGATGTGTGTTTGTAAAATGTTGTAAAATATAGCTGTGATGGCGAGGAGCTTCTAAACAGTGTTCGTGACCATATCAGGCTTACCGTAACACACTGAGGCTTTCTGAACTGTGCGAGAAACATGGGTCTCCGACACACACGCTTCTGTCCAGCTTTTCGATTAGCACCGAGCGAACAGACTGCATCTTCACAAAGTCTGAAAACACCATTCTTACCTTTTTCAAACACACACACACAACCTATTCATAAATTCACGAAAGATCTGATCAAACGAAAATTGTATTAAATCCTAAATTATTGTCTATGTGTTTTAATCGTGCCCCACCTCAGCTTGCATACAGTACAGCTCTTCCTCTCTCTGCAAGTGTTTCATCACATCCATGTCCTCCTCCTGACAGAAAATAGTCAAACGTGACAGGTTTTTATCGTCGCTCTGTCAGTGTATGAAGAAGTAATACTGCTGTCACAATAAATCATGTCTCAATGCGCGTTCCTGAGAGCGCTGAAGAACCATCAGCACTGATCCACATCACTGCTCCTCACAGAAACAAGTAGCTGGATGGATATGAAAATATTTTTTTCTTTCTTGCTCCTGGTTAAATATTTCAATTTCATACTTTTTTTCCCCCCCAGCACTTCTGCTTTACTACCACTTGGACACAAATCTTAATAACGTGACACCCACCCTGCACGGAAATGTGGAGTTTGGTGCCGTCATATTATTTTTCTCCCCCCATTTCCACCTCTAATTCATCTCCAACTTTTTACAGCATAGTCTTACTCTGATGAAAAACAACGAGATGTTTAATGTGACACAGGTGTTACTCCTTCAGTCGCAAATATGATCGGAAAGTGGAAAGATATTAACAGGGAAACAAATCAAATGATGCTTTGGGATGTGATCTAAATGTGGATTTTGTTTCATATACATTTAGGACTTTTGTAGATCTCTCTAGCAATTTTGTTTTATTATTATAATTTATTTTAGTCTTTGATCTACACTACCAGGCAAAAGTTTTTGCACCCACTACGATTTTCTACGTTTTCCATGTCACTTGATTTTTTATTTTAACAAAAAATAGACACTCGGTGTTCTTTACTAACAAATAATAAATTCACATTCACCTTTTGAGTAGCTTTATTAGCCAAAAAACTGGCCACATTCGACTCATTAAAATCGCCTCCTCTAGCAGTTATAACAGCAGACCAAATTCAAGGTGTTCTTTCTACAAGAGACATTAAATACTGCTCAGTAAGTTCATTCCAACACTCCTGGAGTATTATCCACAGCTGTGATAAATGCCTTGACCTTTCTGTCCAGTTCATCCCAAACGAAATCTATCAGGTTCAGGTCAGGTGACTGTGTTGGCCAGGCCGTGAGTTTCAGCATGTCTTCTTTTTCTTTCCTTTTTAAATCGTTCTGACAATCTGGAGGTGTCTGGGATCGTTGTCCTGTTGCGTACATGTGAAGTTTATGAAATAAATGGAACAGTAGTAAAAAACCCTTGGTGTGCAAAAATATGAAGTCATCCAAAAATGGTTTTCAGTTTTGAAGTCAAGTTTAACTTTGACTCTTTACTTACAGGAAACTGCTTTAGAGTTTGAACATTCCTGATCCTTAACTGTTGACCCTTCTATCTACAGTGGGACCTCGGGTCACGAATGCATCTGATCGTGTACAAATCGGGTTACGACCAAAAAGTTGGCCAAAATTTCGCATCGGTTCACGACCACGCGCTCGGGTGGCGAACAAAAACGCCATCAATGTCTTGCGTTTCCGAATAGTTTTAATGCACAGGAAAAAGCGAGTCACATTGGAGCGCTATTTGGTGAAGTTTGGTCCACCATCTAAACGGATAAAAACACCAGAAGCCTCTGAAATAGAAGAAATCCCAAGAGAGAAAACACTTTAACATCCCTCCATCACAGAGCCGGACTCCATCAATACTGTAAGCTCCTCTAAACCCAGCTTCCTCATCACTTCCTTCACCACAGAACTCCACTCATGAAAGTTTAGTTTTCTTGATTGTTTAGGGTTATTTTCTGTATAAATTAGGGATTTTTCAAACGTTAATGTTTTCCCTGTGCTTAAAACTCTAGATTAAAAAAGTGTTTACAGTGAGCGGTTCGTAAGGCTCTAGCACGAACTTGGTCTTGCATGAGCTCCTGCAGTGTTAGTTTTCTCTGATGTTCAAGGTTTTCTCAGAGTTATTCAATGTTTTTACATTTATTTACTATTTACACTGTACATTCTATGGTATAATTAACTATTGTGCTTAAAAATCATAAAAAAAAAATTACATATAGTTAATACGGTCTGGAATGGATTACAGTCGTCCCTCGCCACTTCGCGCTTCGAATTTCGCGGCTTCACTCTATCGTGTTTTTTTCCAATACAGTATATTCATTAAAAAGTTGATCGAGACAGTGAAA
>JAOVYU010000024.1:4417795-4432080 GCA_025674565.1 Synodontis membranacea
TTTCATGTCTAGAGGGCTCTAATGATGTTAAAAAACGTATTTAGAAGGTCGTAAACAGGTTTTCTATGCTCGAACTACAAAAATATTGGATTTATAAATAAAGAATCCTACTTCACGGAAATTCACTTATCGCGGTAGAGCCTGGAACGGATTAACCGCGATAAACGAGGGTCGACTGTAATCGTATTTACATGCAGTCCTTTGGGGAAATTACGTTCAGGTCATGACCAGAGTTCTGGATCAGATCATGGTCCTGACCAGAGGTTCTGCTGTATCTAGAAGGATCAAGAGCTTCATTGATAAAACAGAATGAAGTGATTAAAGAGAGCTGCAGTGGTGTTTGTTGTGAATGGTGAGCCTCACCGTGACTCCGTGCTGCCGGCCGCTCTGCAGGATGTAGTCCAGTCTGCGCTGCACGCTGTTAGAGGCCTCTTTAGCGCTCTCCTTACTGCTGGACACGGACACGGTAACGGAGGCCCGGTCAGGAGGAGCACTGAGCTCGGCGCTGCCCGTCACCTCCACCTGCCTCCCGCCACCAGAACACCGACTACAGCTCGCCTTCACACCCCGCTTCATCTCCACCTCCTTCATATCAACACTAACGTCGCCGGCGGCCGGTACGAGAGAAGCGAACACTCGAGCCGGACTGTGCGCCATCTTGATGTAGCGTTGAACTGCTATGGCAACGCGCGCGGAGCATGACGGGTAGTGAGTACGGCGGGAAATGTAGTTTAGAAAGCGGAAACCTACAGGGGTGTGTGTGTGGCGCTGAAAGTTTCATCGTGTTCAGGTGTGTTAGATATTGCATAGGAAAAAGACAACGAGAACAACACAGTAACACTATTCTAGCTTTAAATACTTTCTTTCTTTCTTTCTTTCTTTTTCATTTATTTATTTATTTATTTATTTATTAAAAATAAATAATATATATTTTTTAATAAATAAATAAAAATAAATTAAAAGTACTGCAATTAAAAACGTTTTAAAAAATAAAGAAAGCAAATTCTTAAGTAAGTAAGTTAGTAAGTAAAAAAAAAAAATAAAATAAAATTAATAGCGACCAATCTTTTTTTTTTTTTTTTTTTTGGTTATTTTCATTTCTTTTTTATTTTAATTTTTTATTTCAGTACTTTATGAACTTTTACGTTTACCATTCTTTCATTTTCCTTTTTATTTTTAGCTTTGCCGTTTACTGTTAATGAAATAATAAAGTATTTATTTTAAATTACATTACACTTTAAAAAAGTAACATTAGAATAAACATTGCTTTGTTTGTTTGTTTGTTTGTTTGTTTGTTTCTCTGTTTTATTTATTTATTTATTTATTTATTTATTCATTCATCCATTCATTTATCCATCCATTTATTTATTTATTAAAAAGTGAATGAAATAAATAAATAAAAATAAATTAAAAGTAGTGCAATTAAAAGCGTTTTAAAAAATAAAGAAAACAAAATGTTAAGTAAGTAAAAAAAAAAAGTTTTTTTTTTAATAGCGACCAATCTGTTTTTTTTGGTTATATTTTCTTTTTATTTCTCTTTCATTTTCTTTTTTTATTTCAGTACTTTATGAGCTTTTTCGTTTACTTTCCTTTCATTTTCCTTTTTTTAGCGTTGCCGTTTACTGTTAATTAAATATGGCCTAATAAAGTTTTTTTTTTTTTTACATTACACTTTAAAAAAGTAACATTAGAATTATAATTGCGTTCTTTCTTTCTTCCTTTCTTTCTTTCTTTCTTTCTTTCTTTCTTGGTTTTATTTATTTATTTATAAAAAAAAGGTAAAATAAATAAATAAAAATAAATTAAAAGTAGTGCAATTAAAAACGTTTTAAAAAATAAAGAAAGCTTTTCTTTTCGTTTTACTTTTATTTTCATTTTTTTATTTCAGTAGCTACTTTATGAACTTTTACGTTTACTTTCCTTTCATTTTCATTTTTTTTTGCTTTGCCGTTTACTATTAATGGAATAATAAAGTTTTTTTTTTTATTACATTTGCATTATACTTTAAAAAAAAAAGTAACTTTAGAATAAACATTGCTTTCTTTTTCTTTTTTCTTTTTTTTTCTTTTTTTTTAAGTGGACATTACTTCTACTTGTTTCTGTTGTTATTAAACTTGAGGTTAATCGCAGCCATGTGAAATGACCAAATGAAATAATAATCCTATAACCATAATAACTAAATAATAACTGTAACTGTCTCTGAGAACCACTAATATATACAAATGAACAACATGAACATAACAATGAACATGTGATATGAACATGTGGTAACAGTAGATGTCAGTAGAGGCTGTGGAAAGTCTGAACCCTGTAACATACTTAATACTCACAAATACTCACTGTGAAGAAACAGCTGCATGAGAATGAGCTAAGGAAGTGTAATGATCAATAGAGATAAATACAAAACAAATAGTGTAATACAGTGTTTAAGCAGGTGATGTGTTTTAAATCTGTTTTGTGCAATAAACAGAAATGAACTACACTACTGGTCAAAGGTTTTAGAACACTAAACATAATTTTTTAGTACAGCTTTGCTACAAAATTTTATTTTATGACTCCTATTTGATTGAGTCAGAACAACAACATTTTACATTAGTTTTCAAAACATAATTAAGGCTCCTGGGTTTTGCTGTAAAAATAAGAACTTGGAAGAATAAGATCTTGCTGAACCTGCCCAATAAATCTTACCAGAAATTTTCTCCATAAAACAAATTGTACTTTTGACTGCTATAGTTTTAATGAAATTACATGTTTGTACATTACAGTAAAACATGGGACATGTCAGTATTGGGTGCGACAACCCTTTGCTTTCAAAAATAGTGGTCCCAGGTACAGCATGTGTGGGTTTTTTAAGGTCATAGTTCTGTAACATTTAATTATGTGCTGGAAAACATATATTTGGAAGTATTTGTTCTGACTCAATGCTATAGAAGTCATCAAATAAAAATCTATAACAATGTTTGCACTAAGAAATTGGGGGCGTTCTAAAACTTTTGACCGGTAGTGAATATTACTCACTATGACTCCCAGCATTATAATTTAAACAATGTATGTGTACATCTATGTCACCTGCATAATGACTGATCCATATTTATCTTGTTTTTTTGTTTATTTTCACACGTGAAGATAATTTATGAAATATACAACGTAAATGTTTTCCTCAAACGGCACTGTGTGTAAAATTCATGTAAAATTATTTAATGAACAGACAAACAGACAAATACAAGCATGATTTAAATATTTTTAGAATCACATTTATTAGCACATCTCACAAAAAAAATGTATGAATATCATAAAAAAAGTGCAATATCAGTTATTTAAGAAAGTGAAAAAGTAAAATATTCTAGATTCATCACTCATAAACTAACATGTTTCAAGCATTTTTCTGTTTTAATTTTAATAATTATGGTCTACAGTTAAAAAAAAAATGTAAAAAAACCATCTCAAGTTATGTGAATATTGCATTTCAAGTTTCAAGGGTGAGGTCCTAGAGTCTGGAGGAAGAGTGGAGAGGCACAGAATCCAAGGTGCTTGAAGTCCAGTGTGAAGTGATGATTTGGGATGCCATGCCATCTGCTGCTGTTGGTCCACAGTGTTTTATCAAGTCCGAAGTCAACACAGCATCTACCAGGAGATTTTAGAGCACTTCATGCTTCCATGTGCTCTCAAGCTTTATGGAGATGCCGATTTCCTTTTCCAGCAGAACCTAGCACCTGCCCACAGCGCTAAAACTACTAACAAATGGTTTGCTGACCCTGATACTGTATTACTGTTCTTGATTGGTCAGCAACTCGCCTGACCTGAAGCCTTAGAGAATCTATGTATTTTCAAGAGGAAGATGAAAAACAAAAACACAGACGAGCTGAAGGCCACTTTCGAACCATCCTGGGCTTCAATAACACCTCGGTGGTGCCACAAGCTGATCGCCTCCATGCCACACCGCACTGATTCAGTAATTCGTGGTAAAGGAGCCCCAACCAAGTACTGACTGTATGAATGAACATACTTTTCAGATGTAGGACTGTATTGTAAATCGCATTTTGATTGATCTAAGGAAACATTCTAGTAATTTGAGATACTGGATTTCTGCTTTTCATGGGCTATAAGCCATAATCATCACAATAACGACAAAAAAAGCTTGAAAAATTTCACTCTACATGTAACGAACATGAAATATATGCACGCTTTCCTTTTTGAATCAAATTGCAACAAAAGAATGCACCTTTCCGTGTTATTTTAATTTTCAGAAATGCATTAGTATATCTGAACAGTCAACATTATTTGTACGTTTAAACCACACACACCAGTTTTCAGTATTTCTGTGCACGAAAACACCAGCCTATTCCTTCACTGACAGCATTTCATGTAGGCCTGCCTAGAAAAAGATTTTTATCAGGCCAGTAGCAGCTGTAGCTTGCGGATTTCAGAGGCCTCGTCTCAAACGGAGCATTTCTCCACACAGCACTGTTTGCTTGCATTACTCCACGCATTAAACTGCACAACCCTTCTTTTTAATCTCAGTCCGAGCACGAGGACGACGAGTTTGTTGATGTTGTCTCGGGTTGCGCATATTTCCATGTTGGCTTTCTGAAACTGTATATCAAATGATTAGCCTTTGCCAAGATATATGCAGTGGGCTCTTTTATTTGCTTAGCCGTGTGGGTTTGGACTCTGGACCTGAGCCATTCCATTGAAAGAGCGGATATTTTAATTTTGCAAGAGAGAGAGAGAGAGACAGAGAGAGAGAGAGAGAGCTCACAAATATTAAAACTGACTTCAAACAGAACGATAAGCGTCCACAATAGCTGGAGCAGAGAGGCACGAAGAGGCAACTGACCATTCAGCAAAAAGAAAAGACCTCTGACACATACAGCACTCACACGTTTGGCTACACTTTATGCAGGATATATAAAAAGAGCTTGCCTGTAATACCATTTATTTATTCACTGATATCACAGTGCTACTTAATGCCCAAATCTGATTGGTGAGATGGTGGTGATTCATTTTCTATAACAGCAGCTCTGACAAAATCTTCGAATCTCAGGTTTATGTTAATGCGTGTGTTCTAACACACTATTTCTACTATAGCAACAGCATGATCTTGTACAGTAAATGCTCCACATGAACTTTGTTACAATTTTAAAATTATTGATATGGTGGAAATTTTCTGTGAAGTGACGAGAGGAGAGGAGAGGAGAGGAGAGAGTTTATTTAGCATTTTTGGAAGGAGTCTCCAGTGCCATGGCTTTGTAACATCTCCAGGACACAGGAGGTTACAATACAATAACAGCTCTGTTTTTATTAACTTAATATAATGGTATCACTGTGTGCATGGTGGTCTTGGGATCATGCACGCAACCCTTCTTTCTCCAAACATGCTCGAGCTGAATTATTGCCAAAAAATATATATTTTTGTTTCACCCAACCAGGCTAGATTGTTAAAAAAAAAAATAAAAAGAGTACCTATTTATTACAATGCATTTAGACATGCATGCATCTCTGTGCTTTTTTTCAGCAGAGGAGTTTTGCGTGCATCTCTACAACTGTCGTTCCTGCTGCTTTCAGGTCGTCCTGCAACTCTTTTCAAAGGGCTTCTGGATTCTTTCCTACTTTCCTTATCATTAATCTGAGAACACGTTATAAAATATTGCATGGTGCACCTGTCTGGAGATGATTAGTTCTCATTTCATGAACTTTCCACCTGCACGTTGTCGAACCAGTTGTATTGTAAAGGAACGTTCATGGTAATGCATTAATTATATTATGTACTAATTATAGTGTTATTACAGGTCTCATTTGAATTCTTGATTCCGATTCAGAAATTCAACATTATGTATTTCTACATAACAGACTGTTGCTATGGACCACATTATCCGAATCAATAAAACCATTTTTTTAATCAATATTTTGCATCAATTTCTTTTTTATTTCTTTGGTAAGTAACCATATATTAAGAGGCATAATGTACAGTAAGCCGGTCATTCTGGTGAAGTAAACCATTCACCCTGTCGGGGTTTATTTTACATTAATGTACCCTCTCGCTGTACCTTATCCCTTATGAATTGTATTGAAGTACCAAATACAAACCAGATCACTTTCACACCATATATTATACGTTAAGGTCCAACATTTAAACCTTAGGTAATAGGTAATCCTAGATGTTTCATATTTGTAACTGTAATATAAAACAATTCTTTTTTTAAATGCACTAATGAGTGTAAATAATGTCACATTAAGTCATTTCAATAATTATCGGGAAAATGAATAGCCTTCAGCTGGATCTCTTCTTTCTGTTTTCTTTTTCTTTTTACATAATGACTTGATGTGTCCACCTGTGTGTGTGTGTGTGTGTGTGTGTGTGTGTGTGATGTAGACTAACACATCTCTCCACCTGACCTCTCCTTCTCTGATTGGCAGCTGCGGGTCAGAGCACTTCCTGTAAGCCAGGGGGCCCTGGGAAAACGGGGATTGGACTTTTCCCTCTTAAAAGAGCTTCTGCACATGATTATGTAGATCAACACAAGGGTATGGGCCTCGCCTGCAGGCACTGTGTGTGTGTGTGTGTGTGTGTGTGCGTGTGCGTGTGTGTGTGTCACTGTTTGTATTTTCCCATGTTTCATCCCTTTGGCACTGCTGTGATCGTCAGACAGTTACAGTGGCTTCTCTGCTGTTTTGATAGTATCAGATGAAACCCACTACACTGTGTGTGTGTGTGTGTGTGTGTGTGTGTGTGTGTGTGTGTGTGTGTGTGTGTGAAAAAGAGATCTTGCTGAAAACTTTCTATACTTTACTATGGTATTAAATTAATGCACATCAGGAGGTGAGGTTTATAATGAAAGGAAGAGAGAGTTAACAGTTGTCCTTTATTCTCATCTCTCTCTAATTTTCATCAGATGTCAATATGACAGTTTATCTTTAACCTGTGTGTATAAATAAGCAGGGGAAAAAAAAAAATCCTAAAAGCATGCAAACCACACTGTTTGGTTCTTTATTAGAGCAAGATTGTGTTGAAATATTCTATTCTGGATTTTTAAATAAATGATGGTCTGTTTTTTTTTTTTTTTCTTCTGAGAAAATCATTAATCATAGGTTAAGCTAGTGTCTACCCATTAGTTCATACGTCAACGTAGATACAGAATAAAGGCTTTTAACCCCCCCCCCCCACACACACACACACACCCTGCGGAGAGAA
Organism: Synodontis membranacea; assembly: GCA_025674565.1. Classification (NCBI taxonomy): domain Eukaryota; kingdom Metazoa; phylum Chordata; class Actinopteri; order Siluriformes; family Mochokidae; genus Synodontis; species Synodontis membranacea. The sequence goes on from JAOVYU010000024.1 coordinate 4,424,988, forward strand.
ATCGAAAGGTGTTCCATGTCTTTCTCCATCTCATCAACTCTCTCAACACATGTGATGGCAGTAAACATTTAATAGCTAAAATAAATAAAAAGCTCCTTTCGCTGAGCTTTTCCTAAACCCGATATGCAAAATCTCAGTTTCTCAGTCATCTATAAAGATTTGATTAGAGATTAGAGAGCTAAATATTGTTTGGATTAGACGTTCTCTGACAGCTGGTGCTACGTTCCTATATTTTATTTAAACTATGTACGTGAATAAGATCAGGTCTGGGTTTAGTGTTGACTGGAGTATTTGTTTTTGGAGTGATGAAAGTCAGGAAAATGTTGGATCTTTCAGAGATCATTCTGTGATAGCTGGCCTCTTTTACTGTGCAGTAGAAAATGCAGCTAATTTCATGGATTTTAAATATTTTAACTGCGGTTTTAACGACATGTAAAAACAATGAGAAACGTGGAGGTTTAACTTTCGGATCACAGCGTCGAGTAGGATGGGTTTTAACGAAATCTTTTCACACACACAAAAAACCTTTGCAGCTCAGGAGTGACGTGGATGGATTTTGTGTGTTGAAGTTAAATGTTTACCTGGAAATTTTCAAATGAGTTGAGAAAAGCAAATTATACATAAAGAGATGAAATGGAAAAAATAATATATATATATATATTTTTTTTACTTTTTACATTACTACAATTTTTTTGAAACAATTTTCACTGAACTTTCTACAAAGAATAATGTGTGTAACAGAGTTGGCTTGAACTAACAAGCAGTCATATTTTATTCCTCTTTTAACCTTCCTGTTTGTCAATGAAAAAAATGAAGAAGATTTGGTTTGGAAGATTCTTGAATCTGATTGGCTAGAAGCACCGTTGATGAATTTTCTCTTCTTCGTTTCTATAGAAACCATTTCTTGTACGACGGATGCTGCCCATAGTCCAAATCTAATAATAAATCAATAGCCTACAATTAATCCAGATTTAAGAAAAATCGGAAAACATCTGATCTTTCTGTAAGGGGATGTATATTTAACCACTATGGAAGCTGTCATCACTCCTTCCATCTTCTGGGTGGTTTTTCAGTATCATGACAACTGTATGTTTTTGCCGTAATGTAGGTGATAACAGGAGATAACTTGTCCCACAATTTGATTAGATGCAACTATAAATTGATAAAAAGTATGGAGTGAACCACACCACGGTGTCACTGATAATTCTTTTCCTGTAACAGCTTTTCTCCAAGTGTTTTACTGCTTACTTAATATTATTACTTTGTGTGTGTGTATGATTAGTATATTATACCAGTGTAGTACAACTCTAACTCTATGCTCATGAGTGTGTACAATATGTTGGTCCAAATATGTTACAGCTAATACCAGTAAATACATATACGCAGTTTTAGTTCCTTAATATCGCATTATCAAAACAGGTAGCTTAGAATTTTCTTTCTTTCTTTCTTTCTTTCTTGTTCTTCTTTTTAAAATTTTTTTTTTTTTTTACTTTGACCCATCCTTCTCTGTCCGTTGTGAAGAAATGTTTGTTTAAGCGCTGCTTGAATTTCAGAGCTCTATTAAAAGTTCAAAGCTGCAGTTTACTGCTGTAACAAGAGCTACTCCCGCGCTGAAAACACACTCCGCTAATGAGGACGAGGACACTGCTCTCTGAGACGGGCCACAACTCCCACCTCCACCTTAACGCCATAATCTTGTCACCGCAGGCAGAGAATTATCACAGATCATCATCGGGTTAAGTGCTCACAGTCATTGTGCAACGGTCCAGATACATTTTCGCACTATATTATTCATGTTGTTACGTTATTCACAGTATATCAATCGCTCTTTATTGCAAAACGTAATGACGATTAAAGTTTAGCGCGAGAATGCCTTTGTGGAACAGCATGAGCTCATGAATAAATAGCTTATTGGATGTGTCAAAAAGGAAAATACAACAACAAACCCGGCATGGTGAAGTCATTTTGGACTTGAAGGATAGCGAACAGGATGCTGGAGTTTTATTTTATTGCTTTTCTCCACTCTGTCTCACTGGGACATTATCCAATAAACATTAAAGAGTTCACACCTCTAAGTATAAACACTAACTCTGTCTCTTTTTTTAGTGATAATGTGAAATACAGTGTGTGAGAGTTTCACTATGCCACTTTATTTAGTAAATACAGCAATCAAAAATGTATATATTTAACTTCGAGGAGTGGAAAGTCCTTCACAGGAAGGCCCTCAGCACTCATTCACGATCTAGCGTTGCTTTTTTACTGCCGCTTCGGCACCGAACACGGGCTCGTCTCATTTAAAGGCCTTATTTGGGAGCCCTGTTGAGGCTGGTTGGCTCCGTACGAGCCGCAGATGCCGGCACTAAAACACAGACCTCCACGAGCTGCAGGAAACGATCGCAGCAATGCCGCGCCAACATGGCACTGCTGGGAGACAGGCCCGGTCCTTAGCCAAGATGGCACCATTACAGCTCAAGCTCTTTACTAACAGCGTCTCTTTTAAGAGATTTCTCCTGGGTCACGCAGCAGGAACAGGCAGGATGACCAGAACGAGAGCAAGAGCGAGAGTGAGAGAGGAACGAATGGAACAGAGCTGCGACTCGAAGATGCGAATGGAATAACGGTTATTTTTATCCCTAGTTCATTTCAACAGAGAGCTTGTGGTGTATGTGTGTGTGTGTGTGTGTGTGTGCGCTCTTTTGCTGTGCCATGTAATAAGAGCATTTGTATGAAAGATTAATGTGTGGAGTTATTGGTGTAATGACGGACTCAGAGCTCCATTCTGCAGCTCTCTGTGGATCTGCGGGCTTTAGCTCAGAACACATGAAATTAATGAAGAAACGATTCGGAGAAAAGAAAAAAAACACACATGGGAAACCATGCAGACAGGAAAAGGGCCTTCAGAAAGACTGTGTGTGAGAGCGTATGAGTGTGTTGGTACTTCCTGCCTGCGAAGTATGGCAGCTCTTCCCAAAGTATATAAGAAAAGATGTTTGCGGGTGTGTGTTTTGTGACAAATTCTTCAGGTGTGTGAGTATTAGAGTGTGTGCAAGATGTTTGTATGTATGTGTGCGTTTGTGTTTGGGTTCTAGCAGGTGTTGACAGAAACAGCCTTCTTGCTCTGTTCCACCTCTAATTCACTTCCTCCATCCATGAAGCCCGCAGCATGTCACCTGGTCTCTGCTGGAGGCCTTCAGTTACCGAGTGATTGACAGCTCAGTTCGCAGACTGAGAATTAAAAACAGTTGTGGACAGAGAGACAGACAGAGAGACACAGACAGAGAAAGAGAGAGAGAGAGAGAGAGAGAGAGAGAGAGAGAGAGAGAGAGATATGAAGTGTACTAGGGTTTTATGAGAGAGTAATTCAAGAAGTAGTGTGTGAGTGGGCAGTGTGTGTTTTGGTGTGGAGACCATCAGTGGAAATTCTGGTCATTGATCGCTTGCCCTTTTTACTAACAAGGACCCACCTTCCCCATAAACCATAAGATGTATGCAATGTTGGTGGTTTTTTTTAATGGCCACTGGTGGCTTTGAGCTTGTTTGACCTTGGGTTGTTTTTACACCTCAATGGTTTTAGGAAAACTCGGTTGTATTAGTGGATTAAGTTCGCCTCGTTGTGAATGGGAAAGGAAGTGGGAACGCGGAAAAGGAATGCATCTAGAGGAGCTCTAGAGCTCTCAATCGCTTTATACTGCATTTATCTGTGTGAATTTTACTATGACAGTGGTGACTGCTTTAAGTCGACACTATAAGCCTGGCTTTTCCTAACATTTCAGTGAACTTTTACCAAAGTGTCTTTATTATTCATCAGTCTTGGTGCAATTTAATATTTTAGCAAATCAAGTTATCATATATGTCACTGCAGTATCACACTGCTCATTCATTAAACTCAGACGTGAACAATGCAAGACAGAGTTAACAGACACCCATTGAAGCCTGTGCGTCTATTAATGCCTGTTTGTGTAGTCACTGTTTTAATGGGAATAAAGATGATCACTCATTGAACAACAGGCCATTTTGAGCTCCGCTCAGGTGCATGGCTTCAGTGGAAGTGAATGGAGTGTGGGCAGGTGTTTTTTGCACAGAATTAAAAAACAAACAAACAAAAAAAAACCATCCCTACAAATATTAGACAGTGCACGTTTTTGTGCGTCCCACCTGGACACACAGCTTCTGCTTATGATGATTTCTCAAATTCTATAAATATGTGTAAATATTGCAAATAAATTGTAAGTATATTGTTTGATTATTTGCTTTCATTTCTGAAATTTGTTCTTTCTAAGTCTAAAAAGCAAGCTGTCACTTCCTTCTCCAGCTTGCAGTTTAGCTGCTTTTTGGCTGAAAATCACTGAAAATGCAGAAGTTGCTGATTACTGATTTTAGAAAATTTTATTTATTTTTTTGCTCATACTTATGAGGAGAGGAAAATAAAACAAGAAAGCAGAATAGACACCCAAGATTTTAATTCAAAGAAATTCAGAGAAAGTCTTTCTTAGCTGTCTTGTTATAGTAAAATTGATTGTCTCTGTTTATTGTTAGTCTTAGATTAGAATGATCCTCTATATGTAGAATAGAAAAAAAAACCCCTCCTATCTACTTTCTGAGAAAAAAAAATCTAATAATAAAAAATCTAAATAACACACTGGATGGTTTAAATACTCAGCAACTCACTCTACCACATGTGTAAAGAATGTGTGATTTTTTGATACTGAGCAAACAACCAAAAAAAATTCATTTTCATTTTCATAGAATGCTTTTTTTTTTTTTTTTAGGAATTCTTCAGTCAACAGCATTGTAAATTAAAATCTGTAGAAATCATCTTCTCTGAGCTGGGATCCTTTCTTCAAAGGAAGAATTTGCCCTTATGAGTTATGAGTATATACGGTTTCTGCTCGATGCTGCATGGATACCACAAAACTTCACAGAAAGCATACGTAACCAGAAGGATTTTACACGATATTGCTGCAGTGTTGGAAAAAATTGGGTCCGATTACATAAGAAAAGCTTTGGTAAGAGTTTTCTAGTGTGAATTTTGAGATTGGATGCGTTACACGTCCAACGCATTGCCATGTGCCTCTTTCCCCCACTCCTCTGGTTTCTGATTGGATGATTTATACTTCTGGTTTCTACAGACGGTGACAATTTAAAGGAATCATCCAACATAAAGTGCTTTAGTAAGATGGTGGGTCACCACAAGATGCCAGAACAGCTTCAGAACACTTTGGCATTAATTCTATAAGTCTCGGGGTGTGTGTGTGTGTGTGTGGGGGGGGGGGGTGAACACCGGTCGTCCAAAAGATATTCCATCAGTTGGTGTCATTGATGAGGGTGGTGGAGAATGCTGCGTAAAGCATCGTGAAGTCTCCCTTAGGTGTTCAATAAGGTCTAGAGCTGATGACTGAAAAAAAAAAAGTTTCAATTATTTATCTAATTTTATTTATTTATTTTATTCAATTTTTTTTAAAAATATGATTTTATTCCAAAGTTGCCCAGATAAATGCCTATACAGTTTCTGTTTAAGAGCATGATAAAATACCATCATGAATCATGACATGAATGATTAATGTTCTTGTTTTTTTTTAATTATTATTTTATTTTTCCAAAATCTGCTACAGCATCCAGAACAACATCCAAATGTTAATTGAATTACATTGCACAAGAAATCAAATGCACATGCCGATAAAGTTCTTGAATTTGAATTAGCATAATTTTCATCATCCTCAATCCTCCTGCCCTCTGGATTGTGGGTGGAGTCGTTCTGGAAGAGACAACGCCCAGCGGGAGAGAAATGTTTCATCATAGCATAAAGGTGATCAGTCCGAAGTTCTTTATATTATTTGCAGAAAGACTTCAGTCTAAGTGAATAAGAGGAACCAAACCATGACAGACAAATCAATAAATGCATCCCGCAGCATAACAGAGTCACATTTTTTTCCTTTAATTTGTCATCCATGAACTAGTCACAAGAAAGGAGTTAGGAACAAGGAATTCTTATGAATTTTTATGTTTGCTTTTTTTTTTCTCTCATTGTATAGTTAGTTTTGTTTTTCCTTTTTTGTTTTAGACTGGCGCATTTATGGAGGAATTAAAAACACAAAGTAAACATGATTCTGACCTTGCCATCATTTTATTATGTATTATTTCTTTGTTAGACCGTTAGTTGGTAAGTGAAATGAGGTCCAATGCGATTATTTGGGCATCTTAAACAACGCGAGTGGAAATGTACTGCCCGTCCGCCAGCCTGGTGTCAGTTTTTCCTTGGCGAGCTGATGGACTAGAGGATCAATAAAGTTAATTTAAAACATTCGCACACTACCATCTGAAATCAACCATTTAATGACTCTGTTCTAGTAAAAGTGCAAAAGAGTCGTTTGAATTTATAGCAACAATAAGAGGGAAGAGTGGGGGGAAGAGACGGAAGGTAAAGCATGGGAAAAGCATGGGAAATGAAAAAAAAAGCTAAATATGAGCTAAAGAGCTGCATAAGAAGAAACTGTGGTTCTTTGTTTTGCAATGCTCAAACTCAGAACAAACGTGTGAAAGTGCCAGACTGACAGCGTGACCTTATAATGGAAATGGAAGAAATGTTTTTTGAACATTTTTTTTTTTATTACTGTTTTTATGCTGAACACAGCATGTGGAAGGCAACAGAACACTGTAAACAGGGAACCCACATTATGTGACCTGATTGTAAATCTTTTCATTTGGATAATATACTGTGTAATTGTCTCTGAGGATGCTGGACCATGTCATGCTTCATCCATGAATAACTAATAGGATTAGGTCTCATAACAAGGGGTTAATGGAGCACTAAGGACTGATCAATGAAAAGGTATAATAATAGGTTTATTGTAGAATTGTTCTTAATGACAACTTGCCATGTTATAACAACAACATCAGTAATAACAATCTCATAAGAAGGAATTAAGCTAGATATATTGTTAATAAATTAATTTTCAATTCAGTTTATATATATATCAGCTTGTAATATTTTTTACAATAGACAATAGACAATAAACATAATAATAATAATAATAATAATAATAATAATAATAATAATAATAATAATAATAATAACAACAACAACAACAACAAC
>JAOVYU010000024.1:4475559-4485847 GCA_025674565.1 Synodontis membranacea
TATATAGTTTCTTTCATACAATGATACAATGTATTTAAAACAAATCTAGTTATTGCATTATTGATTCATTACATAATTTGCAAAAACTAATTCCTCAGTGTTGTTTTTGTTTAATACTATTAACTATTATTGTATATACTACATGCTATAACACTGAATGTTTGGATACATTTGAAGTTATATAAGTAAGGAATTAAACACAACACAGTGTATAGTTATAGGAAAATAATTATTTATGGGATGATGTGAGTTCGTGATACTGCCCTGAAGTTCATTATTGTCCAACAACAACATATCCTGAAGTGTTTTATTCCTCTTTTACCACAGACAATCATCGTTTGTCATTCAGGTATCGTTTATTATTATTATTATTATTATTATTATTATTATTATTATTATTATAAATATGTAAATAATGATAGCAACAGAACAAAGTAGTATTTTTGATCAGGTCACACAGGGTATGTGATCTCAGGGATTGTGATTCACAATGTATGCATTGTCTCCAAACCAACATACACTTGTCTCCAAAAATGTAACATACACTTCATTTTAATACAAGCTGTTTGCTTTCACCTTTATTGCAAGTGATTGTGACTTACATCATCAGTAGGTCACATGATCAACAACTAAGCTAAAATCTCTGGAAAGGTCACTTCTTTGACTTGTCTATGTTTTATCCCTGTACACTTTAACCTTGGTTTAATTTTTGATTTTGGCAGGAGATGATGTAGTGCGTCCTCGAGTGAAGAAAAAGCATGACAATTATGATGGGATATATGTGTTATCTGGAGTGCTCCTCAGGTCACTTTTGCAGAGGCTAAAATATGGCATAATTTTCACAAATGTGTTTATGCAAAGTCTGAAAAAAAAACCCAAAACATACACAACATTACAACTTTAGATTCAGAATTTCCACCCTTTGTAAAAGTATCCCGGTCTGAGTATGACTTAAGACACCAATTTCAGTTTGGAAAGTTTGTCATTTTCAGAACGATATATTGCAATGAAATGAATAAATAATGAAAATGTCAAACTGTGACCATTTTTAACCAGTTTTCCCAAACTGACACTCATATTTACTGCAAATCATTAATCACAATGGTATGATGGAACTCCCAAACCCCACATATGAATAATAGCTTTAAAATAAAAGCTGTTTGATTATAGACTAGTGTGTACACGAGTCAGTTTGCAAACGCATCTTTTCTTTTCATCATGTTATATTTTTTTATTACTTTTTTTTATTTACTGTTGCATTTCATTTAGGACAGGAAATGGTCTAAAACTGCTTGCATGGCAAAAAAAAAAACCCACTGACATTTAAAATATACCTTTATTAGCATGGACTAGGCTTCAATATCACAAAAACTCTATTTTTGGTACGTAAAGTTTTTATTTTCATAAAGCATAATGTGCCATTGCTTCATTTGCTTTAGGCATGGACCATTCTTCGTGCTGAAAAGTGAAACATTTGTTGGTAAAACAGCTAAATTGCTAAAACAGTCTTGAAATGCTTTGGCTCGAAGGTTTTCTCACTGGAGTAGTGATACATTAAAGCATTTATAGAGTTGGATATGTTACCATAGATGTAGGAGTGTATATGAGGTATGCTCTGTGTGTGTGTGTGTGTGTGTGTGTGTGTGTTCTACGAATAAGCAGTCTCCAGAGGAGCCTCGCGTTGTGGATCATTGAGTATGTGATGGAAGGTGTTCATGAGGAATTTACATTAGCACCAAGAGAAAATAAACTTAGTGCATACGAACACACGCACACAGTGAGCGAGGGACAGAGACTTAAGGACAGATGGACATACTGACAGAGTGGCAGTTTTAGCTTGTGAAGTAGTTTTGTGGCGCTTACAGTATAATCCTATTCCTTCATGAACAGTGCTTTTGTATTTTGTAAAGCCTAAACTGACCACAAACTGCTCTTGAAATCATGTGTGATTATGGAAATGGGATGGAAATATAACGTTTGCTTATGTATAATGTTTGCTTACATATTACACATATGAACGGAAAATCAGTATTGTGAGTGTATATGTCTAAGAGAGCGACATTGGTGTGCACTGGTGTGTGCCATGCAATTGTCCATCTCTGTTTAAACAGTTCCAGTGCTAACTCTCTCTACCTACTTTCCACCCAGCTTACACCCGCAGGTCTTGACCTTTAAGACACATGTTCCATTTTATTTCAATTAAAGTCCCAGAATTCCCTCACTGTACTCTCTCGGCTTCCACGAGTGTAGTCTTCTTCTCTAGGCAGAGCTAGTTGCCCATGGCGGTGGGTTATTGGCCGTTGCCCCTGTCGATGGGTTATTGGCCGTTGCGGAGCTCCATGCTTCATTAGTACTGCTTGGAGCCAGAAGGGAAGGGGAGGAGGTCGTCATGGGAACCAAGTGCGCTCAGTCGGCTGATTGGGGCCTCACTTATGCTTTTAAAGGCCTCTGGCGATACACAGCAGACTTACTGCTGTGTTCTCTGAGTTTTCTTAGCCACAGTGATGCTACCAGTAAGTAAATAATTAGCGCTCCCGATCCAAATACGTTTCTAGGCACAAATAGACTGAGTCATCTCATGCTTGAGACAACCTTCAGTATTTTACATGAAGCAAGACAACCCATCTTTTCATCACCTGACATGTTTCGCAGTCGCATAACGATATTTTGATGACTTTTTGATGAGATTTTTAGTTAAAAAAAAAAAAAAAAAGATTCAACCACTGCTCCTAAAAGTACTCTTATTTTTTTGGGCAAATGTTCATCCATGATGGTCCAACCTCAACACCAATGTGTCAGCTGTGGATATTGTGTTTGTACTTGATAAATTAGCAGGAAGAGCTGAAGCCTGACCATTTCAGAGGCACTTGGGTATTTTTGTTTCCAGTGGAACGTTTGATGTGACTGACTTGCAGGCTGATGCCACAAGCATGAGATGGTGGAGGTGCTGGAGCTAGAGAGAGAGAGAGAGAGAGAGAGAGAGAGAGAGAAAGAGAGAGAAGGAGAGCTTATTTGTAATGGGACGGAAAGTTTGTTTGGGTTTAATGTTAGCCAGCAGCCAGATTCTTGTTGTGTAATGTGTCTTTGAAAGAACAACATCAAAGAATCGGATCAGGGGGAAAAAAAAGCTAACTTATACTGTTTTCCATTTAGGTGAAATGTAGTTTATTAGGCAAGATGTGTTTGGTGTATGCTGTTTTGATGTATGCTTCTTTAATTTTGCACTAAACCTACAAGGTTAATGGTGCTAAGAGGTACTGGAAGACTGTCTCATCTAAAAATCTTTTTTGTGTGCGGTTTAGGACACAGTGTGGCGTTCTGCAGTATGTATAGATCATCACTGTGTAGCTGAACTCTGTAATGCTATGAAGCAGCAATTTTGCACTTGAAATCTTTCAAGAAATTGTGCGCGTGTGTGTTTTTTTTTTATATTATTTGGATGATTATGCAATGACAGTGATCAAATAATGACTGGTTTCCCAAAATTCAATGTAAAAACATGATTTATTTAAAATAAAATATGTAGTAAATCAAGATATTAGCTTACATTCAGCCAAAGCTAGTTATAAAGACTACATTTTTCTAGTTTGAAGAATAAATTGTTTAATTTGGCGATTTCCTGCAAAAACAAACAAATGAATAATTAAAAAAGCAGAAAAGGCAGAAACGCACTTGTACTTTTATCCACATTAAAAATGTAACCATAAACAGATATGTAACCTTTCCCCTCCATTAGTAAACCTTGTATTTGTATACTGGAACATGATTGGTTCTTATATTTTATGATACACAAAACAAATTGGCTTTTATGGTATTAATCCTGTTTTCCAACAAACCAGTGACACTTTTTACACTTTCGGATTATTCCTTCTTATGGACAGATTTAATAATAATAAAAAAATACTGAGTTTAGAGTCACTTACAGTCAAATTTAAAAAAATCTAAATGTAATACTTCAAGGACATTGTGCAACCCCTGTTGTGTTGGGGTGTATGTATGTGTGTGTGTGTGTGTGTGTGTGTGTGTGTGTGTGTGTAATCAGTATTTAAAGGAGAGAATTCACAGCATATCTCTCTCCTCTGCAAGGCCCTGAGGTGTAAGGTTCTCATCCCGCAGGTTTTGGGGAAATGTGCCATCTACCTGCATGCATCTAGCATTACGGAATAACGCCAGCATTCCTGCTCCACTGTGAAAATATCTCTGATCTCAATGACAGCTGTATGAGAAGACACACAACATTACAAAAACAACTGACACACTGCGAATGTTTAAGTGCAGGGCTGGGATCTGGGGATGTTTTGTTGTTTTGTGGTTCTGCGTCACCAACTCATTTAGGTTGCATGAAGAGTTGCGCATCACCCAGGCTGCGTGCGGAGAGCCACTTAATCATTGCTTCTTAGATCAGTTGCACACATTTATCACTCTGTTTGCAGTTATGGTAGGGCAACAGGAAGCTGTCAATCGTGCGCACTTTGACTGAACACAAACACACACTCCAACACTCTCCCAGCCCCTATTTAGTGTTTTATCTGGGTTTTTTTTTTGTGGAATTTTTTTGGGAAAAAAAAAAAACCAAACTATACATAGCTGCCTTAGTATTTTAACCAGAGTCATAGTCATTCAGATGCATCATCAGTTTAAAGCATATTTAAAGCACAATCAGTCAACTGCTTTCTGAACTACAGTACAGCTCAGGAATAAGGCATGACAGTTTGTTCTGTTATAGGAAAATATTCAACAACTGGGTGGTGTGATGAAGCTCTGCATGAAGTGGACTTATGTAGTTTCATTTAATGTTAATGAACATCAGTGTTCCTGTTATCCTGTCATCATTGCAGTTTGCCATGTCAGTGAAGACTTCCTGTGTTAGAATTATATGAACGTGAGTAACTGGTCATTATTGACACACCACAGCACACAGTGCACAACAACGAAAATAACTTCACCTTAGAGAAAATTCACCGTATCATTAATTTATATATGTTTTAAATGGAACATTCACCATAGAAAGCACTCTGTAAATTGTTACTTAGTCTATTACAGTGGTCCCCAACCTTTTTTGTACCACGGACCGGTTTCATGCATGAAATTTTTTCCGACTGGGTAGAGTTCGCATTGTGGGTGTGGAGCTTGTGTATGACCTGTTGCGATGAACCCCTTACTTAGGTAGGAATCTTGGTATTTTCATTTAAATGCAGCTTTCTTTTTGCTGGCAGTCCCATTCTGGCTCTTCAGCTGTCCCATCGTTTGCTCGTTCCTTCCCAAAAAAGCTCTCCAGTGAATTTTGTTTTTGGCTCAATTTTTTTAAGGGTTAGCTTGTGTCACTAATGCATGAAATGGCATGCCAGAGTCAAGTGCGCTAGTGAGGCGAGGGCAGAAGCAGTTGTTTTTCAAAATAAGATCTGGAAGACTAATGAAAGGAAAATAACCATAATTTTAACCATGAATTTTTTTTCTTTGCGGCCTGGTACCAAATGATCCACAGACCGGTACTAGTCCACAGACAGGAGGTTGGGGACCTCTGGTCTATTAGAACTAGTGTGTCAATATAAACTTTGCAGCCAGAACTACTGCCAGAGCTGACGTTGTAGAAAATCTGCTTAAATCAAATTTTGGCCAAAGCTAGAGATCTCAGTGGGAAGCTGTTCAACTGAGATTATCATTATCTTGGTAGTGTGCTGCTAAAACTACTCTTGTGATGGAGTAATCTGTGTATAACTGCATCCAGAGGTGGTAAAAACACTGAAATGTGAAGAATGAAAGTAAAAGTACAAGAAAGGTTATGAAAGAAATCACAGACTAATTTTAGCTACTGATAATAAGTTAGTTCCTCTTTCAACAAGGCAATGGGAATGCATTAGCTAAAGCTAACTAACAACAGTGATTAGCTCGCTTGACAATACCGAATGCTAACTAACATTAGCTAAGACTAACTGTCAACAGTTTTACCTTTGATTTTATTTCTAATTAGATTTATTTCTAATCTGTCAAATTCTAGCTATCATAATTTTAATGCTGACTAGATACGATATTTATATGCTACCTAACATGAACTATAAATAATTCTTAATAGCTTTTATTCCTAATCAATCAAATATTAGGTAGCATGAGAAAGACTCTGACTGTACAAGCTAGCTGAATGCTAACATGAGCTTTGAATAACAATTAGCAGGTTTATTCCTAATTCCTCAAGCGTTAGCTAGCATGAGAACAACTCTGACTATATTAACCAGCTGAAAGCTAACTAGCATGAGCTTTGAATAACTATTAACATTTTTATTCATAATTTATCAAATCTTACCTAGCATGAGAACAACTCTGTATAAACTAGCTGAATGATAATGTGAGCTTTGAATAACTCTTAACAGCTTTATTCCTAATTTCTCAAATGTCAGTTAGCAAGAGAACAATACTGACTATATAAACTAGCTGAATTCTAACTAACATGAGCCTTGAATAACTTTTAACAGCTTTATTCCTAATGTCTCAAATGTTAGCTAGCATGAGGACAACTCTGACTATTTAGCTGAATGATAGTATGAGCTTTGAATATCTATTAACAGCTTTAGTCCTAATTTCTCAAACGTTCGCTAGCATGTGGAAAACTCTAAATAAAAGAAATTGAATGCTAATATGAGCTTTGATGAACTATTAACAGTTTTATTCCTAATTTCTCAAATGTTAGCTAGCATGAGAACAACTCTGACTATACAAACTAACTGAATGCTAACATCAGCTGAGACTAATAAAAAAAGTAAAAAAAAAAAAAAAAAAAAGTACAAAATAAATAAATAAATAAAAAATGACTGCCTGTTTTCACAGCTGGATGTTTTCACTTTTCTCTGCTTCTAATTCTGAGGATGAGTTATTGTATGTTCTTAGGACACAGAAACACACTCACACACACCTTTTACCTTCGCCACATGACAGCACCTGATCCAAGCCCTCAAGCTCACCCTGATTTGAATGTGTGAATGTGTGTTTATTTGAGTTTTCGTGTATGGTGGTGAATGAGATAAGAGCTGATTAGGATCGGATATAGGCGCCTCTCTCTCATGCACAATTGTCACCCTGGATCCCTGCGCTTCAAAGCCAGCATGAGGGGCGCTGACAAGTACAAGAGGGTGCTCGTGCATGAGTGTGTGCGAGTGTGTGTGTGCTCTCAACTCTTCTCGCTGATCGTCACCTGGCTTTGTGGTGTCTTTTTAATAGTGTCTGACCATCTGTCTGAACCTCTGGGTGCCTGTAAGATCAGGAAGCCTCCTTTTAAAAGCAGCGACTTGCCGAGCATAACTTCGGCATGCTCCCATAACTCCTGTAACGTTTAGACACTTAATCTGCCAGTTACAATGTGGTGGATTCAATGTCTCACCAGAAAGCCTTTTAACTCTGAAAAGATCAGGTGAAGCTAAGCTCAGAAGCTCTGTCTTACCTTACATTCACGTCAAGTGACAAGTTGCTTGTCTTTGTCACGTGAGATCATGAACTGTAAAAGTTTACTCTAATTCTCATTAGAAGGCAGGAATTATAAATCATTGGATTTATAATTTATACACTTAGTACTAGCTTCAATGCCAGGAAAGCAAAGTAAGCTATCTATATGTACACACTTCAGAGACACTCTTCTTTCCAAGCTTTAATCTTCTTTGTAGTGTCTTTCTTATTGTTTTTTTTTTTTTTTTTTTTTTTTTTTTTTTACATTTCAAACAGTAAACAGGAACTAATCGCAGGTAGTGGGAGTGGGGTCCTAAAGAAATGTCACATTACAAGTGCCATAGGATTGATTTCAATTCATTTGAACTGTATGGTCAATCCTGAGTCAGTGTTTCCAACTTAGAGACTTTGTCACTAGATTTGTCACATTTTTAAACACCTTAAGAAGTAAAAAAAGAACCTATGAAATCTAGCCACTTTTTGAGCACACATTAGTTAGTCTTGAACTCGATACAGCTCTCAAGCTAACACAACAAATGATGGTATACGAGTGGAGAGAGCAAATTCACTCGACTCGGATAGTGTTGCGCTTGCGATCTATCGCAGATCACCACTGTTTGTCCCACCCTCACGCTTCTTCTTGGAGATATTTACAAGCAATAAAAGTGAGTGACCATTTCTTTTATGACCTCTTACTGTCCCTTTCATGCCCACTCACTATCACTGCTTCAATTTGTCTGTGTTCCTGATAGAAAGAAGAAATTTTGCAAATGTGCAAGAGTTTAGTTTGTGGTGCCATGACAAAACTTATTTCTATAAGAAATAAATTATTTAAGAAATAAATTGCAATATTTAATATCTATCCTGTTTTTATTAAACTATGTCCTATTCTATTTTATTTTCCTTCTTCGTGTACCCCGATTTGTAATTTGATAGGTGAATTTTCACTATAAATAAACCATTATACAAAATAGCATATGATGCAATCTATAGACCTTTTGATCATGCTTTAGCTACGTTCATCTGAAAAGAGTTGACGACTCTGACCTGACTTTAATAGACTTAAATACTGTAGGAATAAGAATTTGAGAAGGAAAATCTCAAATGCTTGTCACACTGCCACTTTGCCATGTCGTGAACGTACACAGAAAATTTGTCGATTTCTAGTGTAAACATAGGATTCTCTCCTATTTTGGAACTTTTTTGTGCTTGTTTTTTATTGTTTCATTTTTTGGTTTGTCCCTCTGGGGAAACATTTTAAAGATTTTACCGTTTCTGTATCAAAAGCTTCTAATATGAACCCCTTTAAGAAGGGAAGAACCATTAAAGGACATTAACAGTAAATCATTGCCACTTTGTTATATCATGCAATATGAATGAAATTTAATGGATTAATTTAACTATCTATTCATGTGTCAGCATCTTGTGGTATATGTGTAAAGTGTACAAATTTCAACAAACAACAGCAAAGAGGCTGGAATTTGTTTCCATTTATATGAATAGTGTCTGAAGAAAAGGTAGACCATGAACCAAACTTTTTCATTGCATTTAAGTTGTGTTAACTGTTACAAATTTGTAAGAGTGAGATCATTTATCCTGAGATACAGTAGGTCAGATTTTAGGAAGCAATTTTTTTTTTGCTAACAATGCCTTTCACCCCAGACTTCATATTGTCTGAGCTATTTCTAGGAAAAAACATGAGGCTGGCTGAATTCTGGTGAAAATCCAAAAAAGGTGATAAAATAGGTTTTTGACCAAAATTGGGATTTTGTGTACGTAGGAGCCTTATTTATTTATTTTTTTAAATTTTGGACTAATTAAAATGCAATATTTTAACATTAAGTTCATGATAGTATTGATTACTTAATAATAATAAAAAAAAAATAAGTAAAATGTCAAGAGGCTGACACTTGAATGGATAGTTAGAATTGTTTAAGAAAAGAAGACATTTATTGGATAGTAATTATGCGTCTTTATTTTGACACTTATATTAAAACCAGGAAGAGAGGTATTATCAGGGAGTCAGGCCAGTAATGGGGATTGGAACCATACAGTTTTCTGACCTCACTTGTTTTCTCTTGATAATTCATGATTTAATTGCATATGTGAACATGTGTGGATATGTTTGTTTTTCATACAGTTTTTCCAAGTGTTCAAGGAAACAGTTCAACTTTATTGAAGAGTCCTGTGGATATTTTGAAGTGTATTTGGATGAGGTGAATCGTAAGAGTGTCAAACTAAGTTTTTAGACATCAAATTTCAAATGACTTATTTCACCAAAGAAAAACATGACATGAAATGTCCCATCAAGTCCACACCCAATTCCATTTTTATAATCAATCCAATCTGAATGTCAGATGCATGTCAAACCTTAGCTTTTGCATGTAAGTGAAATGCAACTTCGATAGAAATCTACTGAAATCACAAAAACAAACACTTTATTACTTTTACAGTAAAAGTATATTTTGCAATACCTTATTTTTGCACACAATTTCACTGCTTAATCAGAAGCACAGTGCAGGCTTGCATAATATCCTATGAATATAAAAGAACCAGCTTACCTCTGACTTTCAGAGAACTGATACAAATAATCTACTGTATGCAAAACACCCAACGCCATGACAGTGGTTCAAAAAATGTACGCAATCTTTCAGGAAAACCACAGACGGTAGGAGTTTTGAAGATATAGATTCAAGAAGTTATCTGTATTGAGATACACCCAGTGAGTCTTGTAACTGCACCGGATACTCCCTACTGCCCAAAAAGATAAAACACACACACACACACACACACACACACACACACACACACACACACACACACACACACACACAAATTGTCTGTGTGTTACTGT
>JAOVYU010000024.1:4612248-4631060 GCA_025674565.1 Synodontis membranacea
ACACACACATTTGCATAGGTTTAATGCTTATAGCCAGGATTTAGATGTTATTTACAGAATTTTTTTTTCTGTAAAGCTCCTTTGTGACAATGTCCAAAAAAACAAACATTTCCATATCATTGTGGTGACCTGTATTTCAGTTTCGTAAAACAGAGGTGGCAATATGAAAAACCCAGTATTATTATTATTTTTATTTTATTTATTTATTTAATTTTGTCTCCCCACAACACATTCCATTGATTGCTCTTGAAGAATGGAAATGCATGACACTAAATTTACGCTTTCAAAACTGACTCTTCACTGAAACGCGATATACGCTTACTCTACTTTTTTACCCTTAACACATGAAATCCAAT
Organism: Synodontis membranacea; assembly: GCA_025674565.1. Taxonomy (NCBI): domain Eukaryota; kingdom Metazoa; phylum Chordata; class Actinopteri; order Siluriformes; family Mochokidae; genus Synodontis; species Synodontis membranacea. Next base: position 4,612,605 of record JAOVYU010000024.1, read on the forward strand.
TTATTTTCACTGAGCAAATGATATCTGACAGATATCTCTCTTCCTTCTAATGAATGTAAACTTCAAAAAAGTCAAGACATTAAACTGTCCATGAAATAAGTCTTTTTTGCTTTTGTTGCTTTTTGTTACCTTTCTCTTTTCCCATTTTCTGTTTTGCTCTGTTTTTAATTTCATACCTCTATCTAAGGAAGCCACTATGATTTATACAATCAAAAGATTTTACAAGTATCTACACAAAGCCGGACTTGGCTTGTTAGAGCATCTGGACTCCGAATAGCTCACGTGTGGATTTATTACAAAAGCCTGGACTCTAATAATGCAGAACACTGAGTGTAATGAAGGAAATGTTTTGTTCATGGACAGATACCCTGGTTGAGCGGAATTGTCTTGTTAAAAGCACTGAGGTCACTTCCGAGGTTGTGGCTCCGCCTTACAGTGTAATGAGCACAGAGCTGTGTTGGAGAAGAGCTTGACCAGTACATCTGACAATACGCATGAAAATAACCCACTGACCCTGAAACTGGCACGATCTCTTGACATGGTAAGCATCTTAGTCATGAGTCTACGTGCGGAATGCAGCATGCTGCTATATTGATTAAAGATTCGATGTACGGGTGTTCTGTATGCAGCATCACAGCCGCCATTCAAGGGTGTAGTTCCGGTGCCGTAAGTCTTCCTGTCTTGAAAGCTTTAATGGCCAACTGGAAATCAGTTCTATAGCATGTAGATCAAACAGCTCCAAATGCTGCCTTTTATATCTCTCAATGCTCCCACTGCTGAGCGTATTGGTATTCACTGTATTTTTTTTGTGTGTTAATTTCTATAGAATGTCTATTATTTTTTTTTATAACTACTGTTTTATTTTTTTTTGTTTGTTTGTTTTTCACACTTGCGTGACAATTTGTATTAAGTTACTTTATATGTTAGTACTCTGGTTCTTTTCCCAAGCAAAAGATCTCTGGTCTGTCTCATCAAAGGAGTCTGTCACTTGAAGCCACATCGACCTGCACATCACCAATTCCTGATTTCTGCCGAAGGCAACCAAATCAACGTCATGTTACCTACCCCCCACCGCAAACAAAGCGTAAACCCAGTATCAGACACCCCACAGAATCACAGACTTCTTTGTTTACTTCATTTCATAACTTTTTAATTTAGCACTGGATCATACGTTACTCAAATTCGGGTGGCAGACAGTGTAAGTGGAGAGAAAACAGTGTGTCTACTAGGCTAGAAGCCATTGGAAAGGCAATTACGCCCAAGTCAAGAGGTCTGATTTGGTCACACAGAGAAAGCATGTGTTGCAAAATTGGCATCAAATGCATAATGCATAAGAGTTAAATGGGTGTAAATAATTATGTTGAAGCTGGAATCCTCAAGCAGCTCATTTGCCTTTTAAACAACATCCCTACATTACATCCAGTGTTTCTGAGATCTGGTTATATGCAACTGGTGGTTGATGGTTTCGCTAAAAGTCCCTCAGGAGCAGTGATGGTTTCCAAGCAATACATCTTAAATTAATCCACTTAAATATCTAATACTAACTTGAGGTAATCACGGCAATGTATCAACAAGGCTGTAATGCTGAAATTCTTTTTTGACTGAAATAAACAAGAGGTACAGTGTATGTTGGCATGTTGAACTGTAACGATTGTTTACTTAAGTGTTTCGTGACATGATGTTTTCTATCCAAGTAAGATAATTGGTCACTTTTGTGTACACCCCATAATATCCTGCTTCAGCACATGCATATCCCCAGGACACAATGCCACCAATGTACCAGCTACGGCTTTCTGTATCCAAGAATACATATGGCCCACCACTGTCCCCTTGACATGAATCGACACCCCCCTCCGCAAAACCGGCACACACCATATTGTCTGTTACTACCAGCTTCCCTTTTGGTGTTTCTAGGGCATCATACTTAGCCTTGCATTCTCCAAAGTCGACCAAAGGTATTTCTGCAAACTTTAGAGTATGAGAGCTGCGATGACCGTTCTTCTGCGAAACGCCCCACCCACTTACTGTCCCATAGTCATTAGTCTTCAGGACAAATCGTTCCTCTTTTCCTGGTAAACACACTGGCATAATGGCTAGACTTATAGGAACCTTGTGCCCCAGTTTGATCAAGGCAATGTCATTGTTGAAGTTCACCCCATCATGATGGTAGCTCGGGTGTATGAAGACGTCCTCTGGAATGCCTACCACTGCTTCAGGATCTGAGCGCTTGACGAAGCCTAGTTTCACTGCCAGGTTGGACACATCACCATAATTATGCAGGACATGAGCTGCGGTCAGGACCCAGTCATCGCTGAGAAGAGCGCCACCACCATTTAAACGACCTCTCTTCAGGATCATTACCTGCCAGGGTATCTCGTTCTTCTCTACATTCTCTCCACCAATCACCTTAGCCAGTCTCCCTGTGGGCTTCCCGCAAACTTTCACACACGGTAGGTCAGTTAACATATGAAACCTGTCCATTTTATTTCACTGATTTAAGTTAATTAGCCTACTTACTTGGTATACAGTCAGGAGGACTTCTTCCACCCAGTGTGTCTCTCCAGTAGCCATCATGAGCACAGGTGTAGACTCCTAAGTATTGACGGAACAAGCTTAAATACCTATTCACAAATGTGAGGTGGTGTAAAATTTCTCAAAATGTTCTGGGAATGTTTGATTTTGGTTTTCGGACAAGGAGAGAGATTTTTTTTAATTCCCTTTTTTTTTTTTTTTTTTTTTAAAGTTTTCTTTACAGTATTATAGCAGTCGCATTTCATTGCACATTGTGGTTGAGAATGTTCTCAGAACATGCATGAACGTATTCCCAAAAAATAACCAAAGGGATCCAAATGCTAATGTTCAGAAACATTATTGGACGCTTGTGTTTTTTTTTTTGTTTGTTTTTTTTAATGCTTAAAACGTAATTTGACTCCTTAACTATTAGAAACCGTAAATATATTTTACCAATATGACATGAAAATGATTTAATTTACAATTTAACAAACTCAGCATCTTAGTCAGTCTACCTGAAAATGTCCAAAACCATGCTAGATAAATGTGATTTCCTCACAATGTGAATTATACACTTTGATAAATATGTCGGATAGTCAAGATACTGGCTTTCAAAATGCCCATGATGCTCTTCGGTCCACGGTTGGAAAGGAATCTTTAAATGCCATGTTCTCCCTTTTCACTTCTGTGAGTAACCAGACTTTAAAATGCTGTAACTAGGTACTTGTGATTGAGATACCAGTAAACTGCTGTAAATTTCATTCCTTATTGTGCATATGTTATGTGATCACGTCTCACCATTGGTGCTGTTCTTCATGGTGTAGAACTTTTCACAGCTGTACTTGATCTTTGATTTATACGTGGTTGCGGTGAATTCGACACTCCCATTGTTAATGTTATCAGGAGACCCACAGTCAACCACTGCCAGAGAAAGAAAATGGTTTTAGAATTTGATGCAAATAAAAGCTAATATATAATAATATATTAATGCTATTTAATGTCTGGCTTGAATCTCCTGGTTTACTCCACATCAGACTTTAACTTTAAGGTGTAAAGCCTCCTTCAGGAAAGTCTCATTGACAATTTTCTACACTTCATGCTCTTTTGAATTCACTCGGCTTACATGTACAGAGAGGCATTGGACCATCCCAAAATCCACCCTTCAGGCATGTAGCTTGGTACGTGGGTAAGTGGTTATCACCCTGAAGATATAAAAGTTACTTTAAACTCCAAAAGATCAAATAGGACGAATCCGTACGGTCAGAAAGTGAACTCAGAGTTTTTATATACCAGCATTAACTCATAACCGAGGTCACATGTAACATTGAAAGTGTCGGTTAAGATGTACTGGTCCTGCTGTGGGTGAATGCGGCCATGGAGTGGAGCCACTGGGTTTGGGCAAGGTTGGGCTGTGAGAGAGAGAGAGAGAGAGGAATGACAAACAGTAAGTTATCAGACATAGCTGGAAATGGTAGTAAACATTTAGATGGGTTCTGAGGAAACCAAGCTGTTTGCATCTGCAATCTAAATGCTGATGTTTGCTTGAACGTCTCTCTGCATAACCATCGCACTGTACTTTTCTTTTTTTAAATGTGAAATAGTTTGGTGCTGGAGCTTTCATCACCAAGATGTTTACTGCCATTAAATTTCAGGAGCTATTCGTCTGCTATGCGAGTAAAAAAAAAAAAAAAAACATGATGTAAAAGGAAAATTAGCCACAGCGGAGTGGTGTGATGCAGCCTGACATGAAACAGAGGTACTGCTACAACTCCAGAGTTGATTATTTTCCTATAATGGCACGCCTTAAAGTGTTTGTTTTTTGTTTTTTTTCTTGTTTGCAAGGGCAAATTGTTACCAATTGCATTCTATATTAATTAAGGAATGACTTGTGGGTATTAACACTTTATATTTACTCTTTATAAAATATATAAAATATTAAAATATAAAATATTTATATATTTTATATTTACTTTAGTTATAATTAAGTAAATTTAACCAATAAATTACACTTATAGTAGTAGTTTTAATGCATAGTACTGTTCATTCAAGTACATTTATAATTTGAAAAAATAGTACTTATACTCTAATATTAGACTACAAACTTCTTACTATGCTTTCATTTAAAATATGAAATTATTTGTATTCACTTCTGTACAGCTTCTATGCTGTCAACTGCCTAAATGCGCATTTATGTTAATATGTTTGGTTCGTTGTTTTAAATAAACCACACCCTTCCATGACTCCTTTTCAGAAGATGGTTGAAGAAGCAGGTCCTGAGTCAGATCCAGCAGTAGGTCTACGTCCCTGGCTTCACATGCAGATGATATTCGAACTTATAAAGTTATATCATGCACTGCCGGTGGAAATTTCAGTGTTCCATGACTCCACATCCAACCTACAAACACACTAGGCAGTACGTATCTATCTTATAAAACTTACTTAAAAAGCCTAGGAGCATTGCAAAGCTAGCTAGGGACTATCTCTGTTAGTCATGCAAGTCTTCAATTCACTGCTAAGGTACTGACTTGAATGCAAATATCTTGAGAGTCACACACACACACACTGTTGTGACTTTGGTACTGGTTTCAAAGGATTCATTTTAAGGAAAACAATTAGACGGACTTCTAAGTTTGACCGTAACACTCATATGTGCTTTGTTAAACATCCCAGTTCAGATTTAGTCCCTTTGCTGTTACAATAATCTCCTTTTTTCTGGGAAGGCGTTCCACTAGATTTTGGAGCGTGTCTGTGGGAAATTGTCTCCATTCACTACATGAGTGTTAATAAGGTCAGGCGCTGATGTTGGGTGAGGAGGCCTGGGGTGCATTCGGTGTTTCAGTTCATCACAAAGGTGTTCAGTGGGGTTTCTTTGAGCTGTCTTCAATCAGCTCGCCCTATTGAGCACAGGGGCATTGTCATGCTGGAGCAGGTTTGAGCCTCTTAGTGCCAGTGAAGGGAAACCGTAATGATACAGCATTCAACAATATCCTAAACAATTGTGTGCTTCTAACTTTGTGGCAACAGTTTGGGGAAGGACGACATACTGGTGTCGTGGTCAGGTGTCCACAAACCTTTGTCCATACGGTGAAGTTTGGAAGATTTATGAAACTAGCCTCTCAGAAAATTGCCTTAATTTTTGCTATTTGGTAAACATAAAACTTATTGTTTTTATTAGGTTTTTTTTTTTTCATTAGGTATGTGATTTAGTACTTGAATGAATAGACTTTATGTTGTGTTTATCAAGTAAGCAGTTAAAACTTTTATTTTGGGCATAACTGTTATTATGATACATTTGAATTTAATACATTTTAGATATACGAAATCATATGAAGTTACTACTTGCGTAGTCATTTGATGATTCTTTCATATTTATGCTTAAATCTTAATGACTACTTTTACTACTTGTCTATTATTATTATTAGTAGTAGTAGTAGTATTATTATTATATAACAACACATTTACTTGAGTAGCGTTGCTTGTTATTACTTACATAGCCTTTCTTTTTCTCTTTGTCTTAGACAAGAAACAAAAAAATGCAGCTTGTCACTGAGAAGCTGAGAAATGGCGTAAAACGTACAGCTTTACCTCTGACTTTTACAAAACCGACTTACAAAAATGCTTAAAAAAATAAAACATCAATACTAACAAAAACTTCACCATATCAATACACTTTATATAGTGCATCCTTCCTATAAGTGCCGATGTATGTTGTTACTATACAGGAGAAATACTGATCTATTAGAATGATTATATTCATATTAACCCCTGATTTGCCTTGCAGCAGCATTTACTGTCAGAGCTGCAGCTACAGTAGCAAAAATAACCAAGACCTTCCCCAGACAGATTTGAGAATTAAACGGCACTGTGGCATAAAGATGTGTAAGTGAACCTGAAGAGCTTTGCAAGCATTATAAATGTCCCGGTGGCTTGGAAGCTACCTGTACTGGAGTACTTTATCTTCCAGCCTCTGTTTTTTCCTGAGCCGTCTGAGCGGAAAGTCACACGCACTTCATGAGTGCCCGTTTCGATTCTAGCCGGTGGCGTGGTTCCACAGAATGGGCCGTACTCCCGCGGACCTGCAGTGATCTTTCGATCGCAGACAAAGCAGATTTTGTTTCAGCCAGCAAAACATGACTGTTTTAGAGGATAAATGCTGGGAAAAGCGCATCTACCCATCCACTGGGAGAAATAAAGACAGGCAGTTTAAAGAGGCATGAGAGAGCATATATTGTTTATTCATGGGCCTTCGGGTCATTGATCAGCGGGGCTTGGGGAGCACTCTAATGGCTGTCGCCATGCCTGATGAACCTGCGTTTGTTCTAAAGAGGAGACAGAAGCCTGAGAGAGGCACAGCTGAACGAATATAAAGACATTTGATTTACATACAGAGATAAATACTGCTTAGTTTGTTACAAAAGCGAAGTAAGCCACAACAAGTTGGAGATGGACAAACTGCTTATTATTTCAACTGAACCTGTAATTAATATATGTGAAAGCACATAGTTAAATCACTCTCAATAATAACACCTGGATCCCTCACACAGCACGTTTTATGTGACTCATCAGATGTCTCACGTAATGATGTTTGGTTCATATTCAGAATAGCTAATACTCAGAATAAAGAGTAGCTCAATAGCCCTGTTACCAGCCCAGAACTCGTACGTGATGCATTCAGTATGACAAGGTGTGTTACTTTAATTGAAGACGTCTTGATCCTTTTTGAGAACTTTACTAAGCCAAATATGTACGCATGTCATCTTTTTCGGCGTAATTTATTACTAATTTATAAAGCCCGGTTTTATAATTCACTCTATTACACAAGACTGACCTGTTTTTGAAATTCTATTTCTATTTCCAAAGCCCTTATTAAGAAAGCTATGTGCTGGTATGTGAGGCTTGGAAGGTTCTCGTGAGTTTAAAAAAAAAAAAAAAAAATTAGTTAATTTATTTTATTTTATTATTTTTAATTAATCAGCTTTGTAAAAGAGGAAGTCTATATTTGGATACACACGTTTATGCTTATTCTGGACAAGTAAATTTGTGTGTAATTTTTATTTTATTTTTTTTTAAGTTTATAATAAAATGATTCACATTTTCAATATAATCTTGCTTGGCCTTCTTATTGTATTTTTGTTGATGTTCCCTGATGGAAGGAAATTATAGCTCTCACTTGGCCTTCACTGCCTAAACAGAGATTGTGATTGAATTAAAAAGCAATTTTCTTACCATTCATTTGAACACTTTCTTTTAACAGTACATGATGTCTCGCAGGACCTGCAGTTATTATCATAAATGAGTAATTAGTTTTAAATAAGATGTCAGACTTAAGTGCCTGCTCACAGACTCCTGACTTCACATTTATTTTGTACATCCAGAGATTTACCGAGAATCAAAGCTGCATAAAGGACATGAAGTACAGTGCATATCATCAAAGCCCCTAATAAAAAACCCCTAATAAGATATTAATTAAAGCGTCATATAATGCTTGAGGTTAGATTTAAATAATTTTAGAACATTTAAAGGTTACTCTTCATTGACTATTTTAATTTTGTTTTATTAATTTTTTTCATTTATATGGAACCTTTTCCAAAATGTAATTGGTTATTTCAAGCTTAATTGTACTTGAATAACTACTAGTACCTCATGGCTTGTACCAACCTTGAGGATGTCGTAAGGACAGGGAACGTCTGGATGAATCTCCACGTCAAAGATATCCACAAAGTCAAGGCTCACTTGGAAGCCGTCCAGCAAGCGGATGGTGTAATCACACTGACTCATTCTGGGGTACGGAAACGGATACTCTGGGCTTGTCAGCTCACCTGACCTGTCCAAAAGCACCTGACCACTGCATTCAACTATAGAAAGGAAAGAAGAGTCATTCAGTTTGCTATAATTATCAACACTGCACTTTCTTCTTCTCTTTCATGCAAAATTTAGACTGGGTGATGTGATGTGGTCCAGTGTGAAGCAGAGACACTGCGACATTCCCAAAGCTGGTTTTATTTTACAATAACAGCACATAGTAAAGTGTTTTACGCCATAGGCAATCTGCCAGTACTCACACTGTTTTATCTTTTCCATTTCTCCAAGTCTGCTTGTAGTTATACTTAATGTTGTGGAATGTCCATGAAACAAGGTGGTATTTTTTTTCCTAAAACTTACAACACATTATTGCAGCTATAAACAGCCACTCCCTTACCAGCCTCTCATTTTTTCTCAGTCATGAAGTTAATAAGACAAAAAAAACCCCACAACTTTTCATGCTACTGAGAAACCAGATAGTTTATAAACTCCTCTGTCCCGAAGACTTTCTATGGCAGAAAAATTACTGACTGTTGCAAAGCCCTGACATTGGAGACTCCTTCCTTAAATGTTCAAGAAATGGCTCAGCTTACGGAACGCTTTAACATATTAATGATTGCATGCATTTATTCCTAATGGTTTGGCCCTAGATTATGCAAAGCGTCTGCTTTTTGATGTTAAAGTTGCTGTTAATTTAAATGAACCAACACCTTCTTATCAGATTTGAGAACTCACGGTGCTTCATAAAAATAGCACTGATCCTAATCGTTCGTTTGCAAAAGAGTGATCCGTCTGTTTTTTTTTTTTCTTAATTTCTCCGTCATTACCCAGCTTTAATCAATAGATTCACGAGCGTTGTCTGTTTTTGCTGCTACAATTCATCTTCAAGCAAATCAAACGTAAGAGAATGTGACAAAGGGAGTGGCCCTAGCAAAGGTGACAAAGGTCAGGAAATTTATATAATTAGAGAGACGCAGATGCAGGTCTTTGTCCTCATTCCTCAGCATAATGCGATGTCACTTTCTTCAGTGGCGAACTATAATTAAGGGGCACGTCAAGGCTGGTAATTGTGATTAATTACCCACCATCATCACTCTGTTAAAGCAGCAAACAGGTATCAATTTTCTTCCGCTCGTCATCCTGCTGTTCCCTCAGGACTTACAGAGATTAACTTAGCCTCAGACTGGCAAAGAGATGTAGTGTTTCATGTGCAGCCATGGTAATGATCACACTGCCCACCCAAAACAACTTTCACTATTTATTTACAGACCATAAGCCAGGGGTTCTAAAACTTTTTGCACCTCTTTAACTGTAAAATTAAATTTCACAGACCTGCTCCAAACATAATCCAACTATTTGAATATTACACTAATTATTTACATGATTGATATTTTGGTGCCTTTTTTTTTTTTTTTTTCTTTTTTTTTTAAATAAATACCTTTTTACTCATTTTACTCTTATCTAGTCTACGTTCTTGTTTTTGCATAACTGATATGATAAAATACATGAATGTAACCCCTGTTGCACAATCTCCCTCTTTGACCCACCCTGAGCACTCAGAGATATCTCTTTCAGTTATATAGGAATCCTTGCAATGTTTTTTTTTTTTTTTTTCCAGCTGTGTTTTCTACTCTGTTGTGTCCTGTGCTACCATAATCAGCAGCTTCTGACAGGGTCAATTGTATGTCTTGGCTTCAGGGCACCGGGCTGGTGATTCACGCTAAGTAAGTCTATAGCATTGCTGATAACAAAAAGAAAACAACCGTCTAGAGCGGATTGCCAAAGGAGCAAAGTTCAACGTCGAAAATAATCAATGGTGCCCTGTATACCGTGCACCGATCCGAGCGGCAGACGAGGGCATTCTGAAATATCTAAACATAAAGAGTCATGGACACGTTTGTTTGGGAAGTTTTATTGCTACCGTATCTAGCTATATATGAAGATTTATATGAAAGCCATGCTGTGGTCTGTTAGCACCAATGACATTTAAAATAACAGTGAAAAATCAGATGCGCTCTTCCAGCTTCACCGTTCATCACAAATGCAAATTGTTACAAATGCAACAAAACAAACCGCAAATCCATTGCCTCCAGTATTAATACAAATGCTCCTCGCTTGCTTCAGTGATCAGCAGCCAAATTAATTGAAGGTCACTCTGTTCACGCTCATTCTGCATCCTTACCAGTGCAATCCCTTTTATTGGCATGGAGCTGGTATCCCAGTCTGCAAGTGCAGTAATAGCCCCCCACGTAATTGTGGCAGTAATGGTCACACACAGGCTCTCCATCCACCGTAATCACGCACTCGTCAATATCTGTGCAGAGAGAGAAAGCGAGCAATTAGTATCTGCATTCTTGCTGACAAAGTTTCATTCTACACACTATATTCTCTGTAACGAGTGAGCCATTCTCACAATGAAGATTGGGGTTACACATAACATTGTAAATATTCATTGGCTATGGCTTATTTGCAAGAGCTAATTATTGCCATATGTTTAGAATGTGAGTTTATGAAAAGTTTTTTTATTATTATTATTTGTTTATTTATTTAAATTTAGCACCTCCATTTAAAGTAAGCAAGAAAGAAGTTAGTGTAGATTAATTCTTTTTTCTTATGATTCTTTACTTCATTTCTCCTGTAATAGCAACTATCAAGCCAAACTGTGTGTGTGTGTGTGTGTGTGTGTGTGTGTGTGTTTAACATCAGAATGGGAAAAACTGGTATACAAGTGACTTTAACCATGGCCATTTGGGCTGTTTTGAGTATTTCAGAAACTTTTGATATGCTAGAATTTTCACTCAAAACAGTTTCTTGAATGGTGCAAAAAACATCCGGGTAGCGGCAGTTCCGTACGAGGAAATGTCTTGTTATTAAGAAGGATAATGGCCAGACTGGTTCATGCTAACAGGACAGCTACAGTTACTTAAAAAAATAATAATAATTAAAAAAAAAAAAACTCTTTATAACCATGGTGAACAGAAAAGCATATCAGAATGCACAACATATTAAACCATGAGGCAGATGGGATACAACAGCAGAAGATCACATCGTGTTCTACTCCTGTCAGTAATCTGAGTCAAAAGTGGGCACAAACTGGATGTTGAAGACCGAAGACATTTGGTAAAAATGTCACCTAGTCTTTAATCATCAAGTGGAATACATGTTTGCCAGGATGTTATCTGACTAGGATGACCTCCCAGTTGTTGGTTACTAGAGTTCTTCCTTTGGTCGAGGCTTTTCCTCGTCATCTGAGATCAATCTTGCAATTTGTTGCTAATCTTTACTGCAAAGTTCCCAGGGAATATTTACAGCTCAAAGTGAAGTAACCATTTTAGTTGGTTTTCCCCTCTTCAAGATTCTCCATATCTGGAGCCTATCCCAAGAACACAAGGTGTGAGTTGGAAATACGTTTTGTATGGGATGCCAGTTAATCAAATGACACCATGCACACACACATCCCCACCTAGGGGCAATTTAGTGCTTATCCAGTGTTTAGGACAGTAAGAGTAATTACTAGTCAGACTCATGAAGAACATGCATGACTCCATACAGACAGTAATCGAAGATCAGTCCGAACCAAGGAGCATGCTGTAAGGCAGGGGACATAGATCCATCTTTCGAACACTGCCAGGGGACATGGCTACATCTTTTGAACATTGCCAGGGGACATGGCTACATCTTTTGAACTCACATACTGTGCTGATGAGTATATACAGTAGATCTAAGACTGGGTTGAATTGTACTGTTACAAAGCCTCAGATGTAGCAATACATTATTCACCTTCTGCAGCGTAATGAGCTTGGAAGCCGGTAAATCGTTCCTCGTTGGAGTAATCAGATCTGAAGATCGCAGACATTGTGTTGGTGGAAGAGTAGAGTTTGGTGTTCTTTGGGGAATCGTCATAATTTTTCTCATCCTCACCGCAGAATCGGACTGTATCACTGCCATTTGAAACCACCTTGTCATACCAGAGGGAGAGAAATTAATTTATAAAGTATTCACATCCATCTACCATTTTAAATTTAGTTACAGCAATGGGAAACACAACCCACCATTACAAACCTATTAAATTTATTATTGCGTTCTTATGGTTATTAGCCTGTTCACTTGTCAGGTCACTTAACTTGAATGGGTTTTTAAAATGTCAATACGTCTGCAAATCTTAATAACTTAAAAAGAAAAACAGGTTGGCTTATAACTGATGTTTGTTTAGAGTGAATGTGTTCTGTTGGTGGAGGATATAGGATATATATCCAAAATAGAAGAAACGCTCTATGGCTCTATTAAAGAGACAAAGTATTGTACACATTTCAATGATGTTCATGAAATAAATCTGTTTTATTTCATGAATGTCTGTTTAATTTATTTGACAGTTAAAGGTTTTCCTGTATTTAAAAAAAAAAATGCACTGCACTGTATTTTGTTATTTCTGATGGTAAAGGAACAAGAATCATAAAACACTAACTGCCTCTTTTGCTTTAAATGAAGTGTTCATTTTGTCCTAAGGGTGTATAAACTTTTGCTGTTGTCAGGATACAGCTACACAGAGCATAAACGCATATTCTGAAATAGTTGCTTTTCTACAAACCTGATTACACACATGTTGAGGTTTGCAGACATGGAATTAAGTTCTTCATTAAGGGTCTAATTAAGACTTTCATTTACCCCATCTTGATTATGTCTAATTGGCCTAATGCAGCGTTAGTAATTATAACACTGTATGTGCAGCATCTGCTGTGGTAATGTTTCAGGTGTACACATCAAGACTGCAAACGAATAGCATTCATACCAGATAATAGGTTTGCACTGGAACCGGAATCAGCGCTTGTTGTTCGACTGAATTCTACTCTTAGCATATATTATGATGTCACCTTGGAGATTACCTGTAGGTAGTCATATTCACAGTGAAGAGAGGGCTCCAGGCCAAAATGGGTGAAGTACAGCCGAATTCTGTGACCCACTGGGCCTGTGATGTTCCACACCATGTATTGGTTATTAGGATACGCATTTGGAAAGTTGGGAGAAGTGAAGCTCCCGAACAATCCTGTCAACTCCAGGCACAAAGAAAGAGGCAGCAGGCCAATCACAACTGCTACCACACTGTAAACACATATTCAAAACATGCATTCAATAAAACAAAATATTCATTCTTTACGTTAAAAAAAAAAAAAAAAAAAAATCAAGCTCTTCTGTGGCTTTGCTTACCCTTTTATCATTCTTCACCTTGTGTCATACACTGAAGATAACACACTTCTGTCCACGTTTGGTCAGGCTACACAGGGTGCACTGCAGGTTACTGAACCAGCAATCCAGTAACAAGGTCTGAGCAAATACTGGCCAGTGACGGAGCTGACTTTCCCAAATGTTGAAAGTGTGAGTACTTTTTTTTTTTTTTTCAGGTTTAGGAACATGTCTGAAGTGAACATTAGCCTGCATTACATGACAAGCTGAAAAGGAGATAACATTTATTTATTTATATTTTATTTAAATGAAAGACAAGGTAATAATGATGTGCATTGTTCCTGTCTTTCTTTAAACCTGCAATTGATTGCTTATGTTCAGTTCTTCTACCTGACTGATAATATATTTGGCTGGTTTCACTTCCTACAGCCTCAGAAGCACTTGCATAGCTGATGCAGGGCATTTTGTGAAAAAGACACTTTGTTTACGTTGCTTAACTTCTTTTACTACAGTATATGCACATTAACATTGTGGTGCCAATGTAAGGTAAAAAAAAAAAAACCCTTTATTATAATAATAAATAATAATTAAGCCTTCTGTTATCAATCTGTTATTAATAAAAGTCTACTGATTTATTAGCATTGAACCATAGTAATCCCAGTGTCACAAAGTAGAACAAAATGAGAATATATGTGATTGTCTTCTCTGAGAAATATCTTCAGCTTAAAGCCTTAGCCACAAGCCTTAGTTCAGACCATGAAGCATACAAAATGGCTTATAAAACACACTTGGGTCTCTCAGGTCATTATTGATTTTTTTTTTTTTTTTTTTTAATGAGGATTATTATAGCCAGAATACATTCCAAGTATTCATAAAAGCAGTTTGAAATTTCAGAGACAATAACATCTCAAGGGCTTCAACCGCTGATATAGCTGATATAATCTATAATAATTACAGAATATTGAAACTGAAGTGCAGAAGAATCCTAAATACTCATGTACAACTTTTTTTCCCCCCACCTAGTTATTAGATAAAAAAAAAAAAAAAAAAACAAGCGGAGTGGAGCTTCTGCCTGATAATCAAGCTCCACGTTTGCGTTGAATGGGACCAGATTGCATCACCATGTGCCAATTATCCTAAGAGCAAAATTGATTTGAGGCTTTTGTAATGTTCCCGTCTCATTCATATGTACATTTTGCCATAGAAGTAAGTGGTTGTTTTAGTCGTTATTTAAAAAGGTGCAAGCTCTCAGGGAGAAATCGTGAGAGTGAGTGAATGCAACAAATGTTCGGCAAGCAAGCTTTTAATGGGGCCCTTATTTCTGATACACTACACTGGTAATGGTTTGATGTACGTGGAGAATTATAATAATTATCCTCATAAATGACAATGGTAATTTCCAGTTGCGAAAGCCCTTGCTGATTGTGCACGTCTGCTATAATGTGGCGACCTCACACTTCTTTGCCGGCTCAAGGGATCATAGGTTGTCGGGTTACGGTTGTGATTTAAAAAGCTTAGTCAATGTTTGGTCCCAAATCACTTTTGAGGGGTAAAGCAGCTACAATAAACTGAGAAGAACTGAGGGCATCCTGCATTAACTCTACACTGGGATGCTGGAAAGCCAAACTCTGGTCCTGTGAATCTAATGATTGATGATCAGAGAATCTGATGGTCTTGATCCCCTAGTCCCCCTGTCCTCCCAACACACCTGATTCAAATAAACTCAAATCACTCAAATCAACCTGTGATCTAGTCCATTATCTATAATAGTTGCTATAGCAACAAGAAATTCCAGTCTTTGATATATTTCTTCTCACAGCAAGCATTGTGCTATATACACTCATTTTGGGATGTACAATGTGTGGCTAGTGAGGGGATCCGTGGCTGCTTGTTTTGAGTCACATTAGGCAGGTCACATGACCAACTAGGAAGTTATAAAGTTTGGCTTGTTGAGCTCTCACACCCTTTTGCTGCTGCAGTTTGCCATTGTGACTGTGGGCTCCCCTGTCATGCAGGTAATGAAAGTGATGGTAGATGTTTTAATTCATAAGAACTGAATTATCATGTTTTGTTTTAATTTTATCAGGGTGATTGCAAGAACCATGGAGGACTCTTCATGGAGGGCACTGTCTGGGTGTGTACTGGTAACCCCCAACACGGTGTGGTACGTTGTAGTGGTATTTACAGATCCTGTGTGTCCAGTGCTTGTTGTGTTGCATGCTTGCGTGGTGTTGGGTTTGTGGTCTTTTTTCCTCTCTCACCAGGGCCTCCTGTGACGGGAGCTGTGTGTGCCAATCTGACCTTATTATTCTGAGAAGTTTCAGCCAGTTACCCTCTGCAGTCTTTCTTTCTTAGTTACTTCATAAATTGTATTTATACTCATTTGTAATAAATTTGAACTTTTTGTATGTGCGCGCTTCTTGTAAGCTGTTCTTTTGTGGGAAAGGCCTAGAATCAGTCACGCTATAGAGTTAAAGGGTTTCTCCTGCCCAGATTAGGGGTGGCATAGTCAGGCCTAGTAATTCAGTTTTAATGAATAAAAAAAAAATATATATATATATATATACTCACTCCTGCATTCTGGTCTTCCACTTATCAAAGCAGTGCAGTATATCTTCTTATAATAGTTGTCTCATAAGCTCCATCGTTTTCTCATTCACTTCTGTGTGAGTGCAGAGCTTGAAATGAAAGGTACATAGACCTAGATCAGGCACATAGGGAGGGTGGTACTGTGATGCGTTTCAGGGCCAAAAACTGCTTCACTGAGAGCGCTACATGTTTTGAAGCATTGTCCTGATGAAGGAGGATGTCATTTTTCCACAGTTGTAGCCTCTTTCCTCTGACCTATTCTCACAAAGCTTTGAGAAAAGGTTTGTAATAGTGTTGGTTCACTGTTACTCCATCACAAACCCTTAATGTCAAAGAAAACAATAATTGCATTGTTGAGGTTTCTTCATCCGGAGACCCATGTGTTTTCTTGTGCATCGACTGTCATTTTGTCTCAGGGTCATACTGATCTGGACTGCTCAGTCTCCTTATTTAATAGCCACACCTCGTAGGATTTCACAGGTAACCAGAATACCTAAATAGAAGGACTAGGATCCAATGTGAGACAACAGAAAGCCAGAGAAGCTTTTAATCTCATGCTGGCTGTGGGCAGGTAGTCAGCTGCTGAACAAAGAAAGGCCACTTACTTCAGTGACTGCTTTATCCTGGTCAAGGTCACATGCATCCAGAGCCTATCCTACTGTAGGTACCAGGTGGAAATACAATGTGGATGAGACTCCAGACCAACCCAGGGTAAATTACTAACATATTCATATTATTGCAAATAGAACTTTCTAAGATCATTAGAAACTATCATAGTCATTTGCAGCAAAAGTATTAACTGTGGGAGCAGGTGTGAAGAATCGGGTCTTAAGGTTAAATATTATGAAAAAAAATGGCACATTTTTATTTTAGAAAAGTTTTAGTAATGTCCTAAAGTTTGTTAAATAATAAAATTCAGATTCAACCGGTCATGCAGAGATGTCACAGAGTGCAGTACTTAGCGGTTCATACTGACATGCTCAAGTTAACAATCGCAGATAGCATGACTTTGAAATCTGACCAGTAATTCAAAACAAAGAGGAAAGCATGAATATAATCATTTATAAGGGCTGGACAATGTGAGCATGTATTACTCTGGCTAAAGTCCCACTGTTGGCACTGTTCCTATTGATTTGTATGTTTTGTAAAAATTACAGTTTTGAATTGTGGAGCATGGAGAAACCTCATTGCTTATTTTTCCTCTTCTGTTGCTTATGGGATTATATAAGTCACCTTATAAAGGTTTCTGATGTTGATGGTTTTATCTTTATGGTAAGCAGATGAACAGACATGACAGAAGATTAATAAAAGCTTTCTCAATGAAAGATGAACTGCAAACCAATAACTGATAACCAATAAAAGAAAGTTCCAGTCAGAGCACACAAGTGAACTTCTACTCACTTCGTACAGAAGTGAACAGTTTATTTTGATTAGTCAGTATGTTTAATCCTGACTCATAGTGGCAATAAGAAAACTGGCTGCTCGGTTTGACTAGTTTCATTCCCAGGAGGCATCATGTCATACCTCCGCTGTCACAAGCTGATGTAAAAGAAACTCCTGTCAACTTAATGGAACAAACAGAGAAAGTAAAATATATAACAAATCTTACTGAGAATGTGTACATGCACGTCAGCACAAATAAGAATGCAGTATTATAGTGTGTATTGTACTGTATTGTGTCATCGTATGTATTCAAGGGCAGAAGTTTGTATCCCCCATGTCATTAGTGGGGTTATAGGACTTTTATTAATGAATTTTCCATTAATATACATAATCTATCATGTTAGACGTTTAGAATAAATGTTAATATTCTTCCTGCAAGGAGACAACAATCCCAACCACGAGGCAAAATCAGCAAAAACATATTTTAGGGGGGAAAAAAATTGGTTTTATGATGAGTTGTCAAAGGTTAGAACTAATATGGTAAGTAAAATGGGTAGAGAACAGAAATGGCTGGAAGAATACATTTTGTTTTTATTAAAAAGGAAGGAGCATCAGTGAAAAACAGCACACTGTCTTGGTATGTTTGGTAAAAATTCCCCTTTCTTTGTCTTCTTGACTTCAAGGCAATGCAAAATTTTATAGCATAGCATAGTATACTGTAGCAGAATAAGGTATGAAACTGAATGTGTAGGATGTGACAGTATGTTAATGTATAGTACAGTACAGTATTCTTATTCTTGTGTAATACAGTATAGTGTGTTGTCTCATATATTGTCTTATATGGTCTCTGTCTTGTATATTGTGCTGTGTTATCATCTTACTGTTTTTATCAGTTCTAATGGTTTTATTAATGGCCTCTATTCTAGGTGTTGGAGCTGAAGAATTTTTCCTTTTACTTGTGTAACAAATGTAACAAAATAAAAATTTAAA
>JAOVYU010000024.1:4702427-4714789 GCA_025674565.1 Synodontis membranacea
TGCTGAAGACAAAACTGAAGGGAAAATGCCCCAAGAACAAGCAGAAACTGAAGACAGTTGCAGTAGAGGCCTGGCAGAGCATCACCAGGGATGTAACCCAGCATTTGGTGATGTCTATGCATTCCAGACTTCAGGCTGTAATTGACTGCAAAGGATTTGCAACCAAGTGGTAAAAAGTGAAAGTTTGAAGTTGGATTTATGATTGTTAATTTGTCCCATTACTTTTGATCCCTTAAAAAGTGGGAGGCACATATACAAACTGTTGTAATTCCTACATCATCACCTGATTTGTATGTAAATACCCTCAAATTAAAGCTGAAAGTCTGCAGTTAAAGCACATCTTGTTCGTTTCATTTAAAATCCATTGTGGTGGTGTATAGAGCCAAAAAGATTAGAACTGTGTCGATGTCCCAATATTTATGGATATAAATATTTAATATTTATAGATATATGGGGAAGTGGCAGAACACTGCACCTCCATCAAGTGTAGTCACTCCCACTTTGGTGATGGGTAGGCCTTCTCCAGCTGCAGTGCGCCCCCGCAGGTAGAAATGGTAACGGCTATGACGGTCCAGATCTTTAATGGTTAGTTGATGAACTGAGGGGTCATCAATTTTCTCCACCAGCATGGGGCTGTCCACATTGCCTACTATAGATGGAGAAGAACAGGAAAAGGAAACCAAAGGAGTTAACGAGAAGAGAAAACATTGCATGCTGAATGGGTGAATTATGATGGACCAGAACTTGCTTCCACTACTACTATCCCTTAACACTCTCTGCATACAGAACTTAACAGCTGTGTGATAGCTACTGAATCGTACAAAGGTGCAATCTACAGCTTATACACCGCATTTATGACTCATTTTTGGCCTCTTGTAATATTGATACAAGAGACAACTGGAAACAACATTTTTTGGCTTCAGTTAAAGCCAGTTCACCAAAAGTCAGTTCACTGAAAATGGCATGATGTGAAAAGATATTTCCTTCTGCAGTGTTGGGGAGTAACTACTTCCATGTAACAGCATTATGTATTTCAATTACAAACTAAACATAACTGTAATCCATTATACTTACTAAGAAAAAGTGCCATGTCATTGGACATGAATGTCTTTCATCGCTGGAAATTCTAACATTACTGTACACTGTAAAGCTTGTTTACTCCCGGTGAAAAAGGCACTGAAATGCTCCGTGTCAAACCTAAGTTAATTTAACTGCAATCAGTCGTATAAAAAAAATGCACCTCCCACTCCACCATGTTAATATGCTTGTTCAAGACTTTAGCTCTAAAAATTGTCATCCAGTAGGTAACATATTTATATTAAATCTCTATTCATGACAAGTCCATGGCTAGCTAACTAACAGATATCTTTTGCACAACACCACCTCCGTTTATGAACTCTTTAATAAAAAGAATTTGCTAACTTTAATCCTCTTTGACAGTGATGTAGTTAGCCTACGAGAGCTCTAATAGCACTCATTAACGTAACTCATTAGGTTGTGAAATTTGGGTTTTTACTTCATGTTTTAGGACTTTTCAGTTTTATTGCCCAGTTTAAATCATTTAATGTAATCAAAAAGTAATCAAATGTAATAAGGTTACATAAGGTTTTTAATAAGGTTTTTCTTTCGGCTGCTCGCGTTGGATCTTTTTGTCCTCATGTTTGATTTGGCAGAGCCTTTTACACAGGATGCCCTTCCTGACGCAACCCTCCCCATTTACCCGGGCTTGGGACCGGCACGCAGGAATTCACTAGAGTGTGCACCCCCTTCTGGCTGGGTCTTTTTACAGCACCCGGTATTCGGTATATAACAGGTGAGATCGACTTAAAACGTGTATATTACTTATTATGCTTTTAACAGGCTAAATAGTATCCTACTGTAATAGATTTCAAAAGTAACCTTCCCAACACTGTCCTTCTGTTACTGAGGTTACTTTTGTACCACCCCAACTTTAGTTAGGTGAACATTGACCTGTGATCACATTGTTCACGAAACTTATTAATTAACACCCTGGACATTTGCAGTTTTGTTTTCTTTCTTTCTCATTGATAATGAAAATGTTTAATATGCTCTAGGGTTTTTGTGGTGTATTTTCTTGCTACCAATGTTGGCGCCTCTCTCATTAGCCTCAGGCATCATATTTAGAATTAGAATTACCTGGATCCATACTTCCTTGTTGCCTAGCAACAGCATTATAACAATTTTAACCGCTCCAGACATGTGTTTATTCATGTTAACCCTTTATAGGGCAAGAAAACATAGTTGGTAACTTTTGATAACAGATATCCAAAATGGTCTTGTAGAACCACATGGATTTGAATTTTGAGTTTTGTGAATAAGTATATATATTCCTTTAAGTTTAATGTTTTTTTATGTACTGTATAGACTTTTTTGGGGAAATTGTCCCCCTAGTGCCCTATGGGTTTAACTGATAGGAAAAACATGTATTGATAAAAGTAAGGAATGTAAGTCTGGTCCACCAACATGTCCTCGAAGATTATGGGGCTAATCTTTATCAGTGAAAAACACAGATTTAAACACTCTGGAGGAAACAACCACACTGGAGGACATTACAGGAACAGGTATAAGCATGTGGACGTACGATCTTTGTACTGTAGTAAGTATCCGATCAGAATTCCATTTTCTTGAGCAGGTGGAGTCCAGTGGAGTGTCATCTCTGTCTCGGAGGGACTGGACAATATCAGGGAACTGGGAGGACCAGGAACTGTAGGAAAAGCATAACACTACAGTAAATCGATCTGTGTTTTCCTCTCTGTATCATCCCAATACTGATCATTACCTTTTGAAAAAGCTTGGTCATTCATTCCTGTGTTGAATTATGTATTTTTATAGCCAGAAAAGAATAAGAGCATATGGTCCCAGTTTCTGGGGTTCCTAAACTTTTAATTAAACTATTCCTTTTTTAAGCCTCAGCATGTCTCACCTCCCTCAGGCATGTGGAAGGGCCGGGCTTCTGACTCAGGTCCATCTCCTTTGCTGTTGAATACGCTAACAGTGAGAGAATAGGAGGAATATGGCCACAAGTCTCCCAGATCCTTTTTTTCCTCGTTAGCTCCTGTAGTCACTACAACCTCATTCAGTGGCTCGCCTTCCCCGCTGATGCACATGTGGTGGTGGTGTTTGCTGCAGGTGCCGTAGTATGCCAAGTGGATCTTAAAGGAGATTCACATCACACTGTTCGTTTTTGGCAGGACAACTATATGTTTAAAATTTACTTTTCAAAACATTCCAAACAGATTTTAAAAATCTGCTCGTGGTTTGCACATTCCCCACAGGACAGAATACAGATCCTTAAATATGATTCAGGGGATTCCAGACCCGCTAAACTGTGTGCTAAACTTGTATCTTTGTATTTCAGTGACAGCCTTCAGGCCTCTGAGTCAAAGCGTAGATTTATTTTGCCACAGTGGGGCAATACCTTGTAGCCCATCAGATGTCCCCTCACAGTCTCTCTGTCCACTGGGGCCCAAGTTACCCTGATGGCAGTGCTGTTCAGCAGCATCACTCCTGCATTCATAGGAGCCTCCAAGGGATCTGCAGAACACACAAACACACATGTTCACACTTTCTCATTTCAGATTCTGAAGAATTTAAAATACAAACAATAAGAGAAAGCTAGAATACCCTGAAACATTCACATACACCACTAAGGCATCATGTTACAATTTTTATCTGTTGTCTGTATTGGTTTAAGTTTGTAATGATTTAAAGTCTTTCCACACCTATATAAGTGATATGATTCCAAAGATTCCTAAAAATAAAAAAATAAAAAATGATTCACATTACTATCACACAGTGGATCTGGCTAGTTTCTTCGTTTCTGGTCAAGAAATTAGCTCCAACGGATGAAATAGTGCTGCTCAGCTCAGCACATTTTTCTCTCAAGGCAACTCACAAGGCCATGCACATTTTCCAGTAAGCTTGGGTGGGATTAAATCCACCTCTGGAGGAGGAAACTCTAGTGCCAGTCCCAAACCCAGATAAAGGAGGAGGGTTGGACATGGGGCTAGTGACCATACCCTGTAAAACATCCTGAAATGTTAAGCACATTTAAACAAGCTTTAGTCAGCATCACTGGGGGCAGCTGACATGAAATGACAGTGGTGGATCAAAGCCCACTTGGGGCTGTCCAACACCCGATTCCTGGGTCTCTATTCAGTGCAAAATCAACGACGTGAATTGGAACGTGGAATTTCGGAACTCTTTACCAGACAGGGAAGCTTGCTCAAATGCTACAATGATTTGATGAATATCAGCTGGATGTTCAAGGAGTCTCCAAGGTCAGTTGGTCAGGGTCTGGTCAGCTGGTCAGCGACGGGAAGATTTTTCTGTAGTCTGGATAGACCATGAGAGAGGCGTGGGCTTAATCGTATCGTAGAAAGTGGCGACGGCAATGATTGGGTGGGAAACTTTTTCAAAGTGAATTATCTCTGCTCAGATTGAAACCTCAGATTGCTCAGATTGAAACCAAGCAAGGATAACCATCATTCAAACCTACATGCTGACAGAGGAAGCTGAAGACACAGTCAAGGACGAATTCTATGACCACCTGCAGGAAGAAGTTGATGCTGTGCCACGGCATGATCTGCTACTCATGCTGGGCAACTACTACACACAACAGGATGGTGTCCAAGCAGGATTTGAAACTTTGTTAGACCACATGGTGCAAGTATTAACAATGGGAAACAACTGGATTATTCATCAGGAATACCTTCTTTGAGCATAGACTAATCCACAAAGAGGTGTTGTGTGGTTGATGGTAGTGGTCATCTCTACTCAATGTTAAGGAACAGCATGTGGCTGATGTTGGATCTAATCACCATATGCCTCTCATCAAGTTCAGGCTTAACGTCATAACACCTGTGTCCATTCAATTTCACATAACTCAAGGTTCCACCTACCGCTCAACAATTTGAGCTTGAGCATCAGAACCTTTTTGAACTACTAGCTGGACTGGATGGTGACAGGAACAAAGAAGGGAAATGGTCTCATTTCTGGCACTCAGTTATCGAAACCACAGAGGTGATGATAGGCAGGCAGCATGTGAAATTCAAGTAACGATGAATAAGTGCGGCCATGTGGGACCTGATCAATGCAAGTAAGAACCAGAAGCAGATACAAGACCAAGCCACTGCAGGTCCTGCATGTGAGGCAGTGGAAGAACACTATCAAGGGAGAATCAGAGTTGCAGAACAACCTGGCATGGCTTGAGAAAAAAGGGTCAGGAAACAGAAGAAGCAGCCAAACGCAATAACACCAAGACCCTTTACCGGACTGTGCAAGAACTGATTGGGTCGTATAGTGCACAAGGAGCCCCCATCAAGTGCAAGGATAGTAAACTGCTCCTTTCTTATGAAGAACAAAAAGGACGATAGGACTAACATTTCCCTGGCTGAGATCAGGGCAGTGATCATGGTGCTCAGTAACAGCAAAGCCCCAGGCCTCTGTGAGATCTCGGTAGAGGTGTGCTGACTGCCCCACTCAAGTTCTGTAGGGAGAAGTTGGCAGTCCCCCAGGACTAGAGGCAAGGCAAAGTGCCAAAGATGGGGAACCTGGCTGACTGCAAAAACTGGCACTGCATGAAGTCAAAGAACAAGCTGATTCTGTATGGCATTCCTCTATAGCACAGATCTTTGTTTTTCCGACAATCAGAGAGTGTCAAATTGCAGCAAAAGCTGTCGATCAATTTCATCGACTTTACCAAGTGTGCACAGCATCCATAGTGAGATGTTGTGGAAGATCACCCTCTCATATGGCACTGCCCAGCGATTTGTCAATATTTTTCTGAATATCTACCAAAAATCGAGCTGCTGCATACATACTGACCAGGGAATCTCCAATTTCTTCCTGATTGAAATGGGCATGCGACAAGGCTGTGTGCTTTCACTGTTCCTTTTCCTGCTCACAATAGATTTCACTGTGCACTACCATGGCAGCACAATGGCATTTTATAGGGGGTCAAACCAGGACGTCATCCATTGACTAAGGGCCTCTTTGGAAGTTGAGTAGCATTGCCTTGCAAAAAGTCCACCTTTTCAGCTCGGTTGTAATTCTCACAGTCCTCTACGACTGTGGAAGTCGTCGGATGAGGCCAAGCTCGATGAAGATGCATTGCCACCCAATGCACCTTTCGGCACAGGAATAACTAAATCCGAGTAAGTGGGTGGGGTCAGTCTGGGGGTAAAAGAATGCTATTCAGTATTTTCTGTCCAATAGCAATTCACCTCACTGTCAACTGAGGATTCCAAATATTACAAACTTCTCAAAGACAAAAAAAGAAAAGATGTTAGAAATTACTGTGTGTAATACTGATTGGCAGGCCCAGGCAGTGACATTTATCCAAATCTGGCATTTGGAAACTACGTCATTTTTAAACTATTGGTATAAAGCTTTAGCTAACTTATTAGCAGGATACTCACAATCCTCTCCAGAGTATCCGATGGTAGATTTGGGTTCTGGCCCCTCTCCCAGATCATTAACAGCCTGCACCTTAATGTCAAACGCACTGAAATCGCCTACATCCATAACAACAAAGGGTGGTGAGGTGGTAAAGTTAGAGTGCCAAGATGGCCCACTGCCTACAACCTTCCTCCACATCACTTTGTATTGGAAACCCGGGCCATTAAAGCTCCTTCTGTCCATCTCCTGTAAGAACACATAGGTACGTCATACACATATCAAGCTGCATTACGAGATCAAAACAAGTGGCACACTTGCCTGATTTTCCTAGTTCCTACCTTCCACGTGATGACGAGTGTGTCTGGGTCGAGGGATTCACTGCGCACTCCTTCAGGGTTACTGCTCGGTGCTGTGTACAAAATGACACCAAAGCATCCTCAGAATATCATAAAGCTGTCACTTCAGACAAACTGCCTTCTCTAATGTTTGCTAGCAAGATTGTTTTTAATACACAATTCTGTTTGCTACAAAGCAGCTTTGAAAAACTCCCAAATTATTTCAATGTTTTGTTAAAGTTAAAGGAAGGCCTTCTTACAAGCTGCAGGAGTGGAGTAAGGTGCTGAGGGCTGGCTGGGGTCACTCTTGCCGATCTTGTTGATAGCGATGACCCGGAAGCGGTAAGAAAGGAAGGGTCTCAGTGGGAGCGTGGTGCGCCGAGTATCTCCAGATACCCGTATAAGCTCCTCCCACTCCCCCGCGTCAGTGCCAGTCTCTTCAGCCTCCACCACATACTCTATACATATACACCGCCAGCAGTTAGTAAGATATAGGAACAGAAGACAATATTAGAGAAAATGTTGGGCATTATTAATACAGTTTAAACCCTTGAAATCCAATTTTCCTCTTAAGCAGGCCAAATTTCAGCTATGTTTTCAATGAAAGAGGCAGCAATGCCCAACTAACTGCCAACTCAGCTATCAGACACAATTTGTCATAATTTGTAGCTTAAATTGTCCAGTATACACTATCTGGCAAAACATATGTGGACATCTGAAGATAACACCTGAATGTGCTTTTTCCACTGCATAGTTAAGCATGGCTCTTGAAATTTCCCCATTCAGCCACAAGAGCATTAGTGAGGTCAGGTACTGAGGTTGGGTAATGTGGCCTGGCCTGTAGTCGGCGTTCATCCCAAAGGTGTTCATTGCAGTTAAGATCAGGGCTCTGTGTAGGCCAATCGAGTTTATCCACACCAACTTTGGCAAACCGTGTCTTTATGAACCTCAGAGTGTGCACAGGGGTGTTGCATGCTGGAACAGGTTTGGACCCCAAGAGAAATTTGAATGCAACTGCATAGAAAGACAATTCTTTGCTTCTACCTTTGATGGTCAGGTTTCTGCATACTTTAGGCCATACACTGTATGACGTGTCAGAAATTCGTTAGTTTGAGCAGTCTCTTGAACCAAATTCCCAATATCATGAATTGGATTTTTCAAAACTTCATTGCACAGTTATGTCATGTGTCTGTGTGAGGCAACAGTATAAACAACACGACACTAGCATGTATGGAGAAAATGCCTTCCCGTTTGGTCAAGCCATGAAAACAAAATACATGAATATACATGCATATATGATATCTCCTCGTCATTTTATCCAAATAAAACTTAATTCCATGCTCGTTTAATGATGTTTCTCTATTGTATATCCATTACAACACTTATCTCCCTTTTCACTTTTGGGGGCAACCAGAAAATACAGTTCTATAATTTTACTTGTGTTTAAGATACATGTAAAAGAGAAACATATTTCAGTTGAGAAAAGTCCGTAGTTTTCTGAAGAATGTATAGTAGAAAAATCTAAAAAGGCTGCCATGTTGGTTTGGTTATTTCATTTCACCGATGGGTGCACAAACTATTGCACCCAACTGTAAGCCTTGAGAAAATGGTTTTCAGAACTGTGATCTACTGGTAGTTACTAATACATAGAGCAGTATGTTAAATACTGGACACCTCCCTCTTAAAATATAACCTAAAACAACAATAATAGCACAGATTATTAATAATGGCAAGCAATGGATTGCATCACTGTGTAACACAATGAAAGAATATTTTTTTTCAGACAGGCATTATTTATTATTATTAAAAGCATCACAGATGCCTTATTTATAGATCTAATGTGTGCTATAGAAATCCTCACTTATGTACCTAAAATAGGGCTTTTGTGGTTATCTCCAGGAACCCATAACAGAATTGCTGAGTGTACTCCAGGCTCAGTGATCTGCAGCATGGAAGGAGGGTCTGGCCGGTCTGAGAGAGAGAGAGACAGAGAGAGAGAGAGAGAGAGAGAGAGAGGACACATACATAAACGGGAAACTGCAATAATCACGTACATGCCAGTCCAAATGTATGGTGTAATGTAGGACTTTTATTTGTTCCATAGAGTTTTTTAACATCATACCAACAACTGTGAGGCTGCCACTAGCTTCAGCCGTGTCCATGCTTGTTATAACCTCACAACTATAAACACCCTCGTCTTCATCCTGAACATCATTTATTATGAGCTCTGTCTCATCAATTATGTACCTGAAACACAGTAATAGCAACAGCAATGATAATGTCCAATCCAATTGACGAAAGACTCTGAAAAGTAAATTGGCACTGAATGATCCAATCTTATTCACAGAGGGGCGTTCCTGAAATAAAAAATGTCAACGGATAATATTATTCTCCTAAAAGTGTCCGGTAGCCTACTTGTCTACGTCAGAGGACTCATCGAGCTTCTTCTTGGTTTTTCGCCACAGGATTTGAGGTGGACCCAAATTGCTGTCCATCTCGTACAGACAGGTGAAGGTGGCCATCGTCCCCTTCTGAACGTACAGGGCCTGCGGTGGCTTCACGATCACTGTCTGGTCTGATAAGGACAAAAGAGACATTTATTATCCTGCTTAAACCCAGACAGCTATTACTAGCACCTACTCTCATGACAAGTAGCAAAAGTTGGATTAAAGATATAGTCAGCGTCTGATACTTGTCCAGAAAACGAACCACATGTCTTTAAAAAATAAATAAATGAATAAAAACGTGAGGGTATGTTTCTGGCGGTCACTCACTGAGGACTTCCAGCTCGGCGGTGATGGTGAGTTTGCTTTCATCCACTGAGCAGGTGTACAGGCCTGTATCATTGTGGGACACATCATTAATCTCAAGAGTTCCGTTGATTAGCTGATTCATTCTGGAGTTGGACATCACAGTGTCCCAGGTTTCGCTCCTCCTGAGAATACACACATGCGATCATAACTGCATATTGTGATGTTGCAAAAAATTCATAATACTTGAAACAATTTCTCTGCCATAACTTGCTGTAATTCTGAGTCAGACTCTGCACTTTCATATAATATTATTACCCGTGGCATGTAGCAAAGAAGCAGAAATACCTAGGCTACTTTGCTGTTGTACTTAAGTATGTCTGGAGTAATATGTCTGCTTTAATCTTTGCTTTTAATTCAGTTTCTTTAACTTTCTTTTTTACTTCCGGCTGCTTCTGCACTGATATTACAGTATATTAGATGCATTATACCCTGACACACCTCTGTTACTCAAAATGAACCCTTTAGCCAATAAAAGGTTTGTCTTAAAGAGCTGGCAAAAAGAACACACTGCTTTCCCGTCCGAGAAAACACCAACGATTAGTCTTATCGGAAATATTTTTATTTAAAATTGCTATTTCATCTAGTTTCAGAATGTCAATCTTTCGATCATTTGGAGTTATTTATACTGTATCTAGCCAATTGGCTGTTTTAGCAGAAAATAGTTTAGCCAGCTGTCTGCTGCTATATGTAGCTGGATAGATGTTATTAACTAGAGCTAACAAAATTTCAGAAAAGACATTAAGTATTCGAAGCCACACATCACCAATCGGTAGTGGTGGCCTTGGTTATTGGGGCGGTTTTCGCTTTTGTTGTTCAAATGATTGACAATGAATCATTCTACAATTTTACCAGAGACATGAATGTTACGAGACACCTTACATGATAATCTCTGAAAAGTGGCATATCGATATAAGGTTGCCATATCGCTATAATGTGATTAAGCACATGAGAGATATGACCGCCCCTCACCACGTGACTTTCGGCCGAGGCGACCCGAAGGTATTGCAGTGCAACTTGGCTGTCTTTCCCTCTGTCACTCTGTACAACAGCGAGTCTTCTGTGAGGATCTGCGGAGGAAGCACTGAAACACCAATACTCCTGTTCCATTACTTTACTCACATAAGAAAAAGCAGCAGGATTAATGTAAAGTTTTAACGAAAAAAAAAAAAATAACAATAATAATAATAATTGAAGCGCCCTCACCAATGACAAAGACGTTGGTGTTGATAAGGATGGTGCCGTGTTTGTTAGAAGCCTTGCACTGGTACACTGCAGTGTCACTGAGCTCCAAATCTTGCAGCAAAAGAGTTCCTCCTTTTACAGTACGCCGAGGGTCTGGGTCTATATCTATATAAAGCATAGAGAATTTTAGAGCAGTTTCCTCCACTTTAACCCACCCCAGAATATGTGGATATCTAGAAATACTATAAACAGTGATTATGATAGACATACTATTTGGGATACTTTTTTTATCCCAAACGTATCACCCAGGACATGTCAAAGATGTCAAAATTACTCCTTTAGATTTACATTGGTGCCAGGAGGCTATAATGCTAACCTATGCTTTAAATCTATTCTAATGGGCTTTGTCATTTTGCCTGAAAGCATTGTAGAGAATTTCCAGTGTACTTATAAAATCCCACAATACACCGCTTGGGATTAGTATCCAAACAATGTGTCCTGGAGAAGGCAGAGTAACCATAATGCATAATTTTGTAGAGAATACTGCACCATTTCGAAACACACTTTATGCTACCCAAATCCATTTGCTCTAAACTCTACTGCTTTTCTTTCTCCCACTATGATCAATACTAGTGGATTGTTAGTGTTGTGCTTATAATGCCAAAAGAAAGGGGGGGGGGGGGGAGCAAAATTCAGACATCAAACATGTTGTAATGAAGTGAAATTTTTACTTTTGATATAACTAGTATAGCTTCATCACTTTCAGGTAAACACAGTTCAGTTACCTGAGAGAGGATTTCCATTGATGCTCCAGGTGATCTGTGGAGTCGGGATTCCATCTGCCTGACACTCCAATCTGACTGCCTCTCCTGGGGCGTATAGGTTACTCTCTGGTTCTTTGATCCAGTAAGGGGCAGCTAGAGTAACACACATATATATGTGCACATGCATGTAAATACGCAACACTGAACATTTCATCTAAGAGCTTGTCATAAATCTGTCATCCTTCCTTGCTGAACAATATTGTGTGTTCTTCAATTAAGAAAATGCAAAACTTTTACGAGTTAAAATCGATACCGTCCAAAACCACTAAACAGATCCATAACCTCAAAAAATATTTTGATATTCTCCCAAAACCTCAAAAAATGTTAAATGTTTACATAGAAAAAAAACAACATAGTGTTGTTATATTAAATATAAATTCAATTCAATTCAATTGTATTTTCAGTTAGTGATCGCTGCGATTGACTAGATGGGATGCTGTTTGGCCAGAGCCTACACAAATCAATGTGAATTCTGTAGATGTTACGTAACCAAAACAATCATCAAAGCCTGTACGATTTGAAATGTCCATTGAAATGCTAAAAGGCCTAAATACTGCATGGAGTACAAGTCTAAATTGTTCATTATTGATTGCTTAAAGTTTTTTTTTCTGTAATTGCAACATTGAGAAAATGTGAAACCTACTGAGGTTTCTTCTAAAACAGACTTTTTTTTTTTTTTTTTCCAATCATGCGAGAGATCTGAATAACTCCGATCAACACACAGCACAACCAACGGATTGACTGCGTCCCAAACTGCATATTATAGTTCTCTACGATATAAACTGAGT
>JAOVYU010000024.1:4739868-4757747 GCA_025674565.1 Synodontis membranacea
GTTTAGTTCATCACTGTTTACTGCATGTTGTAATGTTTTTATTTTAAGTAGACAGATTTAATTTCATAATTTTTGAAGTCGCCATTACTCTACATCATTTCATCGCATGTGCCTAAGACTTTTGCACAGTACTGTGTATATATATATATATATT
Source organism: Synodontis membranacea (assembly GCA_025674565.1). Classification (NCBI taxonomy): domain Eukaryota; kingdom Metazoa; phylum Chordata; class Actinopteri; order Siluriformes; family Mochokidae; genus Synodontis; species Synodontis membranacea. Next base: position 4,740,023 of record JAOVYU010000024.1, read on the forward strand.
TTACATTTTGAAATTTCTCACCCAGCACATGTTGTTACAAACAAAATCCTTTATTCACTGCATTAACAATTAATTAGCCATCCTTCAGTCTTCCTGAAATCAAGCCAGTTGAGATTTCCCACCCAGTTACTGTGCACTGTAGCATTGTCTTTGTTTTACCACACCAGTAATTAAGGCTGTTTTATGCTTCCTTATTAACAGGCTTCTAAAGACTCTTGAGAGGTTGAAAAAAAACCCACAGATAGGCGATATGAAGCAGCGTCCTTACATGCTGTCCACCTCTGCAACATCTAGCCAATAATGATCCATGAAGTATATAATGTTTTTCAGTAGCAAGATTGTAGTATGGTCATTCCTTTTCAAATAAAGTAGCTAGCAAAGACTATTATCAACCATGTAGCAGAGAAGCTATGTTGATTAATTTTCTTAATATACAAAATTATTTGCTAATCTATCAATTCAACACCTCCACACAACATGGCAAGCTTTTCAATGCTAGACTGAACATGTTTACTACAGTCTTTTTTTTATTTATTTTTTTTTAACACAAGTGAGTAAATCGGATATGTTTTTGCGATGTCGATCAAATGCTATTGTCCATTGGCAAATTTTGTTCTTGTGAGACTATATATGTTATTCCACGGCACTGCCGAATGCTCAGCTAGTCGGTAGGTGTTGGAGTTGATTAAATTTCTATAAGAGCAGCTCAGACAATAACTTAACTGCAATAAATTACTTCTGTAATATTACTGTGGCTGTTGTAAGAAAATAATCAAGTTTGGGGTCTTAACTTAACTCCAGCCCAATAACAATACGCCTCATCACGTTTTGTTCGTTACGTATACAGCACTGCACAGATGGTTTCGATCCGTATCATCTTCCTCAGTTGAGGTTACACAACGACTGATACAAATGTCCTTGTCTTGATCACAGGGTTCCGTCGTTTTTTTTTTTTCAACCAACACCACCACAGCACCCACTTTCATCTGTTTACTGACACACGCCACCACTCGTTTGATGGACTGCCTGGAACCCAAGAACCAGTCCGTTGCTCCGAATACCCATGAAGGTTCCAGACACAGAAGGTAATTCATTAATTCGTGTTATTTTGGGGTGGAATTCAAACACGTAAATCTTGCCGACCTAAGAAGCTGTGGAATTCCATATTAGTCTCGGCCGATCTTGCCATCGGCTGGAGATACGGCGCCAAGCTGAATGTAAACCACATCGCCCACCTCTACAGCTGCCATAAAGCCCAAGCAATTTACTGAACAAATGAAAGCATATCCTTCTCACTGAAAAAAAATCAACTCGGTGGCCACATGGGGAGTGACGCGACCAACTGTGATGCAACCTTTCGTCCTTGTCCTACATATACCTCGATGCTTTTCTAAGAAGAAACCTCTCTCACACGAGCAGAGAAGCTGAACAAAAGATGTTCTTCCTCTGTTTCTTTACAGTGTTAATGTGAGGACAGCTTGTCCTGTCCGTCCCTGTCGTCCTTTTTTGCTTGCTCTTTCTGGGTCTGACCTCCTGAAGGCAACCCAGCTCGGGTCAGCACTCTCCATCTCCTTTCTGTCTCTTTTTGTCTCGCTCTCCACACTGATGAGAGACGACAGCAGTAGTTAGCCCTGACTCGTGGCTGTGCCGGGGCACAGCACACACAATAGGAAACGGGATTGAAGATGATAGAGGGGAGAGAGAGAGAGAGAGAGAGAGAGAGAGAGAACCAAGGGAAACCGTATTGACCTTTCATTACTACGGATATAGAATTCAATATTCATGTCATATACAAACTATTGGACATGAACACTGAACCACGACACAGATGGGTGGGATCGAAGGAAAACAGCAGTGGCCACTCCCAAACTCAATTACGGCATCAAGATGGCGTTTGTAATTTATTCCAGGTCAGACGTGACAGGTCAGCGTGTCCTTCACACAGCCAATCTGCTCGCCACTAAATCGAGGTTAGAAATCCTTCTACAAGCTCCTCATTACCAATATTACCAGAGAGATCAGATTGCTAATCTGGTGATAAAATTACAACCGGATATCCCATTTCATGCTTTTTTTTTTTTTGGGGAAAAAAAAGCCCCCGCACTATGTTGAGCATCAACAGATCGGCAGTAGAAGTGGCTTTTCATGACAGTCTACGTGTGCATTTGAGACAGTAATTAATAACTCCACGGTTCTAGGAATTTTCACTTCATTGTAGTTCCTTTCCACATGAGAAAAAGCGAAGCGGAGCATGCCTAATCCCTATAAATAAAGCCGACAGGTGCTTCCGCTGCGACTTCCCGGCGGGAGAAAACTCGCCAACTGCGTGTGAGGCAAAATAAGAGATCGCAGCCAGAAAAAAAAAGCAGGAAAGAAGAGAGAGTTTACAAGAAAAGCGTAGTCCTCTCCATGTCTCGTTAGCCTGGAGGAAAACACTCTCTTTACCCAGTGTAAATATTGTGAATGTCCTGTACAATGCTGTTTTCATGCTGAAATGATGCATGCTTTAATTAGCCTGTCAGCGGCAGTGAGGATGAGGACTGTACTAAAAACGGCAGGAGGCTCGCGTGTGCTCTCATGATCGGTGTGTGTGTGTGTGTGTGTGTGTGTGTGACTAAGCACAGCCAGTTATCATTTTGTCATCTTCGTTCTTGACATTTAAATAGCAGGAGGCATCGACATGTGTTCTCTGTGGCAAGCACGAGCCTTGAAAACATCTTCATAATACTGTAGGTGATGTGCATCATACTGTACATGGAAGGCTGCAGCTCCGGGGTCTGGAGTTCATCACCGAGCTCCAGGTACTAAGCGTGTGAATTTTTTTTTTTTTTAGTTTTTCCACCTGTCCAAGTGAGTTCCCCTCTGGTTCTCTGGTTTCCTCCAACCACTCAAAAACACTTCGCTTGCCCTAGGTGATAGCGATGTTTGCGATGCCTTGCAATTGGCCAGCATACCACTCAGGATGTATTCCTGCCTTGGTAACAGTGTTCCTGGGATGGGCTCCAGATTCTCCATCAGACTGACCACTATGAATTGTTTACTGGAGCGTAATTAATGATTTATGTTGGGGCTGTAACTCAATAAGAGGAAAATGCCGTAGACTTCATTTTGCATTTTAATTTACAATATATGCCCTCCATCGGTGCTCGCCAATCCTGTTCCTGAAGATCTACCTCCCTGGAGACTTCAGCTCCAACAGTATTCATGCCCAACTGACCATCTAATTATCGCCTTAAGAACTTTTTCATCAACTAAAAGGGGTGTATAAAATTTGAGTTGGAAGGTAGATCTCCAGCAGCAGGTTCCGCTGCTCTTTTCATGGGCCTCTTTTGAATCACTGGCTTATTATTTTCATTTGTACCTGCCCACAACATTATCGACCAAATTTAGTCCGTCCTATTTATATATAAATAAACTAGTAGTCTAATTTAAACACACAGCAAAGTGGAACGTTGAGTTAATAAAAAATGGTGTTTGTTTCAGCTTGATATCTAAAGATTCACTCTCACCCGAAAGTTAAAACCTCCTGCCTGTACAAAGTTTGTCTTTTGTTGGGCATGGAATCCCAGACCCAATGCACACGTCTATTTCAACCAAATTCCTTGAGCACCTTTTAATGCTTCCTTGAGCAAGTATTAAAAAAATAATAATAATAATACCCAAACAAAATATCAAATTACACCTCCTATTCATGTCTGATATGTCTTGTCAATATGAATTATGTATTCCTTAAACAGATCAAATTTATATATTTATATTCACTTAAATGCTTTCAATATGCCAGGGGGGAAAAAAGGGGCAAATTCAAATATCCAGAAGAGCAGAACTACAAAAATCAATCGTTCACAGGAACATCTCAGTGCCTGCCTTATGTCTATGTACTGGACCTGTATTGTCTGTTAGCTCCTTTCCACCAGGATGGTGTTGGTGCTGATGCCGACGCCTTTTGCAAGCCATTTTGACCGGTTTGAGAACTAAACATTATGTAGCGGAAGTTTAGGTTATTTCCAATGAAATGTTACCACGGTAACATTTGCAGGATTTTAACTTTTAAAGTCATTACATCTTGCATTTGCTTTTGAGAAGCCTCATGTTTTATCAAAATGGTGGCATTTCTCGCGGAATTTCTTGACATCAGTGGCTCCAACTTTGGGATCAGCGATTTTGTGGTTCTGTGACAGCATCGTTCGTCTTCGGTGGAACCTGCTCTAGATAAAGCACTGGCACTAGCACCATGTCCGTGAGAAAGGGCTAGGTGCGATTTTTATGAACATGCATACATGATTTCAGCACATTTCCCAGTACTGACAAAAGAACCGTATATCTTTACATAACCCGTCTGGTAGCTCAGTGTTTAAGACACTGGACTATTGAACAGAAGGTTGTGAGTTCAAATCCCAGCCTCACCATGACTGCCACTGCTGGGCCCTTGAGCAAGGCCCTTAAGCCACAACTGCTCAGTTGTATGAAAAGAAAATGTGATATATGTAAGTTGCTCTGGTTAAGGGTGTCTGCCAAATGACTTAAATGTAAATGTTTATTATTCATGTCTAGGGGCACTTGCACCAATAACTGCCCCAACAGCTTTCTGTTTTTTTTTTTTTTCTCAGTGCAGGTATACTGTATATATATATATATATATGCAGAAATTATTGTCTTTGGTAATCACATATACGCTATGAATGTGATGATTAGTGACTAAAACTGCAAAAAGCTAGACCTTTAAGAGGGAAAAGGAAAAGAAGTGAAACCTTTATAATGAAAATATCTGATGCTTGTTACTGCGAATAGTAGTGAAGTCAGATGATACCCAGTTCCATGAAACTCTCAGAAAAGTGTTTTGTAATGCAATTTATAACAACAAAGATCTACGTGGTCCCTATCAGGCCCAGTTTCTCCTTCTCTCTCCATTTCGAGCTTTGTACTTGTCTTTCTCAGCCACACAACCTCCCTTTTCTGTGCCTTCCGTCCTTCCTCGGCTCATTTTCTCTCAGATCATTTCCCCGGCCCCCTCCTGATGAGCTTTCATTCTTTACTTAACGTGCACCCCATCCTCCTCTCCGTTCTGAAAAGCCGCCAGCCTCTTTTGCCTCGGGTCATTCGCTTGCTTAACTGCACAGTCACTTCGTTAGGCTTATTAGTGTCGTCTTTCTCATCCGTGTTTCTCTCGTTCCTCTTTCTCTTTCACTCCAGCTGGCTCGCTCAAATTTCAGCGCACTCTAATGTCGCTACCAGTTCAGTCTTTTTTTTTTTTTTTTTTTTTTCTCTCTCTTTACGTAACTCCCTCTTCTCCATCTCTTCCTCAATGCTCTTTCATCTCGTACTGCTCACTACATACAGTAAGAGAGAGTCTGTCTCTCAAGGTTGTTGTTTATCTCCTGCGGTTTCCCTGACGTGTGTGTTGCAGTAAAGCTGAGGATCTTTTTTTTTGGGGGGGGGGGGGGGGGGGTGTTTTGCCAAGGCGAGCAGCAGTGCAGAAAAACAGGTATTATTTTTTACTGCAAAACAGACATTATAGGAAAGCTGTCAGGCAGGGCTCAGCTTAGTTTACGTGACAATGTGCATAACGTATGCATAACAAGTTCAACTAAGTGTGGAGATAAAGCACACAGAAAGGCTTAAAACCTTGGGGAAAATGTTCAGCAACTTGTCCTGAATTGTGATACCACTACTTGGAAGAAATCTTCAAGAGTTAATGAATATTTTAGCATTACATAACCCCTTTTTGTAGCAATGCACAACTGTTATGCAAAAAAAAAAAAGGAAAGAAATAAAAAGAACCACAGTACAAGATGTGAAGGCTTGGGCATATGAGATCATTCTCATCTCTTCCCAATGTCTCATGTGCCAACAGTAGAATTAATGCATAATAGATTACGGTATATTTGAAAATCACAGCTCGAGTGTGTGAATTGTTCTCTTGCACACCATCAGGAGCGTCCTGATTTCCCAAGACCCCATGGTGTGATGTTTGGGAATGAGAAAGCCCTGCAGAAACTCTTTCCTTCCTCCATTCTGGCTCGCCCCTACATCCACAGGCCCTGCAGTGGGATGCTCAGGCGCTCCAGTCGGTGCGTTGCAGTGGAAAAATTGGAAAGGCGCAGTAGGCGAGATTAAATTAGCTGTGTGTATAGGGATTATAGCCAGCTACCATGCTGATCTCCTCCCACGCTCCCCTAATCCAGCCGTAATGAATATATCACTCATGGCACTACGGTGGTACCACGCTTATACACGCACTTTCCACAAGGTGTGCATAGTCACCTGCCGATCTCGTAACAAAGCGCACACTCGTACCTTCCTATAAACCGTCCGGTGTTGCTATTCTCCAGCTACAGCAAGCTTATCTGAACATGCATCAGGATCTCATCCTGGGAATTAACAAGGGAACCAGGCAAATATCTTTTCCACACTAACTTTGATTCACAATCAATCAATCAATCAATCAATCGAACAATTTTTAACGTGGATATATGACAAAACATGAAGTGTAATGGATATTCACGCTACGTTTATCCATCTTGTTGACAGATCCTGTCCAACTGTCCTCCTACATTTCCAGTTAAGCCACCCACTTGTACACATATTTATACCCAAGCCAAGATATTCATCCACCACAGGAACGCATTACACACACACACACACATATGATTCAATATTCCAGTTTGCCAGTGGGCAGTGTTCTAGCTCCTGTGCATGAACTAAAAGACGTCACAATGTTTCACGACTCATAATACAAGAAAAACTAACGCAAATGTATCCCTGGACAATGCCGTATTGTTAACAGATTTGCATTCTTTAGATCCGTTCGGGCATTCTAGTGGGAGAAAGCTAACATGGATGCTAGGTATCATTCACGAACCACACGTATTGTTTGTATTAAATGTCAGACAGTTATATTGTCTCCGAGTCCTAATGTAACCCCAAATCTTCCCTCAGTTTGTTGGCAAAGAAACGAAGCATGATTTCATTAAGTTGTTTATAAATGAACCACAGTCTCGACCTCAAAAGAGAACTGCGTGCTGCAGATGACCACAGTGAAGTCGGTGTCTAAAAGTAGACTCAAAATGGGATCCGGTTCTCTATCGGGACAGTTTACCATTGATGAGCTCTCAGACCAGTTTTGGTTTACGATACAGTGTGTTTAGAAACTCATCAGCTGTATATCAATGAATTATTGATAAAGTCATTCAGAGCGGTTACTCGGCAATCTGTCGATGACAAAAATAGAGAGGGCAAAAAACAGAGTTCGAGTGAGATGCAAGAATCTGAGAAGATGGAACATGCATACCAATATACTCACTATGGACAAGAATTCGGCTCCTGACCAGAACATCCATATGTGGTTTGCAACAGCTCCTCTCACGAAGCCGTCCGTCTACTGAACAGCCTACAACCCACACGGACTTAATGCTCACCTTCACACTCTCTATTTCAGTTGTAAATGATCACATGTATTGCATAGCCCTATATATAGCCCCAGTATCTGTATCCTTGTGTGTATATATATATATAGCGTTGTATTTTTGTATTATTACACCGTTTCGTTTCGTTCTGGAGGACGAAATTTCGTATCGCTGTATTGCCATGTATAGATAATACGACAAATAAAATCTACTTTGACTTGACTTGGTTTTTGAACATCCCATTCCAGATGCTGTTAGAATAACCTCCACTCTTCTGCGTAGGGATTTCTACTAGCTTCTCTCCATTCAGCCATGTGGACGTTAGTGAAGTGAGGCACCTCAGGGAGGCCTGGGGTACAGCTGATGTTCCAGTTCATCCTAAAGGTGTTCGGTTGGGATTGAGGTCAGGGCTCTGTGCAGGCCACGCTTCACGCTTTCACTTCAATCTCAGCAAACCATGACTTCATAGAGCTCACTTTGTGCACAGGATCATTGTCACACTGGAACAGGGGGGTCAAACCTGGCCAGAAAGGGCCGGTGTGGGTGCAGGTTTCCATTCTAACCAAGCAGAAGCCACGGCTGATTCCACTTGTTTAATCAAGTTGATCTTGACTTTCAATAAACTCAGCTGTGGTTTCTGCTTGGTCAAAATGAAAACCTGCATCCACACCGGCCCTTTCTGGACAGTTTTGACACCCCTGTAGTGGAACATGTTTAGGCCTCTTTGATTTACAGTAAAGTTAGTTTTTTTATTTTATTTTTTTATTTACCTTTAATTAACCAGGCGAGACAGATTAATAACAGGTTTCTTATTTACAACTGTGGCCTGGAAAACCATGCTGCAGTTTTAGTTCTTAATGCTACAGTACACAAAGGCATTCTAGACAATAGTGTGCCTCCAACTTTGTGGCAGTAGTTTGGGGAAGCACCACATGATCAGGTGTCCACAAACTTTTGACCATATAGTGTATCATGCAATTGTAACAAACAGCAAACCTCATGTAATTTATCCATACAACAAAAAACATGACGCAGGCTAGAACCATGTTTTTTTTTTTTTTTTCCCCCACAAAACACAAATCATGTAGAGCACAAAGAAAAAGACAGACAAACCGGGTCACTTATGGATCTTTTTTCAAGGAGTCTGAATGAATTTGCTGTATGAACCAAAACATGCCGAGCCGTTGTTCCGAAACCATTTGAAAATGCTAAAATTGACCAACTGTGAAAAACCGTAGCATCCATCTCGCTAGGTAGCAAAAAGTTACAACAGCCTTGATTTCTGCAACAGACAATATATTCACGAGACAACATATTGATTTTCTTCATTCACTAGTGAGAGTGAGCCAGTCAAGTGTGTAAAAAAAAAAAAAAACAAAAGCAAAAACACTACAATGCTCTTTAGGAACTATTCACAAACAGATGCCTTTGCTTAAAAGACTAGCATGAACGTTTTAGCCATATAGAAGCTCTCGGGAATCAGACACAAAAGCATTGTGATACAAATTACATAGAGATTTTTTTTTTTTCTATGGGCATCAAATACTAGTTACAAGTAGGGAATAAAGCATGGAACAAAACACGGAGAAGAAAATTAGCAATGATGCAGTTTCCTATAGCAGGATATCCAGGCCAACGAGTTAGTTAGTTCCTGTTATCATTCACGTTAAAGCTGCTAGAAAGCTAGAAATTCATTCGATCACTTTCTCTTGATGTTAAAAAGTTTAAAAAAAATTTTTAAAAAAAGAATTCAGCTTTTCATGTTAATGAGAAACTGTGAAACACAAAGCCATCCATTATGGAGACTTTCCCGTAATAGATTCCTTTCCGGATATGTTAAATAACCGTTTCCGCACAGAAATCTTAACAGGAAAAATCTTATATCTTATATCTTTTATACTTGCATTAAAAAAAAAAAAAGTCTCTACATATAAGTGGATATCATGAGCTGTTCTGTTTACAGTAGGGAAATTTTGATTTTGATTATTTCAGAAAATAATGATGACACACTGCTTGTCAGTAGACCAGTCATCACATGACAATGCTCCAGTTCATCACGGAGGACACTGCGATTCAGGCTAAGTTAATTCCAGCATTTATCCACCACTGTTCCATTTAGAGGGTAGGAGTGATGGAGAGAGATAGAAGACCAGGATGACTCACTGCGCCCTCAGTGAACAAAGAGATCATTTCATTTCAGTCAGCGGAGGAAGGAAATGAGAGTCATGGAAATAAAATGACACGAGGATTTCTTGACTTCTCTGCACATCTCTAATCCTCGTCCTTTATACGTTTTTTTTTTTTGTTTGTTTTTTCCTGGCAGCCGGTTGCACCCGTTTCCTTCATTAAGGAGTTATTGTCATTTCGGGGGGTCTTATTATTCCAGTGTAACTGCACCTCAGCACTTTTGAGATTGCCGAAATAAAAATAAAAAGGGAGGACTCAGCAAAGAAGTGTTTGTAAAGTCAGTCTGTAGAAAAAGTCTCTTGGACCCGAGTTATGGCACTCGTTTTGATTTGCAGCCAGACTGTTATTTTTTGCTTTCAACGAATTTTGGACCCTGCGACAGATTCAAAATGAGTGTCAATTCAATTAATTTCATTAGCATATTTGGCCAGGACATTTAATACTTCCAGCATCACGGACATTCCTGATGGATTGGTTTCATTTGGTTTCATGGCCTTTGAATGTGCAGGTCATTCTCAAATAAGCCATTAGACTGATTGTGATCAAATGCCAGACGAGAAAAAAAAAAAAAGTGCACTCGTATCTGTGGGAGAAAAAGGCATTAAGAGGGAAACGAACGCGCTGAAAGCTCGACAGTTGCCGACTACTTACACTAATGCATATGTATTAAGACTGGCATTTAGGACCAGGCTACGGATTCATTCACCTTTGTTCTGAACTTTTCCCCTTGGTAAAGCCTTCCGACAAGCTTTCAAGCCTGCATTTTGCTTCCCATTTCCTTTTCATTCCGGGATTCCTGTCTGCATGTGCAGGGTCGGTCGAGCACACATTTTACACCTTTCAGCCGTGCCTCCGATTTGACTCAGACATCCTGTGCTTTTACTCCAGCGCAATATCTTGGCCTCGTCCTCCACGCCCTCGTGTCCTATTCGATACCTGCAGGCCCATCTGCCCTGCCACCATCATCTCACTCCCATCTGAATAGTGTAATTCACACCACTGCCATTACAAATGTGTTTGGCTAACACTCCTGATTCTCAATCGGAGCTGCTGTGGCAATATCTTGTCACTGTGCATGGATAATTTAAGCAGAAGGTTGGATAGGATTTTTCTCTCCAGCGGATGCGTGTGTGTGTGTGTGTGTGTGTGTGTACTCATGCATGCGTGGTAATGGTGGCCCTCTGGCAATAACAGGTGGCGGCTCTGGAGGCTTTTTTGAGCCACGCCATGTCTCCCTCGAATTCCTCTGGAACAGGCAGATCGAGAGCAGATGCTCTTGCTTCACTCAAACACTGTTTTCCGCCACTCCTGCACACGACAGAGATTTAGCACGGGAGTGTCACACTTGTTCTGGAAGGGGGACGCGAAATCTGGTCTTTTTCTTTTTTTCTTTTTTCCTTTTTTCTCCTACCCCCACTCCTGGTATCCATTCAAACCCTTCACCCTGTCTCACGTCAGACGATGGATTTAAGTGCGCATATATTTCCAGCCTGAGGAGTGGCCTCGCTTGTCAAACGTGACCCCACCCTGCCTCTTTCACGGTCTGTTTGGCCCACGGCTCAATTAAAGCCCATTGCTCCGAGGACGCATCGTATTTCGCCCCCACAAGAAGACAACGCTTTCATCCTGCAGGTGGAGGGACAGTAAAACCCTTGAAAAATGCACTGACAAAACAGCCGACGTGCAATTTCGTGCAAGTTTCGAAGGCCTCCCGACGTAGCCTACGACCGTAATAAGGCTTATTGATTAGAGGAGGAGGATGTGCATGTATCATAGTCTGGCTTCGTGAGAAGCAACAGGGATTTCTTTGCTCATGTTCTTTAAAAAAAATCTAACGAGCCATGAGCACAGAAATAACGCCACACTATGCTGTATGTATATCCTACTTTCCAGTGTGGATTATCGGTAACCTGAACAATATAAGACCCACCCTGTATCTCACGGGCTGTAACACGGGCTGCCAGGTGAGTGACATGCATTTAAGCGCTGCTGGAAACATGGAAATGAATACACGCCCACAGCCAGTAGATTCTTATCTCTCTCAGTGTATATATTTATATAGACACTGCAGTTAGTTTTCCACTGTTTGCTTTAGTGCTTTATTGCACACACCCTGGACCTGCACAGCGGCTGCAGCAGACAGGATCTACAGCCACTCGAGATCGACAGCCAGGATGCCACAAGAGCAGAGCAATCATTATCGATGGTTAACACAATTAGCAAGGGAGTAGGGGGTGGGAAATAAGGAGGGAGGGATGATGAATGATCAGACAGACAGGCAGAAAAAAAAAAAAAGTGGCCCAAAACACCAAATAAAAGGAACACTAATATATGATCAAAATACAATAAGGATAATAATAATTAAAAAAAAAAAAAAAAAAAGATGAAACTAGTGTTCAAAGCACTTTTGTAAATCTTAATGATTTAGCCATTACCTCATTGGGCAATGTTATTTCTAATCGATAAATCACAAATTAATTTCCACTATGTGAGTATTAGATATGTATGTCTCCACCACTCTTCATATACCGGGCATTAATGATGAACCCTGTTGCATGCAATACATTACACGGCATCCATGTTCATGGAAATCCTCACGTTTGTGTTGAACAGAATGAAAAAAAAAAAGACAATTCCCAAAAGTTCACCGTTCTTTCCGTGTAAAACAGATCAGCTACTTTTGACGCCGTGGGAAGACTTGATTATTCACACGACATGCAAATTCTTCGTTAAACATTTGCCTTGGAAATCTAAACCCGCAGCCTCTTTTTATTTTTTTTTTTACTACCGACACGCATCTACATTTACAGCTAATAAGTAATTATATGTACAATTCTATATGAACTGAGCATAACATACTGCAGCCTTTATTTCCATATATAAAATTCTATGCCTCTTAACAGCTCTCAGTAAAAAAAAAAAAAAAAAAAACACTCCTCTTACCTTGACACACGTCCTTTCCTTTTTTTTTCTGATATTTTCCCTCTCCTCCTTGAGGAAGTCTTGTGCTTCTTCCTCTCTAGCAAATTGATGGTGGCCTCTGTGTGCTGATGCTGCAGTGCTAGAAAAACACACATACACACATACACAGACACACACTCACACCCTCTCAGTCTCGCTCGCTCTCTCCCTCCTTGCGCCTGATTCGCTGCTGGCTGGAGGTGACATCACCCTTTCTCTCCAGCTCCCTGCCTCTCCCTACCACCCTCGTCCCCTCCCTTCTTCCTTCTTTCCTTCTTTCCTCCTCTGCTTTTGGACCATCCCTTTATTGTCTCCACTCTATCTTCATTGCACTGCTCAATACCAGGCCCGATCAGGTTGATGAAGAGGAAATCCAATCAGGTCGAGAGATGATGGCACGGTGGTTTTGCAGCGGAAAGCCATAGCGCAATAAACACATGGGACATGGGCTTCGCTAATTAGTGCATGATTATGCCGCATCCGCAGGGCTGCACGGGGAAGGTTTTCGTGCAGCATCGCTACCTCTCTCTGCCAGTGGAAGGGAGGAATGTGATTTTGGCCTGATGAGTAGAAGGAGGAAAGAAGGAAGAGAGGGAGACGAGGGACAAGAAACATTTCTAAATATATATTGGAAGAAATAATCAGCTAATCTGAGGAAAAACACCTGCACATCGAATATTCTGGTGTCTAGCAGTCTGTCGAACGATTAATGTTCAAGTGATGCAGGAGAAATCGATAGAAGAAAATCCTTTCTGGCGTCTAGTTCGTTTCCCGCAAAGCCTTCTTGCTGTGAATACACAAGACATGCAAGTGGTCTTGATGATCAGATCTACAGACAGAGCAGCGGCAGTGGACGTCTGTAGTAAAGGTCATGCTGCACGTCTGTGGATCGACATTTATGGAGCTGATCTCTTTGTATCATGTCAAGATTATTTCTCGTGATCTCTGTTCAACCCCAAAGCCTGACCTGAATATCGCCACCTCGGGGAAGGGGGTCGAGTCAGACCAGACCACCCGCTGCTGCAAGCCTAAACACACACACACACACACACACACACACACACAAACGCACACACACCCTATGATTCTAATCAGAAACTAACCCCAGCTTTCAGATTGCCCCATATTAGCGTTGGTAATGTTTTTGTGCTGCTCGATTCACATGCTGCACCCCGAGCCCTGTGAAGTGAGCTGGAACAACAAAAGCCCATGCAAATCGCTGCCGATTTGAATAACCCATTTGCAAAGGTAACCATAGGTAACCTCAGACAGACGATCAAAACCAATTCGCTCTATGGTAAAGATGAAAAGCTTGCAAAATTCTTTTATTTAATATCACTTCGGTTTGGGGAGTGGGACAAACAAGGCAGATCAGCGGTACAAAAATGTGCAGAGAAAAATCATAGAAAAAAGTACTGCCCCGGTTATAGTCAAATGAGCCGTACTGAGTCTGAATCCTTCTTTTGCAAAGTAGCCCTATTTTTTTTTTCTTTTTTTATTCGGGTGGTGCGTAGGTTTTGGCCTTTTTGATCAAAGTTTATTTGTGATTTTCTAAAATAACATGATAAAATGATCTTCAAAGCAATCGCTGTTAGATATTATGACTTTCTGCCTTTTACCTGGCAAAGAACGAACATTGAAAATTGTGAAAGAAGGATTCGGGTTTTTTGGGGGAAATGAATTCGTCTATGTGATTTCATCTATCCTCAATTTTTTTTAAATGGTGGCCAGAGAATGTATGTGTCAGTGAAATCTGATGCCGCTGTGTCCGGTGAGTAGGCTGGATACGGTAAAACTTATCATCCAAGGCTTAACACTTCTTGTTATTAGTGTGGAAATGTTCTTGACTACAAAGCACCTTGTACGTCACTCTGGATAAGAGCGTCTGCTGAATGTCTTAAATGTAAATGTAAATGTGAAATTGTGTCTTTTGTGACCTTGCGTGTCATAAAGGAGGGTCAGTTTCTTTTATGAATGGCCACTGGATGATTGTAGTTCATTGAATTTTTTTTTTTTTGCACTTAATCTGATCAGTTGATCACAGTAACGTGACAGTTTCTCCAGGATGGAGCAGCTCGTAATAAAGGTGTGATGCACCTGTAATCCAGGTGTTAAGCCACTGAGTAATATCTCTCGCTGAAAGTGCACGTGAACCCACCTACCAACTTTCAGAATCTTTCCCGTCGCCTTCAGACGCCTTAGAACAGCGGAACGATCCGTATTCAAACGTCTCGCAGCTCTCGAGTCCACCCTGTTGCATCTTCATCCCACACTTTCTGCAGCTCCTCGTCTTCCGGTCCGTTTGGTCTACCACTTCTTGGCTTATCATCGAGCTCCAGGTCACCATTTTGAAACAGAAAATCAGTTCTTGACCACAGAAATGCTGATTGCAGCGTCGCCATAAACTTTGCAAACTTTGTCTCTTGCTTCCGCTGAGTTTTTTTTCCACCATAGAATAAAACGTGCTTTTTATGGGGAGTTTTGATACATAATTAAAGATATTTACTAGGCCACAAACTTATCCAACATCCTAATGAGAATCACACAATGGCCCTACACTGTTCAGCGAAGGAGAACAATTAACACTCAAGTACTAGGAGTGTAAAAATAACACTAACAGTGCTTCATGTTCTTTGATACGAGGCTGTCTATCCGATACGTCCGGTTACCGGTTTCCTGGTAAATTTACCGGTTTCCTGGTAAATTCGGACACCGATGGATAGCGAGTTCCACCAAATATCAACACAATACACTGAGAAATGTAAAAGAAAATGCTGTGTGCTTCAGACACTACACACAACTTGGCCCGACAGAAAAGCGGTAATTTTATTACATTCGAATGGACAGCATTTCCTTCATTATATGCTGCTGAGGGAGGGGTTTCTCGGGTCGAGCCTAGTCCTGGATTAAACTGAACTTTCAATGTAGAATCTTTATACAAAACTCTATTTAGTCCGGAACTAGGCTTAGGCTAGGGTCTTGGAAAGCAACACAAAACAACAAAACCATTACGCGGAATAACGGCACGGCCGTGGTTAGCTCCGGCACTCTTCTAAACATTTATACTGCTAACTATAATGAAACGTGATCGGTTGAAAATAAAAACCAAAGGCGCGTTGTTTTCAAGCTCATGTCCGTCGCGTTGAAAATAGTCACACGTATTGTGTTCGAAACATATCGAGTACCCTTGGCGTTGTCGGTGCCACGCAGCAATAGAACCCCGTGTGTACTTGTAAAATGCTTCTGGTTTCGTTCTCTCGGCATACCCCTCTTTGCGTCCTCGGGCAGCTCCTCTCTGTGACAACGCAGGGACCATATAGGTACCGACCACAGTGTACTACAAAATACGTAGAGACAATGTCACATAAATGTAAATCGATACGATTCTAACCCTACAGAAGTGGTTGTATTTCTTCTTCGAAAAAAAATAAAAAAATAAATCAAGGAAGAGATCTTTGCCAGTATTAAAACTAGGACATCTCCCTCTAGAGCGGCGGTGTTCAAACGTTTCTTTCAGTTCACATCCAGACATTAGATAACACATCCTCACGAACAAGTGAGCTCGGGAAGTTCTAGAAAACTAAGTGCAGTGTCTTCCACCGTGCTTTATAAGTCACTGGTTTATGGTGAGGCCATGGCGAGATCAGCGATGGAATGAGGCCTGGGGCTTTGCTCGTGAGCTGTCATCATCCGTCAATTGCACACAGACGAACAGTCTGTCTGACTGACCAATTGACCGTGTTTCTACTTGAACTCATTGAATTAAAATCAATTAGCATCCTGAGAACAGCGACAAACAAGATAGCCATACAGCAGACACGCCAGACCCAGCAGTGTCTTCCTGCCGTCTGAGTGAGTCTTGCAGAAAAAGACGAGCAGCTAAGCTCTGGATCTGGGTTTATTCGGGGTTTCTCTCTCTCTAGCTCTCTCTCTCTCTCACACACACACACACACCTGATCAAATTTTGTTCTGTCTGTAGTAGAGCAATGTTTTCACTCTCCAAAGTAGGACAGGGTGTGATGTTAGTGTGGTCTCTTGAGGCCGCACATTATCGTCCGCCAGCACTACAAAGTAGAAAAAAAAAAAAAGCAGAGGAGAGACATGGCGAAAGAAGGACACAGACAGAAGAGAGACAAAGAAAAGAACAGCAGGGATGATTTATAGTGCCCTTGCTAGGCTTTGATCCATCTTCATGCCGAGCTAATTTATTAGCTTTGACGTCATTAAGACTCCCAGCGATGATGTGTGTGTGTGTGTGTGTGTGTGTGAGATCTCAGGGCCCAAGAAATTGCTAATTTGCCGAGTGCATACAGCGGACAGAGATATATCGGTCCATCAGTTACAGAATGATAACGGACTTTTTGGAGATGGAAAAAAAAAAAAACTGGATGAGACGTCGTTTTGTCCCACTATACATTAGACTAGCAATGCAGCTTAGTCATGTTGGGGTGTGTTATGATCGAAGACAGTACCGCTAACAATCTGTCGTCTGTGAATTTCGCGGGGGGAAAAGATGACCTGTAGATATGAATGCACTTCTGAGTTGTGTCATTTCATACAGTGACTAAATAAAGGGCAATGCACACAGGGTCTTTTTCATGAAAATGTCTCTCTAAACCACTGAGCGATTTCACGTTATAGACTCGTGCTGCGTGCTGCTCTGCCTTGTGCATTTTGAATAAGTGGAAATGCATCATCAGTTCATAATCAATGAAATGCAGCATCCACATTTCCCCCCTCCGGAGGTGCTGCTGGTGGATTCATTTGGGAAACCATAAACAGGTTTTTAGAAAATGATCAATGTGCTCTCTCTCTCGCAGCTGCAGTGCTCATGTGCAGCAGCAGACGCTCAGCTTAACAAGATGGTGATTCGATAATGTGTTGCCTTCAGTCACGTGGACTTTTCCAGTTAAGTAATTAGAAGTTGTTTTAGTTTACTTAGCAGCATGCTTGCTTGTGGTTTAGCCTGTGTAGTGGAATTGGCTGACTGCAAAGTAAAAGCAATGTAAATACGTACAACAACAAAACAAAGAACTCTCTATACTCCAAGAAACAGCCAGCTGTCAGCACAGTGTGTGTGTGTGTGTATAGATATACAGTACTGTGCAAAAGTCTTAGGCACATGCGATGAAATGATGTAGAGTAATGGTGACTTCAAAAATTATGAAAT
>JAOVYU010000024.1:4770809-4781630 GCA_025674565.1 Synodontis membranacea
AATAAGTCAGACATGAAGGTCAAGCGTGTGTGCATGGGTGGATGCAAAGTGACACGAACCTCTACAGAGAGCTGCAGCTGTTTCTCCGTTAGTCCAGTGGAGGCCAACTTGGTGTCGGTGTCCGTGCTGCTCCCGCTTGCCTTCTGTTTGCCTGCACAGAGAAGAGAAATATTTACCTCAGCTCTCAGCTCACATCTTGGCAGCAGGCATTTGAATAAAGTGATGTAATGGTGAAATTATAGATATTTCAGGGTTATTTTAGGATGAAAATCAACTCTTATTTAAAAAAAAAAAAAATTGACCAATTTTGGTTATGTTTGTTTATCACAAAATCCACTCAGTTAATGTGCAGCCCTTTTAAGGAACATAAGTATATTTCCTGTTGAAAACTTCAGTTATATTCGAAATCATGATCAAGATATTAGAAATGCACAAATTTTAGAAGGTAAACATCAAATCTATAGCCCTCGTACCAGCTGTGGTGCCTGTGGCTGCGGTAGCTGTGGTTGTCGCGGTAGTAGCGGTTGATGCTGGTTGAGATGCGGGCACCGTTCCAGCTGCTGCGCCCTGGCTAGCCGCCGCCGCACCAACTGATCCGGCAATGGCCTGAGCCATGGGAGCTGCGGAAACAGCAGAGGGTGCCTGAGGCACAGGGTGGCCAGCTGGCACCTCGGTGGCCTTGTTGTCAGGCAGAGCGATTGAGATGAGCGAGAGCAGCCGCAGAAGCTTCTCAGTGAGCAGAGAGCTGCGTCGGATTACAGGGTGAGACAACATGTTCATCAGTTGGCCCAGCGGAGATGCCTCTAAACTCAACTGAGCTCCCTCGGCCTCACCGGACGCCCCCAGAGGCACGGTCTTCATGGAAGCCTTGCCTTTACGACTCACATTCATGTTGTCCAGTTTGACTAGTAGGTCCCAGAAGTCGGTGGAGATGCCCAAGGACTGTGGGGTGGCTGTACAGGAGCCGAAGGAGTTGTGGGTAGACGAGGGGGTGTTTGGTGCACCAGAGATATTCGTCTGGCTACCACTACCTGATCTGCAGGCTCCTCCGGCTGTGGAGGCAGCGCTACTACACAGGCGAGAGTCCAACTCGGTCGAGGATGACTGAATGTCCTTGCAGCGCTGCTGTGTGAAGTGACTGGGGAAAACCTGCACAGAAAAAAAACAAATCATTATTAGAACTAATTATTTTTAAGAAGTCTCACACCGACAATATCGTAGTTAACGAAAATCTAAACTACAAAGAAGATAACTGTACATAATGAAAATACTATATATAAAATACACTACAACCAGAAATAGCTTTGTTACGCCATCGGCATCAGGCACAAAAGAACTCTTCAAAACTAAGAGCACAAACTAAAATATAGGAATACAAAACAAATATCTCTTTGATGCAAATTAAGATAGCTAATCCATACTGAAGCTCTTTACACATGCAAGATGTCCTGAAAAAAAATTACGCAATTGTGCTTAAAAAAAAAAAAAAAAAAAAAAATCTTGACTGGTTAAATGCACTTTACGTCCTGATTGGATGAATGCTAGGTTTTTGTGGACGAAATTCAGAAAAAAAAAACCGAGCCTGGTGTGAAAAAAATAAAATGTTGCTTTTTCAAACATTTTTTGAATGTCTGCTTTGTTTTGTTTTGCTGTGAAAGCTTTCATTTACAGGACAGTCGTTCGAAAAAAAACATTCGAAAAAACAAAGAAACAAACAAAAAAAAAAAAAAACCCTGAAAATCACCTTGGCAAGTTGAATAAGGGTATCCAGTACGTGTCGACAGACAACAGGGGCAGCTTGTGGGTGAATGTGCACCGTAGATCCTCCTCCTCCTGAGCAGCTGACTCCTGCTCCAGTTCCTGAAACTCCTCCGCCCAGGCCTGCTGAGCCCACAGCTCCTCCTGCTGAATGTCTGTCTGCATGCTTCCGACCTGAGGCCCGCTGGATCTGGAAGATGTTGGTCCTGCAGCCCAGTGCCGCGTCCATGGACACGGAGAGCCACGAGAGCTGGCTCGAGCTGCGCGATTCCACGCGGTTCAGCAGCTCCAGAGAGGAAGAGGAGGATGAGGAAGAGGACACTGAGGTTGAGGAAGAGGAGTAGCCCTTGCTGGCACCAGATGTCCCCTGACCTTGTGCGCGTTTGCCTCGGGCCTCGTCAAGCCGGGCTGTCTCCAGACAGAGCTCGCTCTCGCTGCTGCGCTGAAGGATGGAGAGCAGGCTGCGGATCACCCAGCCACGTGTCTGTGAGTGGTAGCACAGGTTCCTGAGCACACGGTGCAGCCTACTTGTGTTCAGCTTGGGTTCATCCACAAACAGAAGCACCAGGAGGCATGACAGGGCCTCGTGGTCCAAGAGGAGACGCCCTCTAAGGCGCAACAATGAATCCACGTTGGAGCTAGATGGGCTGCAAGTAAAGTTCATAGATAATAGGTTAGTAAACAGCTGAAACACAAGATAATGACAAAATTGCTATCTGCACTCAACCGCTTCCCCTGAACACTGACCGACTGTGATTGGAGCTGCCGCCCATCTGGAAGGTTCCACCTCTCTGCACAGCCAGGCGAGTATACTGGACGCCACGGTTCCCACCTAGACGGCTTGTGAATGCAGGCGAGCGCAAAATGGCTGAAAGAGCAGAGGAGGAACTGTGGCCGAACAAGCGTTCATGCATCAGTTGTCTCTGACGAGCTTCCTGTTCCCGGCGCAGAGCTGCAGCCTCGGCAGCGATGTCTGGGGGCATGACCGCCAGCACACTGTCCTCCATATCTTCCAGAACGGAGCGGCGCAGCTCGGACGGCAGCGTCTGGATGAACGTGACCGGGTCCAGGGGCTGGTCTCCCTGAGGGGGCTGCTGGGATTGATCACGCCGCTGCTGCTCTGCCCTCTGCTGAGCCAAAACCTGCTCACACAAGAAATCACTGAGATTCTTAAAAGAACACTGCAGATTTTCCAACCTCATCTTTATGAAACACATTTTTCGGTATGGCGGGCTGAACACTGTACACAAAATAGAACTCAAATTCAAAGTCTTTAAAAACCCTACGGATCTTTTTCAGCAAGACGTACAGCGTCAAACGTTAAAAAGGCAAATTTGCTTAGTGTATCTCACCTCCTCCTGAATGGCAAGTGGTAACGCAGCCAGAAATTCACGGCTGACTTCGGTCACCCCAGGTCCTCCTCCCAAAACACCGTTTGCTGAGGCGGACATGGAAGAGGACACAGAGGGGCGAGAGGGGGGTCTGATACCCAGTTGGTTCTGTAGCACCTCTCGACGGATGTCCTCAGGCAGAGCAGCCAAGAAAGAAGGATCCACACCTTCTGGCAGACTGATTCCTAAGCACACAGAAACAAAAGCAAAGAAGCACAGAAGGTGAATGGGATGAATCTACTAATTTAGGGGTTCTTGTCCGTTCTTCATAAAAAGTAATATTTTCCATATTAATTCTGCATCGCTTTAATATCCGTCTTTCTTTCGGCCGCTCCTTGTTCACGGTCTCCACAGCGGATCTATCGCTTTGATATCTTTATTACATCGATTTAATATCTGTAGTTCTCCAGGACTGGACATTCCAGAAGTTAATCTAAAAACACACACACCTGCAAGTGGATCATCCTCCACATTGCTGGTAGATGGGAGGGGCTCCTCTTGGATGGCCTGGGACTGACTATCGGCACTGTCGCTCCGAGGCATGGTCTCACCAGGAGAGGACACAGAGGTTGAGCTGGGAGGATTGAGAACATTTTTAAATTCATCACAGCAGGACGAACCTTTTCAAGAACTCAGCTATGGCCTGTAAACACTGTGTATACATATAAGGTTGCTTACCCTGTATCTGCATCCGTTTGCCTGTCAGTAAGACCACTTTCACCACTTCCTGACAGTTCTTGAGACATGTGATTGGGCTGTGCCGAACTGGGGGCAGGTTCCTCTTGGGTTGCAGAGGCAGGGCTGCTCGTATCCATAGGCGAACCCTCTAGCTGTGGTACCACTGGCACGGGCTCCGAACTCTCTGCTATATCTGGGCTGAGAGATGCTGAGGAATAAGAACAGACTGTGTGAAGTGACAGCATAAATACCACTGCTTTCATCACAGACAGATTTGACGGTGGTTTGTCAGGAATCCAAATTTTACACTGTAACACGAAATTGGATAAGCAATAAAATTCACAGCATAAAAAGAAACATGTACGATGTACTGTTCAAGAACAAAGTTTTAACAGCTACCTTCTCTAACTGTGTCCAAAGCTGCTCCTCCTCCCCTCTCACCCCCAGTGGAGGCAGGTGACATTTCCATCTGAGAGGCTTCTGCTTCACTGTTTGGCCTTTCAGGAGCAGAGAGCTGAGGTACAGCCCCAGCCAGTGCCCCAAGAGAATCAGAGCGAGAGTCAGCCAGCAGGAGCTCTGCGATTGGCTGATGTACTTGCTGACTGATGGCCGTCTCTAACGAAACCAAAGCCTGTTCGTGAGGGGCAGTGGGGGTGACGTCTCCTGAAGGGGGTGCTGTGAGGAAGCCCTCGGAAGAGCGGGGTGGATCCAGACACGAGGGCACCCCACCCTGGGCTCGCTCTCCCTCTGCTATTCAACACAAGGAATATATATATATAAGTGGAACATTCAGACATGGCTTTATATATGCCAAGTTTTAGACGTGACGCGTTATTAAATGTGGCACGAGGGCTGCAATGAGGAAGGCAGTAAGTTGTATAGTTATCTCCTTCAAGGGCTGCACTATCCTGATCCCCAACAACACAACTTACTACCTCACCACAGCACAGCCAGACTGATCTGCTATAGTACAAAAACTCGTACAAATCATATGACATCAAGTTATTTTCAATAAACAATTTGCAAACAAATTACTTTATACGATTTGAGCAGAGACAGCCGGTGTGGCGAGTTCTGTTCTGTTGACAAAGCGATAGCCGTGGGAAAGACAGTAGGCTGTATAGTTATCTCCCAGATCTGGTGTGATCCTAAAACTATACAAACTACTACCTCATCCCACAGCCCGCAAAAGACTCCTGTGGCAAGCTGGTCCAAGCTGGTATGCAGCAGCACCGTGACGGTTTAAATCTAGGCTTTAGGTTTTCTAAATAACGCCGGGAAATAACACGGGAAATCTGAGTTTCTGACATGAACGTAAAAGTCATTAGAGTACCTGCTGAGTTTTCTCCTGCTCCATTCACAGTTCCTATTGTAGTACCCTGGAAGACAAACCGGGAGAAGAAATTCAGACATCTAACTACACAAGGGTTCCTAGGTCTGGCAGAAACCCATGCTCTTGCTCTGATTAAATATTGATCTACTTCTTCAGCGTGACTCAGATTCTTTCTGTTCCAGCAATCCCCTGGCTGTTACCCATGCCACCCTTTTTTCCCCTCCTCTCCCGAACCTGCAGCGTTTGCTCCCTGTTCTCTTCTCCAGCCGAGGTGCTCCTCTCATTTTGCTTGGCCTCTTCTTCCTCTGCCAGCTGCCGCCTTCTTTTCTCCCTGCGCTCCTCCAGCTCCTCATCACGCAGGTTCTCTAGGTGTTGTAGGATGGGGACCTTCACCACTGATGAAGAAAGAATGAATAAGGTTCAGTTATTTGAGAGTTAAAGCATTAAAAAAAAAAAAAAAAAAAAAAAAAAAAAAAAAAAAAAAAACACACACACACCAGAGCTAGCGATTTCCAAAACTTTTGGCACAAGAATCCCCATTGGTCATCTATCAAGTAGCAATAATGTCTGTTTATGCTACAACAGAACCCTTTTTCATCCTTTAAAAACTGCATCTAATGAAGCCTGTTTAGTTCTCTTACCTGCGACGCAGTCGTGCATGCTTTCTGCGTCCAGCACTTTACATTCATCTGTCCATCTAGTTAAGGCTGTAGGAATACTTGAAAGGGTGCCTAAAGAGAAGAAGAAGAAGAAAAAGTAGATTAATAAATACTGGGGAGAGACTGCAGGGCTGGTTCTGAAGGTTAATAACACACTCCTGCCCTGACTCACCAGCCTGGCCACCAGCACTACTCTGCTCGTGGAAGAAGTCATCCAGCAGCTCGTCGTCGGAGCGGGCGATGATATGCACGTCCTCATTGCCGACCAGCAGGCGGGCTCGTCCCCGAGACTGCAGGGGCAAAGAGCTTGACAGCTGCAGGATGTCTGCCGTTGCACTTGGACCTAGCAACCTGCAAACACACGATCGGAGACTCGTTCAGAAAACAGCACATTTGATAAAATGTCACGTGATATAGCACCATGGACTTCTGCTGGGCATGAAACCAACATTAATGTGACGATATCTCTTAGAACACCGTTTCCTAAACACTGAAATGAAAACCCTTACTAAGCAACTGAAACACACCAAATTCTCAACCAATTATTCTATGGGTTACTGAAAGATTATAAGATTAAAAAGTAGTTAGTTAGAAACAAAAAAAGTTCTTAATGTCATTAAAATGACTACAGAAAGCTTCACGCATCTGTTTATACATTTTTCCTTCATTTTTCCCCCTAAAGTAAAAAAAAAAAAAAAAAAAAAAATGGAATCGTTGATATGGTTTTCTTGGAGACGACGTTTATTTTGCATCTCTGGAGGGAGTCACCAGCGACGGTACTTAATAACTGACACATGTAAAGCTGTTCAATTTCACATGGTCTTCGGGATGGAGGACTATGTGGTTTCTCTTAAACTGGACAAGCTTTTTTTATGAACTTTAAGAAAGAGAAAATAAGAGTGGCTGGTGAGGTATCAACTCGCTTCAAAGTTGACGTTCAACAACCTGAAATGTAACTTCGAATGGTTTACCGTACAAAGTGTCACTTTACTGTATTTGAGAGGAAACTGTTGTGGTTTTCCCTCAAATACTGTGTGGAAGCGGAGTTAGCGTGGTGAGCGAGCAAGTGGGCGGGGCAAAGCGCAGTTAGCGCATTGCAGAACGAAGCGGGGGAACAAAAATAAATTTCCAAAACTTTTCCTCACTGTCCAAGAATTCCAAAACTTTTCCAGGGTCTGGAAAAATGATTTCTAAATTCCAAAACTTTTCCAGGTTTTCCATGACCGCGGCAACCCTGTGCGGTGCAAGTGGAAACAACACTTCACAAAGTGGTTATTGGGAAATAATCAACCATGTACGTTTATAAACCATTCATTTATTTTAAAACGGATGACGTCACCCTGTTGTCGATTTTTATCCTATAAACAATACAACTCATCCTGAATATTTCTTATTTATTTGGAATATTATATTTAAATCACTTCGTCAAACACTGACATTGTAAAGTCTTTCTTTTTTTTTTTTTTTTTTTAAACATTCCTGGAATTTATAGGATTTCGAGGACATGCAGGAACACTGACAGTCTGACATTGCCACAACAAGCTGGTCTCACCTCTGCAGAATGAGCGGAGGGTTGGGTTGGCGGTTTCCTGGATAGTGCACGTGGATGGTGTGGCCCGTGTTAGCGGTAAGCTGGCGGAGTGTACGCTGGCTGCGGCCCATGCCCTGAGTCAAGCGGCTACTGGTGCTCGCTCCCCCCAGTGTGAGGGATCCATGGTCAGCGTGGCGCACCATCAGAGGGTGTGAACTAGGGATGTTTCCTGGGGATGGAGGAATGTCAGCTGGTGGGGGAATAAAAGACAGAACCAACATTACACACATTAGAGGAAGGTGAAAGCAGGTGTGCATGCATTTGTGCACATCCATAAGCTCCATCAATGTGATAGTGTGCAATTAGCATGAAACTTTAGAAAAAAAAAAATAGCAAAAATTACTCACCAGAATTGGAGAACATGTTGTCAAACTCTATGATGAGGTCATCGTCTCTATCAAATCTCTCGAATCGTATATGCGGGGCTGCGTTAATATCCTGAAAATCTTCATCCAATTCCATCTCTGAGCCTTCGTCGTCGTCATCCTCATCTCCCTCGTCATCATCCTGATAATTACAAAATTTAGAGCAAGCGAGGACAGAAACATAAAATTGTAAAAAAAAACAAAAAAAAAAACTAATAAACAGAATTAGGGCATTGAGGTCTTAAAAACTCATACCGGATCTTCTTCTTCTTCCTCCTCCTCCTCTTCTTCCTCATCCTGACTGTCTTCATCCTCATTACTGCCACTTGAGTCTTCTTCCTGAGTGTGCTCTTCATCCTCTGGCTCCAGGATGTTCATGGAGTCTAAAGGATAGTAGGGAGAAAGAGGTAGGTTTATTAAAGAATCTTTTTTAGCTTTACAGAGTTTGCATATTTGTTTAGATAATTCTTTAAGAGATAGTCAGGCTTATTTTTTTTCCTGCCAAAGTTGTTTTTTATGCCTAAAAAAAACTCCCATGAATGTTAAAGAATTTCCAAGAGGAAAACATTAAGGGGAAACACTGCCAGGCAAACAGAAACTCTCGTGATCCTTTGCTTCTCCTTTTCAAAAACCGGAGCATTATAGGGGCCTGAAATGTTACCCGGAGAAGATATTTTATTGATAGCTGCTAGAAGGTGACTTAAAACTACAGTTCCTGTCTTCCTATACCTATTAAACCAATCACACATCCAATAAAACCAATAAAAAGTTCGGATTTAAACAAACCCTGAAGTGTACGTTGATTGATTGCACACACGCAAAAATCTGCCCTACCTTCTCTGTTGGCCTGCAAAGTAGAGGCTTGGCTCATGTTGGAAGGTGCTTCATCCATCAACACATCTTCCTGAGATTCTTCATCTCCAGTGCGTCCAACTTGAAAAAAAGATCGCAAGAGCCTATTTGGTTAAAACGGTCCCCCTTCTTCACCCGTTTCACTGATGTATTCTTTTACACTTTGTGAATTTAGTATCTATAGATCTTACCGATGATGGTGCTATTTACAGTTCCTGCATCCCTTTCTAAAAGCTCATCTATCAGATCTACCAATTCATTCTCCACCTGCGAAGACAAATATAAATAATACAGCAAATCACTCAGCGGGGGAGAGAGAGCTCATTTCAGAAGTCTGTTTTAATCACCAGCTGCTGTCTGAATTGAACGAGTCGAGAATGGATAATGAAGATGAACGTACTTGCATGGCCTGGGTGCTGAGCACCTCCGGCTGGCCAGCAATGACCACTGTGTCTCCTTCTGCCTCGCCATCCATCAGATCCACCTCCGTAGCCTGGCCTCTGTGACTGTTTTCCACTGGCTCTGCCTCACCTGCCTCTCCTGTAAACAAACCATGTTAAAAAATTTCCTCCATTAAAATGCTCCCGTTGACCGTTATGTTTATATGAACATGTTCTAACACAGATCTGCCGTGCCTGAAGAGGAATAAGGAATACGTATGTGTTTTTTTTGTCCTGAACAGAGAAAACACACAATCAATTGCATCACTTATAAAGATTCAGAAATTGCTTGATAAATGTCTAAATTTTTGGTATCCAGAAATTCGATGCATCACTCAAATTTAATGAGGTACAGTAATACTTCGTGCATTCGCGTTTCTGTATTCGTGACTTCGCAGATTCAGAAATTTTCTGTGGGACCTAACTAATTTACATTCACGGGGTTTTTCACTCTATCGCGTTTTTTTCAAACACAGTATATTCATTAAAAAGTTGATCGAGATATGTCCTGAGACAATTATTTTTATTTTTTAATTACGTTTTTTCCAAAAAATTGGGTGTTATTTCATGTCTAGAGCTCTAATAATGTTAAAAAACGTATTTAGAAGGTCGTAAACAGGTTTTCAATGCTCTAACTATGCAGAAATACTACTTCACTTATCGCGGTAGAGTCTGGAACGGATTAACCGTGATAAACGAGTGTTTACTGTATTAGCATTTTTAGTGACTCCACCAAACATTCCGTGATTTTCACACAGCTGCACCAGGGTCTGGAACCTAACCCCGTGAATGCACGAGGTATTACTGTATTATAAAAAACATAACCATTCTGATGCTATTGAAGTGAAAATGCTTTGATGGACTATACATATTACTGACCTCAAAATATTCTCAAGCGGGAAAATTTCACTTAAAAACCCGAGTTGAGACGAGAACACCGACCAAAATATGACCAAGGTGACATCTGTGCGGCATCAGTTAATACGGGAAAGACCAAAGTACCTATACAACTGTCGATTCTTCTATATTCATATAGATTTTTCTATATAATCCAAGTGTCTCATCCGCCAACCTTTTTTATTGGAGATTAAATAAAGATGCTCTTTTAGCAAATAAGTGATAAATCACCACCTCTACCAGTGAAGTTAAACGTATGAAATTTAGAATTAAGCAATGCGACTTGTACAGTACGGTTACCTTGATCCTGTGTATTGCTGTTGCTGTCTCTAGCGGTGCCCACAGGGTCATGTTCAGTCTTGCTCTTGCTGGAGCCTCCTTTCCCTCCAAACAGGCTGCTGGGCTGGTTCACGATGCGCGAGAGCGTCTCTAATGGCTTAAGAGCAGCGTTGACCGTGTTTGCCATGTTAGGACTGCAAATAAGATGGGGGAGGGGGGGGGGGAGAGTTTAAATTAAAAAAAAAATAAAAGAGCGTACTGACCGAGACGCACCCAAAATCAGCATTAAAGTGAAAATTTAAGTTAAGAGTGCACAGAGCATGTAAGAGGCAGCACCTAGACAGGTCGAGGCTGTGGGGCACACGAGCAAGGTCGTTAACCAAGCCTTTCTTCAGGAAGAGACGGATGATGTTGTTCATGCCGTTGTGTTGCGTCTTGGCAGTGGCTGTGCTGTAAAAGCTGGAGGTGGAAGGGCACGACTCCATAATGGTGCTGATGATGCACATCACCGCTTGAAGTCTGCAGAGAGGACAGGAAATAAAAAATAAAACACACACACACACACACACACACACACA
>JAOVYU010000024.1:4840613-4852745 GCA_025674565.1 Synodontis membranacea
AAATGACCAACCAATTGAATAAGACAATTTCATGCTTGAAATGTATGCATCTGATATGTGTTATATAATCATCTTTAGCATTCCTCTGTCCTAAGTTGCTAAGATAAAATTTATTTATAAAAGTTATTAAAAATACAATATGCATTTTGCCATACTGAATAATGATATGGCAAAAAGTCTTAGCCATCCAATTATATTTTTTAATACAAATTTTGCGATAAATATTTCTTTGATGAATTCTGCACTGTAGCATCAGGACAAAAAACATTTTAGATTTCCGAACATTACCTTTCCAAAAAAAAATAAAATATAATAATAATAAAACTTGTAGAGAAAAATGTTTGTATGCCAGTAGAGAATGCGGCATATTATAAAAGAGACAACTTTTCTGTATTTGTGTAGATAAATACAGAAAAACCCCAACATAATGAAGGCTCCTGGGTTTTGCTGCAAAAAAAAAAAAAAAAAAAAAAAAGTAGCAAGTGAGAAACTTTCCAGCTCATTTCCTTATGTGCAAATTTTTACCTGGGGCTACAATTTAAGAAAAAAAAAAAGCAAAGGATCATCATACCATACACTGACTTTCTTTAGTTTATTATCGATTACTGCGTTTTGTAATATTTTCTTTCGTGCAGAAGGATTTAATTTCATCATTTTTGAAGTTTCTTCACTTTACAGCATTTTTTTTCACGTGCGTAAGACTTTTGCACAGTACTGTACATCTTTCATTGATCTACAAATCCCATAATTCTGTAAAAAAAAAAAAAACACCAGTTAGGGGCAGTTTGTGTGGGAGGTATTTGTAATTGTTTTTGACTTACGATTTTATTTCCAGTGAGAAAGGTGGTATGGCTTTGCTTGCACCATCTCTCCTGCCACTTGGGGGCCGAGATTAAGAAGAATGACCTCTTGTTTTCTAAAAAAACAACAACAACAACAACAACAACAACAAAAAAAAACAAAAAAAACCCCCCAACAAATTCTGACAAAGGAAAAAAAAAAAAGTTAAAATCATTGGATATAAAAGGAAAAGGTATGTATGACAGAAAGATTATTGCTCCACTGTCACCGTAGCAAGTCTTACTACTATATCAATGCTACGTCATCTGTCTTGATAGAAACCATGAGCTACCTTTTCTTGAAAAAAACAAAAACAAACTTGTATTAGCAGAATCCAGCGAAAACCTAACAGGAACAGGTTTACCGCTCAAATATTCCAATTCAGTGCTGATATCCTCCGCTGTAGAGATTTTCTTTTCCAGAGTGCTTGTGCATGTATGTCTGTTACATAGGAATAAGGCAATTTAAACAGAGGTGCGCCGAGACTAACACCTGAGCAGAATAACAAAGAACAGGCATGATTTCGACATTGCTGATTGAAATTCTGTTCAGACGGATATGCTGCGTACACTACAGAGCATGCTTACTTGACCCTAGTCCTTAACGTGCAACAGTGTCTCCAGGCGTCACTCCAAGCAGAAATCTGAGTCACAGAGTTCAATCAATAATCATTTGTATAAATCTTAAACAAGCCTGTAAATCCTACCGACACTGACAGCTCTGATGGCCAGGGACCCGTGTGCCTTTGGGGTCTATCTTACAAACCAGGGTGTTTTCTTTTTCTTTTTTTTTTTGCCATCTAAACTTAGATGCTTTAATGCTCAGAGAGCTCATAGCTCAATAAAACACCAAATCAAATCAAGCGCTTAATCACACTTTGGCTACATGTGCACCGGAGCTGGCGCCATATTTGCCCAACGATGACCAGCGGTGTAATCCCCAGGCTTTCACACAATACTATTAATAATTTGATTCATAAGACACTGATTTTACATTTGACGATGATGCGATTTAGTTGCCTCCAATCAACATATGGCCAACTTTGTTCGGAGTCTGCTTTAGGCTTCCCATTAATTTGTGAATAAATTAGATAAATATATTTTTAAAAGAATTCGCAAGTGAATCAACCTGCTCGCCCATTAAATAATTTATACTTCAGATTAAAATTATGTTTTTTTCTTTACACTCCAGTTGTTTGTCTTATTTCCATAATAATCGATTTATGATTTCAATCATTACTTTTTACAAAAGATGCATTATTGCAAAAAAAATAAAAATAAATCAGATTGTTACACCACTAATGATCACAAAAAAGCTGAAATTACGTATAAAAAACAGGAGAAAAAGAAATAAAAACATTTATTAAACATTACATTTCTAAACAAAGCAATGATCGACTGATCAATATAATATATAAATAACTAGTTAAATATAAAAAAATGTATTATAAATGACTAGTTAATATAACATAAACTATATATCTAAAATGATGAAAACATTGCTACCTAAATTTCTCAAAACGTTCTTCAGTCATCTGGTGTGTTTCAGTTTAAATTGATTACATATTAGTTAAAAAATGATAGGTTTACATTAGAGAAGCGAATCTCATGTTTTATTGTATTAGTGATGTTTGAAATTGTTTTCATTTTTTACTTTCAGGTAGATCTACAGTATATTCTCCAGACTGTTTGTGTAAACAAAAAATTGTTTGTGTTTATTTATTTTATATTTCATTTACATGCTTAAGTGACAGATCTGTAGGAATACCAAAAAAATATATATTTTGTTAGATCACAATGTATGTTTATGAGTTTAGAATATATTTTATATCAGACAAGATATTTTATTTCAGTTTAATTTTTTTTTCTTTTATTTGATTTAAATAAATGCCACTCAAATGTTTTTTTTAATACATAATCTATGGGTTTCAAAAAAATATTTAAAAATTTTAGCCAGCATTTACTATTTTAGTCAATGTTTAATTTACACATTATCTCTAGTAATCCCCCAAAACCTGAGGTATTGACTTCAATATAATGCTTGTATGACATTTTGTAATTTTTTATTTCATTTTATTTTAATAAAATCACTCAAATATTGTTTTGTAAAAATAAAACACCCTAGATGTGTATAAAATATATTTTGTGAAAAATGCGTATAGATTTTGAGATATATCTTATTATATGAAAGAGAACAAACGGGAACAAGTTATTACAAATATATTATATATAATTTAAATTGTAATTTTTTTTTTCTTTCGAATTTCAGAGCTATCACCTATACTGAGTGTAGATTTTTAATATGAGGAACAGTTTCTTTCCATATTGGTATGAATGTGCTAAAATTAATTAAGTTATAGTCTAATTAAAAGGTATCATCTATGTATTTATTGGAAATCATTTTTGAGTTAGCTCCCAATTTTCAAAATAGTGCTGCTTAACTTAAATAATAATAAAAAAAATTCCTCCTCGAGTAGGATACCGTCGTTTCTCTGGACTGAGCCCGGAATGTCTTCAAATCCTGGCAGGGACATTTACTGGTAGTGGCGTGGGAATATAAAAATGACAAGGAGAGAGGTAAATATTGAGCTTGACAGGCTGCTTTCTTTTCTGTGCGTAATGCTGCTGTCTGATGGTCCTCACAGCCCGGCAGCATCTGAAAGGTTCATATTTAAATCTGCCGTTATACTCCCTCTCCCCCCATCAGCTTCACCTTTTCGCTGACAGTCTCAGCTGAAGCCTGATGCGTACGCCGCCAGCCTTAGCCTGTCCTCTTCTCCCTCTCTCCCCCTCCCCTCGTCCCTCCACCCTGCCCCTTTCTCTAAACCTCTCTGGCTTTCTGTTCTCCCTGTTTGTGGAGGCTGAAGGCTCTGTGCACTCGCCCATGACTGGCTCCATGCATGTGGGGGGATCAGAAGTGAGAGAAAAGCCTTGATCAGTTTCTAAAGCTGAGAGATGACTCAGGCCTCGGCTCTGCCCGTTTAGAGCTCGTTTCCAGCAAGCAAGCAAGCGCTCTTTCGGTTCTAGCCGACAAATTGTTTGTGCATGTACTTCGGCATCTGCGTGATCACTATGCAGAGGGAAATCAAGTAGCCCATAACATTTTGGAATCGTCTGAAAGTGAATGCTGATGATTCCTATGTTGTGCCAGAGGAAATCAATGTGAGCCTTGCGTGAACTGCTATTTGCACCGCTGTGAGGTGAAAGTGTGTGTGTGTGTGTGTGTGTGAAGGTGAGCGTCCTGACGTACAGGATAGCGTGTTTCAGAAAAGTGAATAACACTATTTGGCGTGTGTGTGTGTGCATGTGTGTAATGCGGCCCCAGTGGAAGCTTCTAGAAATGCAGCAGTTGAATCAGTTGTGGTATGAATGTTCAGGGGAAAATAGTGTGTGTGTGTGTGTGTGTGTGTGTGTGTGTGTGAGTGTAAGAGTGAGAGACCATGCACTACCTCAATTGATTCACCTGCTGCATCTGAAGGTGAGACCCACACACACACACACACACACAAACACACACACGAACACACTCATACTTACCACCTCTGTCTCTCTTTGTAAGATCTTCCAAACCCTGTTGCAAACATATGAGAGAGAAGTGAGAATTCTGCTTGTGTCTCTGTTTGTCATTTGATCAGATTTAAATCTAGCAGCCTTGGGTTGGGTTAGCTGTACCTCATCATCATTATAGCATACCTTTTGGCATCCCATCCATTGCATAGTCCACGCCTCCTGTCTAGTGTTTTTCTTCTGCCGTAGAAGCCCATCCACCTCAAGGTTTGACGTGTTGCTTGTTCTGAGACGCTTTTCTACCCACCACGGCTATAAAGAGTGATCATTTGAGTTACTACAGACTTCCTGTCAGCTCTGACCAGTCTGGTCATTCTCCTCTGATCTCTCTCATCAGCAAGGTGTCGCAACCCGCAGGCCGTCTGCACGCAGGACGCTTTCTGTTTTTCTCACCATCCTGTGTAAACTCTGCAGACTGTCGTGTGTGAAAATCCCAGGAGGTCAGCAGTTTCTGAAATACTGGTAGCAACATCAATTGTGCTGCCGCCATATGATTGGCTGATTGGATAACTGCATAAATGTGCAGGTGTAAAGGCGTCCCCGTTAAAGTGACTGGTGAGTGTATACCTGCTATACGCTGATAATATACTCTGCTTACAAAACTCGGAAAGAGTAATAAGGTCATTAACACGGTAAACTTTAACACGAAGAATTATTCAGTTTTAGTCTGACTGCCTTACTGAAATAAAACCACATTTCTATTGAAACGTAATTAGCTTGTTTGCTCGGTCACATACAGTATGGATAGAAGATAGAAAGCCTCCCAGAAAGTTTCACATTGCGTCTGGATCAGCAGCCGAATAAAGTTTTGTTCAGCAAACTCTAATTTTTTGCTACCATTCGTGAGTAAAGGTGAGCTTGTTCCAGTGTTTCTAGGGGATAGCAGAAAGAGCAAAGAACCCAAACAAAACCTTACTTAAAAATGGACAATACTAATTTCATTCTGGTTTAAATCTGAACATAAAAGAGATATAGATTATTTTAATCATCAAACAGACACAGATACAAATACAGATAATGGCATTGCATTACGACCCTATTATACCCTCTAATTTCCCCTTGGGATAAATAAAGTGATATGTCAGAGGGAGGATCTCTCTCTCTCTCTCTCTCTCTCTCTCTCTCTCTCTCTCCTGAACCCTTTTTTATCTTTCATATTTTTAATAGAAATTGTCTCTCAGAAATGAATCAAATATATTTGCCAACTTGTGTCACTCCTTTGTACACTAAGCAGCCAAGCCAAGCTCTGTTTGACAAGGATCCTTTCGTCTACACCTCGGTGTCTCTTTCTCTCTACTGCTGACTTTATCAACAGGACTGTAATGGGAGAAAAGTCAGATTAAAGCAGAGTGCCAAAGACAGGATGAGAAAAAAAAAAGAGACAGAGTGCACGAGAGAGCGTGCCTGTCTGAATATGAGAGAGAAAGAGAGATTGTGTGTGTGCGAGAGAGAGAGAGAGAGAGAGAGAGAGAGAGGGTTAAGAAGGAGACGCTCCACTGGTTGGCTGACAAACAGAGGGTCCCTCCAGAGCGCACCAGAGGAGAAGGGGAGCAAAAAAAAAAAAAAAAAAGAGTGGTACAGAAAGAGGAGGAGAGTTTGATGTGGGTAGCTGTGCCCGACCAGGCACCATCCCCCCTTTCCCTCCTCAGCACCTCTCCTTGCAGAAAATCTATGCTTGCTCTCTTAGTATTCCTCTCCTCCTGTCCAGAAGCCTCCAAAGCGGCAGAGACAACGGTTGGTGAGGCATGGGCCGGGAGAGAGACAGAGGCAGGCTGGGAGACTTTATTTTAGGAGACTGGGGAGTGTTTGCTTGAGGCTGTCAGGCAGTGACAGGAGGCCCTTAGACCTGAGCTGGATGAACCCTGCTTTCTATTCTTTTTCTTTCTCTCCTCTTCCTCATTCTCTCCAGGGCTTGCACGTGTGGTCATTTCGACTGTTCTCAGTTAATATCATTGACTAACTCATTTTCGTCAACTACAGCTCACACTGGGAACAGTCATACCCCCCCCCCCCCCGACAGCATCACTCCTCGGATCACATCTTCTCTTACAGAATGGAAGACTTTCACCCTAAACTCCTCCCTGAAGAGAAGAAAAGCCCCCCCCCCCCACCCACCTACTCGGTCACCTTGAGCTTTGCCATCATGCTTCTGTGATCGCTTTAAAGGTCACTGTGTGTAGCCACTGTCATTACCTGTCACTGTCACTCTCCCTCTCCTGTTCCCTCTCTCCCTCCCTCCTTAGCCTGCGCTCTGCCATGCATTTCAGCGCTTCGCTCGGAAAGACAGATCAAAGTGCCATCTTTAGTTGGACTTTGAAGGTTACAAGCAGATAGGAATGATCCCGCAGCAGCACCTGACGTCACAGAAACGGCTCATCACCGGCTGGAACAAGTGTGCGTTAAGGGATTCGCTGTAGCCGGCAGGACGAATTACTGACTATTTGAATGTAAGTGCAAGTATCAGTCAGTCTCTAGTAGCAGTAGTTCTGGCTGCTAGCACTTACATTTCAGTCTGCATCAAGGGCACTCTTTCAGAAAGTAATGACAAGTGTGTTGTAAGTAAGGCTATGCGTGCGTAATTCACATTCAGCTCATTGACAAAGTGAGTGTTCCTATTCACATTTATCCAACAAGCACAACAGGACTGTAGTGAATATATTACACGGCATTTTTATGGATGCCCGGTCTTGGCAAGAAATTGGACAATAGATATTTTTTCCCCCATTTTGTCATCTGCCAAATCCTATGCACTAGTCAGTTTACCCATATCACATGACAGCTGTCAACCAGGGAGGGTGAATGCTAGCACATGCTTCTATTTAGGGCAGCGCGACACACTCCGAGGAAGGCGCCATCTGCCCTCTTCCACATACATGAGCTAAATGTGTTGCTTTGATTGACAGATGAGAGTATGCCATCCCTCCCACCCAGAGAACATGGCCAAATTTGCTTCCTAGAACTTCCATCCATTATCTGGATTCAAACCTTTCACATAGAGCATCATTAAAATGAATCAGAATCAGAATCAGAATGTGCTTTATTGCCATGTATGTTTCCAGATACTAGGAATTTGTTGTAGTGACATAAGCTCCACAGTGCAACAGAATGACAGACACGAAAGAAAAAAAGTCGTAACAAAAAGAACAATACACAACCATATAAGACATACAATGTGCAAAAATAGAAAAAACAACCTTACAACATACAAAATACAAAATACACAATCAGCTATGTACGTAAGGTGCAATTAGAAATGTAGATAAGTATGTGTTAAATAAATAACTGGATAAATAAATGTATAATAGTGTTGTGTATTCCACGTTTATTGAAAAAGCTGATTCGGATATATCCATAATTATCAATACTCTAGGAAGCAGCAAAAGACAAACCTGCATTTTATCTCAGTTTTATTTTAAATCATTATTTCTGATAGTTATGATGTGATGTGATGTTATCACAAAACAAACAATTTTATCCCAATCATTTTGTCACCGATTCGATACTCGGTATCCGTATCAGGATTATACCAGCAAAAAGTGGTGGATCGGATAGCAGAGGAAACATATCAGCTATTGGATCCTGTAACAAGTGGCAAAGATAGGAATTGGATTTTGAAAAAAACAAAACAAAAAAAAACAACAACTGGATTTGGAAATTTTTATATAAATGTTTGTGACTGACTTTTTATTACATGATCGTATTATATTTATACTTTATAATATGTACTATATTTACAATATAAGTGATTTTTGTATGTAGTGGCAAGAAAAAAGTTGTAAAGCTTAGTAGTTTCGAAGAAAACAATATCGGATGGGTGTCAGAAGTGTATCGGAAGGGTTCAGGATATGTCTCAGTGTCAGGGGGAAAAAATGGCATCATGCCACCTCTAATAAAATCCTATAATAATGCGGATGTAATAAAAGAGTCCTTATTGTATAGGTGGAACTGAAAGACGAAACAGGAATGTAAATACTTGAACGCTAAAATGAAATAAAACAGCAGACGAAAAGTCACCTGAGTAGGGCTCAGGCTCTTCTTATTTTTTCAGCTCTCAATCTCACTCAAACCTTTTGTAGTCGGGGACCATTTTAACCGTAAAATAAATTCCACACACCCCTACAGTACAGATTTGATTTACGAACCTAATCCAACTATTAAAATTTCAGGCTGATCATTTTTTAAAAAGTGCACAGTAATATGGATATTTATTAGATCCATAGAGCTATCTTCAGACAAAACACATTAAATAGGTTGAAGCTGACCTTATTTACAGACTTACATGTATTTAACTTGTATTATTTATTTATTTATTTTTACTAAGGTTTGGATAAAATCCATCTACAAGAACTCAATAATAAATGCAACAGCTTTGATAACAATGCCGTGATGATGATTTCCATTTCTCTAACAAACCTTTTAATAATATTTTGCACCCCTTGGCTTTGCTTGACCCCAGAAGGTCTCTAGACGCCACTTTGGGGACCGGTGTTCTGCAGAACCACTATTAGTATATATATTGAAAAGCGATTTATAATACTATATTTACACTACGAACTCCGATATCATTTCTAAAATCTATAAACATCTGTATCAAATATCGATTTTAAATGCCTGCTTAAACTGCATTAGGTCTACTATAACGAAGAAAGGTTCATTATTTCAGCAGATATGATGGAAGAGGTGGCAAAGACGGTTTTATTCCAAGGAGACCACAAACACAGGTGTATCTTTTTATCAACTCTGAAGTCTGGACTAATCACTGGCAAACTTTAATCAGATATGATCAATTATTCATGGCCTGAGGCCTAGCGAGAACGTCTCTAAAACGCTCACATACAGACGGCCCAAGATGAATAATTCAAACGCCATTTATACAAAACCAAGTGCCTTTCTGACGCCACAGGACTGCGCTAGGAATGTTATGCAACAGAGGACGTATATTAGTTAAGACTAAAGTGGATTTATACAGCATCTGAATCAATTAATCAATTAACTGCACAACAGACAAATGACAGGCTTTCAATCAGTCATACTGTTATAGAGAGTCATAAAATTTTCTTTTTTTAAAAAAAAAACCAACAAAAAAACAACCTTGTTATAATCTGCTGAACTTTGTATACATGTCACCAGCAAGTACACAGCTTCATCAATGACACAATATATACTAAATATATATTTTTGCTGGCACAATACATTACTCTACAATGGAGAGGTAAGAGTTAAGAGGAGGGGACAAAGGGATAGCTAGAGGAAGACAGACACAGAAAGAGCAATTCCTTACTGTCACGATCTGTCTTAAAGTCCCTGACAGCAAGCAAGCATTAATCACCAAACAATCTGTCAATACTTTTTTTTTTTTTTTTTTTTTTTTTATCTTCGCACGTTCCTTTTCCTTCCCCTTTCCTTTCCTTTCCTTTCCTTTCCTTTCCTTTCCTTTCCTCCAACCTTGGTAACAATGAGGAATGATCAAAATGGAGCTTATTCATAGATGGGCGGATCTCCTAATATATTAATGTCAAATGAATAGGATTTGCCAACAATGCGCAAGCTTGTGCAGTTAAAATGAGACGCAAATTGTGATTCGGACCTCCGGCGTCCTCCGAAATCGTTACGTCCAGGAAAAAAAATAAACATACATAATAAAGTATTTTAAATGTCGAACGCTCTCCCTCTTTAGCATTTGCTCCTCCGTATTCTGTATTGAAAGAAAATGGAAATATACACTATTCTGCAAATTTGCATATATTTGTTATGTGAATAACACGAACATCTGCATTAGACAGTTTATGCTAAAGCCCCCACAGACGCTGTGCCATTATTTGACCGACACTGCCTTTTCAGTTAAAAAAAAAAAAAGGAAAAAAAAAGTTGATGGTTTTAGAGAGAGAGAGAGGGAGAGAGAGAGAGAGAGAGATATTAATATAAAACTGGAGAAATAGGCAGAGGAAACTGAAGGATTCTTCCTGCACTCCAGCGTTTGCTAATGAGGGCACACAGTATTGATATCTCCATGGGAACGCCGTGGGCATCACTAACAAACCCTACTCTTGTATCTTGTACTATTTCGCTTAATGCTGAAATTAACAAATAGTCTAATAAAAGGCAGGCAAGAAGTAATGCATCAGGTATTTGGAAATCCAGGTACCAGTAAGGAACATAATATGAAGGAAAGGACGCAGAAAAAAATAAAATAGAAATAAAATAAATAAAAGGTCGGAATGAAATGAATTTTGGTATAGGATTGAAATCCACCAAAATTCTCAAGAGATTCTCATTCGCAGAGAGCCAGACTCACCAGGAAGGACCGAATGGTAAGCCGTCAATTATCTGCAATGCTAAACAAATATGAATAACTGCAATGAATTATAGAAAGTGTTGCCAGCGTTTTTATACAGATTATGTTACATTTTTTTTTTTTTACCAAAACCTTCAAGTGTCTCATATTGTTTTGTGAGTCGTGAGGCGGGTGTGAGTGCGTGTCACTCAACGTGTCTCCTGCGGAGCACACACCCTTGTCATGTTCCTGTCAGATCTGAAGTTAGGAAGAAAGATGGGCCCTCTTTAAGGATGACACAGCGTCCTGCTGTGACAGATAGAAAGGTCCGTAACGGTACCGAATCCAATCTTTCCATCCTTCTCGCTCGCCTCCGTGTGGCGTCTAACAAATAGATCCCTCTTTCATTATGTCATAAACACATGTATTGCCCGGAGATGCTTTTAGTTTAATAGAAACTTCCTTTTAACGAACGTATGAACCATTTAACCGTACGTCTCTTTATTCTCATAACTACGAGCGCTCTAACGTGCGGACATCTTTCAGAGGTTAAGACTAAACAGAGAGGATTTCTCAGAGACATAAAAAAAAAAAAAATGCAGGGTCAGGAGTGGAAGATAGGACCAGGACACAAGCGGAGG
Organism: Synodontis membranacea; assembly: GCA_025674565.1. Taxonomy (NCBI): domain Eukaryota; kingdom Metazoa; phylum Chordata; class Actinopteri; order Siluriformes; family Mochokidae; genus Synodontis; species Synodontis membranacea. The sequence continues at coordinate 4,851,935 of JAOVYU010000024.1, forward strand.
ATTATTCTGACACTGGAAAAGGGTTACTGATGGAGACTGGATCGGGACAGGTGACAAGAGCATAGGCTTGTATGGGAGAAGAGCCTGAGGCAGAGATAATGCGGGACTAAAGACAAGAGACATCAGGGGCAGACAAAGGGTCAAAGACAAAAGATGATCAGAGACAAAGATTTTAAAATAACGGATGAGGATTTGAAATAAAACTAGTAACTACAGCGACAGGTGCATAATCAGAGACAGCAGTATCTGAACATGCTGAGCTAAATCCAGAAATCAAAGCGAAGCAGAACATAAATCTGAACTTTACCCAAGTGCAGAGTTAAACTAGAAACAAGCACTGATGTGGGATAACAAGAGCACCAACAGAAGCTACATTAGGTGTGTGTGCTGAGATCAATCCAAGCTAGTAGATACAGTATAAAGCTGAGGCTGATCTTCTACACATGTCCCTGTTACCTCACATTCATCCTCGGGTTGTCCTCATTGCCAACCTCATGACCCAGGCAGCGATCCTCCACTCAGTCATGGAACCACAAAAGTTCTACTGTCTCGCTTTCCAGACCACCTGGGTCTTTCCCTTCAGAGCAGAGAGTGTGTATCAGAGTCATCACAAGGGTTAGAAATGTCCTCATGCCTCACGTTGCCAGAATATAACAGATAGCACTTACATAATGTAAATATTTTATGTAAGTTGCTTAGTCCCAGGTACAGGTATAGTCTACAAACATGTTTTGGGCAGAGATGGGAAGTAACGAAGTACAAATACTTCGTTACTGTACTTAAGTAGAATTTTCGGGTATCTGTACTTTAC
>JAOVYU010000024.1:4852927-4865730 GCA_025674565.1 Synodontis membranacea
TACTGTACATTGGCTCTGTTATTTCTGTATAACAAGGGATGGTATTTTGATATAACAGTATATTATTTTGGCATATTCTGTATGTTGAGATGTATAACGGACCGTTACTATGGACCACATCATTAGAGGAAGCAATAAAGTCATTTATATTTGACAATATTTTGTGTCAAATAATTGATTTCTTTAGTAAGTAGCTTTTTAATAAGTTGGATAGTGTAATAAGCCGGTCATTATAATAAAATAAACTCCTTCAGGGTGATTCAGGGTGATGTCCAGAGATATTATCTCACCCAATCAGTAATTCAGATGCAGGCTGGGGCAGATTAGCCCACTTACGTGATCAGAAATTCTCTTCAAATTGTATGTTTCTGTAGTAGATACACTATATGGACAAAAGTTTGGGGACACCTGACCATAACAATCTTTTGTGCTTTGTTAAACATACCACTTCAGATTTAGTCCCCCTTGTTGTTATAATAAGCTCCATTTTTCTGGAAAGGCGTTCAACTAGATTTTGGAGAGTGTCTGTGGGAATTAGTGTCCATTCACGACATGAGCGTTAGTGAGGGTCAGGCGCTGATGTTGGGTGAGGAGGATTGGGGTGCAGTCGGCGTTTCAGTTCATCCCAAAGATGTTCAGTGGGGTTGAAGTCAGGGCTCTGTGTAGAACCACTCAAGATCTTTCACACCAACCTCAGCGTACCACGTCTTCATTGAGCTCGAACTATTGTGCACAGGGGCATTGTGATGCTGGAACAGGTTTGGGCCTCTTAGTCCCAGTGAAGGGAAATTGTAATGCTACAGCACACAACATCATCCTAAACAATTGCGTGCTTCCAACTTTGTAACAACAGCTTGGAGAAGGACCGCATACTGGTGTCACGGTCAGCTATCCACAAACCTTTTGTCCATTTAGTGTATGTTTGCTTATAATCGACTCAGTCTTTCAAGTACAGTAAGTCACTAAGGTGAACAATTTAGTATTGCAATTGGTTCAGTAAATCACATTTATCGGTCAGCAAGGTTAAAATAGTGCTGGCTGCATGACCAGGCTGCACCGTGCAACCGAACAAAATGTTCTCCCGATCAGTTAACAGGCACAATAATATCAGTTTTTGTGCCAGACACGGGCTCTTAAAGGTAGAATGCTACCTCAAAATGCCAAGTTTGTATTTAGAACAGAAAGAGGTGAGAGAGGAATGCCTCCTGGGAATGTCTGGCAGGCACATTCTCCACTCGCTTCCATTTCCTCTTCCATGGTGTCAGGTAACCTGGAAATACAAACAGGAGTTTTCAGATAAACAAGACATAAAAAAGGATAAACAAAGTTAACAAGGGCTAGGTAGAAATCATGGTCAAGATACTTAACAGAGTCGGGAAAGTGCAGGTGGGTGCTGGGAGTGTGAGTCCGGGGCGGCCATGTTTGTAGGCCGCCGAGAGTTCTGGGATGTGGTGTTCATGACGGTTGGCCGTGAATGCATGATACACGGAAGAGATGAGCTGAATCTTATGCCCATTTCTGTTCCAACTAAAGTCTGGGAACTGGGATTTCAAAAGGGTGTGCAGAAAATGGGCCACCATTACAAGTCAAAACCTGGGTGGATATAACATCCTGTCGTGTCCTCCTCTTTTTTTGATTACCTAGTTTGCTGCAGCATGCACTGTTTGCTGGGATTTGTTCCTCCATTCTACTTCCTGTATCAGTGAGTCTCTATGAGAGTGTTTACAGCCCTGCATTATTCCTCAACAAGTGAGTGTGGGTAAATGTTGTTGTGCTGTTTTGTGTGTGTTAGGACACCGTTTGGACTGCAAGGCTGATTTCCATCCCCTGCGAGAGCTCCCACTTCGTCTGCCTGGAATAGGGAGCGGTAAATAAGTGGTAACAGGAGCGAATGGGAGGGAGCTAGGGAACATTTTCTGTCATCACTTTAGAAGGTTGTGACCCCAGAGCCCAGTGACACTGAGCTGTTAAATAATTCAGCGGCTATCTCGCATTGGGCCTCAGGAGAAGCTGCGGCTGTGATTGCTTGGAGCTGACTGACTGACATTTGCACATGAAAATGGGCTTTGTTTTCCCCCCAAACAGCAGGACAGCTTAAGGAAAACAGTGCAGGGCCTCGGAGGAGGGAGTGAGGGTGAGGAAAGGCACAGGTGTATGGCATACTCACCTTATAACCCCATCACCACCTGATAATAATGAGGACCGCTTCCCGGGCGCTGCAGCACACATCAGCAACACGTAGCCTGCAGTAATCAGCCAATTCAAAGAAATGTGGAAGTTATATTCGAAATAAATAAATATCAGGACTATAGATTTTAATTAAGAAGATGCACACGCAAGCGAAGTACAGGTTTATGTAAATGTGCATGCTCCTTGGGTACAGATGAGTTCAGATGTGTTTTTGCAAAAGATTTAACGGTTTGTTGACGATGTATGGTTTTATCACTTCTAAATTGACTTGAGTTTGAGTCCAATTAGCAAATTCTCTTAGGCTCTGAGCCAATAAAGCCAATATTCAGGTTACGCTGGGTAAGAAAATAACCTCTTATCCATCTCTTGCCAAATTTGAAATAAATAAATAAATAAATAAATAAATAACAAACGTTCATTGTACAAACTAGCAGTTATTATGTATGGATATGAGAGGTTATCATAACAGATAATTGATATTTAGGGGACTATAACCTTATTTGGTTATGGATTATTGCTACAGATACAGATCAGACTAACAATAATAAAACAACATACTATACTGTAGTGTTAATTTGCCAAGATTAATCTTTTACTAGTTGCATATTCATATTATACACAGGGCACAAGTTGGATGCTGCTTCTCTTGCCCGTACCATATATTAAGGCTGAAAATGTACACTGCAAAAAAAAAATAAAATGTAGTAAGTGAAAACATATTTATATAAGCAAATTTATCATTGTAAGATTATTATAAATACTATTCAACTTACAGACATGAGAAGGCTGAACCAGTATTTCTCTTATTCTATGTGTTGGCTTTTGCTGGAATGGTTTGCCTCAATTTAGACAAAATTGTCACCGAAATCAATACGCAGCTCTTCTGACCTTGTCACCTTTATCCTGCAGTGAACAATTTGTCTCATGGTGGGTGTGGTCTCTTCCAGGGCATGCCCACATCCACGGGGCACTAAATAGTTTAACGAGGATGAAAACAAGGTAACTCGTATCATCATTCGGTGTCACCAGAGTTCAACTAGTTCAACACGGGTTCACGTGAGAGATTTTGGAGTGATGTACAAAGATGCTGTCCATCACCATCATCAAAACACCAGCTGCGGGAACATCTTTTGGAAGAAGAGTGTTCATCCCTCCAGTACAGTTACAGAGACTTGTCTGTGCCAAAGGAACATTTGCGTCCTAGAGGCTCATGGCCGCCCAACACCTTACTAACACTTCGATGTTGGTTTTTCCTTCAATTTGTCACCTTAACAAAGTGAAGATTCATCATACTAATTTTAAGTAACTTCTACATTGGCAGACAATTTTACTTCAATCAGTCAGTTGATTCAATCAATTTATTTGTCCCAAGTGAGCAATTTGTGACACCTAGGCAAAACTTTTTCCTAAAGTCTGATTAAAAACAAATTAAAATGAACTTTAATGTTAGAGATTAGTTTGTTAGAAGTTACAACACAGTGGCAGGCGAAAAGAGAAACACTGTAACCCCACAACGCCAACAACAGCATCAGTCCTCTGTTACCACAATGTCACGTAACAACACAATTATCGCAGTACAATTCACCTTCGACATGGCAGAACATGACCCATTCATAGAGCAGAACTTGCAGTCTCTGGGTCATCCTTATGATCATCATCTTCACCATCATCATCATCATCATCATCATCACCACCACCACCACCATCAACACTATCCCCACCATAATCATCCCCAACACTAGGGCAATAGACTGTCGACAACAGTTACCTCTTCCTGCTATCAGTATTCAAGACTTGAATGGAAACACTTACGGGGCAATCCAGACTACTAAACTGTACTCCCGTTATCTTATTCGCCACCTCCATAATCTTTGCAAGTGCATTGTTCTCTCTAATAACAAGGGTGCCAAACCAGTAAATAACAGAAAATGAAATGACAAACTCAATAAAAGCTCAATAGAAAAGTGTCAATAGGGTCTTATCAGCCTGGAATTTGGCAGGTTTCCTTAAGCAAAAGAATTGCTGTTGGCCAACATTTCAGCATTTAAAACAAATTTCAGCCTGTTATCAATCATGTATTATATAACCATGTAACCAGGTATTTATAATTGGACACCATGCCTAAAGCCTGATTTAGTAGACCTGACACATATCTATCATTTTACAGACACTGAGATAACTTTTAACTATTATAATTTTTTCTAAAAGAAGCAAAATGATATGTCAGAGCAGTACAATAATATTAGATAGTAAATTTTTTTTAAAAGATTAGTAAATTTGCCTATATTCAGTGTTTCGTTTGCAAATACATGTACTGTACGTTGTGCTGTGCTTAAGGTTAGTAAGTAACGTTCATGGATGGGGTTTTTTCTTGTGATTAGTGGAGTCACTCATTAAAGACGCTGTGATGCAGATTAGCTTTTCTCTGGGATCACACCAGACGGGCTAGCGTTCTGAAAAAGATGACCCTGTTACCAGTTCACCAGTTGTTCATCCTTAGGTGCCAAACACTGCATACTGGGAACACCGTACAAGACCTTCCATTTTGGAGATGCTCTGACCCAGTCGTCTAGCCATCACAATATGGCCCTTGTCAAAGTTATGCAGATCCTTACGTTTGCCTACTATATCCCACCCCTTGACAGGTGGCACTGTAATGAGAAAATCAGTGTTATTCACTTCACCTGTCAGTGGTTTTAATTTTATGGCTGATCAGCGTAGAAGGACTTAAATATAACCATCATTTGAATCCACCACCCCTGAGTCTCACACAGTTCAAAATATTATCATATCTTCACAATCTTTCCATGTTCCAGATAAACGTCACGGACACTGGCGCACATAAATATGCCATTCGCATTTGAGTGAAAAGCTTTTGTTTAATCCTTAAACCCTTCCAGAAAATGAATGTGGACTTAAAGAGGAGGAGTAGTGGGGCTGCATGCTCTCAGTATGCTTGACCATATCTCTCAGCTTGAGACGCGGAAAGCAAGGGATAAATGGACAGTGGAGGGGCGGGGGGGGCATGAGCACGGGTGGGGCGCAAGACAGCTGACAAATTGTGATTAATAAATGTGGTCCGGGACGGCAGTGTGGAACGATGCTTATTAATAGAGAGAATTAGAGTGGCTGTGCAACTCAATCTGCACACTGTCACTCTGCATCAGGCGCCATAATCAGAGCCTAATGAAACAGCACAGCAACACCTCCCCGCCCATCACCCCCCACCCCATTTACACCACCTCCCACCCTCCAACCCATTCATTCTCTCTCTCTCTCTCTCTCTCTCTCTCTCTCTCTCTCTGTGTAATCGTTTTCCAGGATCCACCCTTCCTTACCCCTAAATTGATACACCACTCTATATCCACACAAGTGCACATTCTTATGAATACTTTACTCATGAAGTGGACATGACAATAAAAATAAGCCTTTCAGTCGACTTTTCTAGCCTTGAGCAGGATTATGAAGGTATTAAACCAAATGCTATCAATAACATTTGCCTTCTTTCCATGTTACTGAGATACATACAATTTGCGCGAATGTGAGATAACGAACGAAAACTTTTATTATTCGTCTTAGAGCATATTACTCAGTAATTGCTAGGAATTCATCACTTACAGTAACTACAGTAAAACTAATAGGAAAGATGCGCACTTATGAATGAGAGCGTGTTATATACTGTAAGTCTGGATCCGTGCGTGCGACCTGGCACTTTAGGAGGTTAATAATTTTACAGACAAATCTTATCTTACTGTTAAAACTCCTTGTACTAAAAACACAATATTTAATTTGCACTAAGCTGCACAGATCAGAGTATGTGCTAATGAGCTACATTCAGTATACCAGAATAGATTCTTTAGAGTGATACTGCAGACCAGAGGTCCTCAACCCCCGGTCTGTGGAACATTTGGTACCGGGCCGCAAAGAAAACATTGCGTGGTTAAAATGCTGGTTATTTTTCTTTCATTAGTCTTCCAGATCTTATTTTGAAAACTGACTGTTTCCGCCATCACCTCACTACCGCACTTGACTCTGGCACACCATTTCACGCATCAGCGACACAAGCTAACCCTTGAAAAAATGAGCCAAAAACAAAATTCCCTGGAGAGCTTTTTCAGGAAGGAACGAGCAAACAATGGGTCAGCAGAATGGGACTGCTAGCAAAAAGAAAGCTGGCATTTAAATAAAAATACCAAGATTCCTACCTAAGTTATGGGTTCATCGCAACAGGTGATACACAAGCTCCACACCCGCTATGCGAATCCCAACGCCTCTACCCGGTCCGCGGAAAACTTTTCATGCATGAAACCGGTCCGTGGTACAAGAAAGGTTGGGAAACGCTGCTCTAGAGTGATACTGCAGACAAACCACGTCTTGTCTTCTGAAAGAATGTTCTGATTGATTGATGGATCTTTAACTCGTTTTTGTTGGTGCCGCCGAGAACTAAAAGAAAAAATCCTGTCATTACATACATTTCATAAAATTTATTTTGCTATTTTGTGGATAAAGAATTAAATGCTTCTTTATAGAAACTGAAACAGTTCATTGATGACATTGGTCGAATTAATCTTTTCTGTAATGTTTATTTTTAAGATTGTATTTGGTATACTTTGCTCCAAATAGTGTCTTCTCAGTTTCACCTGGACGTTGCTGTGTTGTTTCTCTGCGTTTTTTTTCTTTATCTCTGCCCTTCGGGACACTGTTTGTCAATCCCAGACAGTCCAGTTGAGTGTGTTCCTAGTTCTAACCCATTCAATTCAACTCATTAAAGGACCTGTAATTAGATGAGTCGAATCATTATGTGTTGAGTGTGGAAAACATTAAACCTTTAAGTAGCACCCTAGGTCAGTGTTTGGCGAACACTGCACTATGGCAATGATCATTAACTCCAGATTTGTGCTTGGTTCAGTCCCAACTGTTCCAATCAAAGACTTTGAACGACAGTGATTAGTCGGATCAGGGGTGGTGGATTAGATAAGGACTAAACCAGAAGAAAGTAGATCGTTAAGATGAGGGGCGATGAATGCTCAGTCAATGAAGTAACGCCCACCAACTATGTTATTTTCTGATATCGGGATGTTTCTAGAGTCAGTATTTAGTTTAGGCAAGAAGAAAATATCCAACTAATTGCTACTGAGTCTAATTCAAGTTACTGGTAGCTCAAGAAATATTGGCACCCTTGTTAAATATTGGTAAAGTAGGTTATGAAAAAATGTCTTTGGGGTTCATTTGCTTAATCTTAAGCAAAAATTAATTTTAAGAAAGTTTACATAACCTTGTTAAAAATCTATAATATATAATCATCATAAGTCATGGTTATTGGCACTCCTGCCTTTAGGACTTTCGTATTTCCTTTTGCCAGCATGAATCCTCTGCTATTATGCTTGATGAGATTGGAGAATACAGAGCAAGTAATCTTCAGTACAGAATTTCTATCAGATCCTCCAGGGACCTAGGTCCTCTCTTGTAGACTTTCCTCTTCAGTTCACCTACAGGTTTTCACTGAGATTCAGGTGACAGGGATGACATTGTAAATTTGTTATTTTATGTTTTTACATTAAACATTTTTTTTTGTGGATTTGGACATATGACATGGACCTCTGTCTTGCTGGAAGATCCAACCATGACTGAGTCGTAGCTCCTTGGCAGACACGGACAAATTTTCATTTAAAGTCTCCTGATACTTAATGGAGTATATGATGCAATGTATCCTAACAAGGCTCCCTGGGTCTTTGGAGAAAATTCTGTGCCTCAAAATCACACATCCCCCACTAAATGTAACGGTATTCAGTTCTTTTCTGTATAACAATCCTTTGGAGACTTATTGACACCAAAAATCTACCATCCTCTGCAAATATCCAACTGTGATTCTCAAAGACTGTGATTCCTCTCTAGCCACCCTCCTCTGTGTATGTAGGTGCAAAATACACTCGCATCTTCTTCCACACAAGTCTCTGGTTGTTTTAAACCTCTTCACTTTTGCCCTTAATCATTTTATTTATGTATTTTCTGTTATTCTTTTATCAACGTTAGTCATTTATGTATACTCTGTTTTTAGTTTTTCATGCTGATGAATAACTAAATTTGGAAATTTGACCAGTGTGTCAGCTTATATTTATACCCAAGTGGAACCCAAAAGGTTCCTCAGGTAGACTTAAAAATAGCTAAATATATCAAACTAGCTGATAACCCAGTGGCTTCGCTCACTGAGTGGAAGGGAAAAAAATAAAATGCAGTATTTATAAAACACTGGCACGATGCGACAGAACTGATAAAAAACGCTAATGGCTTATTTGAAAATGGACCTCAAACAATAAAAAGGGTAAAAGATGTGTTCTGACAAATCTTTTATAAACAATTGACACATACATAGTAGTACAGATAATAACATATGACGGACACATACACCTTTTGTCATGTCAGCGCAGAGCGCTCGCCTCGCCCACCTTTGGAATGTACGTATCGGAACAGAGCGCGCAAAATCTCTCACCTGTGGAATGTACGTATCGGAGCTAATTCACCTGGACTGAATTAGTGGTGATTGGAAAGACTTTAACACTTCACGCCGAGGCGTGTGTCCATGCCTCTTTTAAAGTCGATATCTTTGCTTGATGTCTGTTGCAGACTTTATGGACATTTCACACTATTTTCCGGTGTTTTCCGGCAGGACTTTTTTTGCCTTAAGGACTAAGTGAAGGATATTTGCCGTATTTATGTTGGACTATTGTTATGCCATGTGTCTTCTGCCGGATTTTTGCGGTCATGATTCAGCCTGATTTCCGTTTATCACAGCCGTGTTTCAGGTTTCCAGTTTTCTGCCCCTGCTTCATACCCGTGTTTCATTTAAATAAAGTCATTAAGTTTAATTTCCGTTTTTGCCGTGTTTTCCTGCATCTGCGTCCAGACAAAGACACACTCCCGCTCTCTCTCTCCTACACACACACAGGAGAGACATGACACCTTTATTAAAGTATCAAAGTTTTCTTGAATAATCACTTACCAAATAGTAAGCATTTATATAAGTAACAAACCGGAAAGCCGATATAAAAATGGCGTCCACAACTGAAGTGATGAATCCCCCCCTACAGCGCTGCCATATACTGTATGGTCTGTGGTCATACGTCATGTCTGTTTCAAACATGAAAAGATTTTTATATAAATAGATATATATTTAAATATATAATATATAAGCACTTCTGTGTCAGGAATGGTGAAGGAGGCAGACGGAAGTTCAGACTTAGTTTATCGTAAGTTAAAGGCCATGAAACCTGACAAGGAGTGACGAAACAAGGTGACAACATGAAAACGACATGAATCAGGCTACAATGACAACAAAAGGCGAAAGCTGGACAATCTAAGCTAAAGAGGACGGGACTTAAATACTGGCACTCATAAACACTAAACTTGGATGATCAGGTGGATCTTCACAGACGTGGTGTCATTGCTGATGTCGCTTTGAATGCTGTTTGACGCAAACATTTTACCAAGTAAAAAGAAACGCATGTTGTATTTTAGAATGCAACATTAATATGCTTTTTATACCACAGCTCTGTTAAGTTCATGACATGGTGATGACATATGAACCCCATTGGGTTTTGCTCCATACATAGCAACAAGCCACTTGGGGCGGAACAATTCTGGTGAAGGAAACTGCACATATCAATAATAGCATGGAAACAAATACTGCTAACTTGGAGCTATAACTGTAACTTATTTACAAATGTATAGTACTGTACAGTCACCTTTTCTTTTGGTTTTATTTATTTTTTTTTATCTTAATGCAAGCCAGACATAAGTCAAGTGTTAAATATTTTCTATTTTTGGTGTTCATTAAGGTAATGCTAGCAGTTGGATGACAGTAGTGGCTTAGAGCAGAGCAACTGTTGCTGTTACCATAGCTACCGCTGGTCAGTGGAATGAAACAGATATGGATCACAGAGGGGAAAACCATACTGTTATATGATATCCAGTACAAGCACCAGTAGAACACTTTTCAACCAACCAGTTTGCATGAATTAACTCCTGTACACTAACACACATTGTTAGTTGCAGTTCTAGAGAAAATGTGACTACATCTATCCTCTTTAAAAGTACAATGGAGCATGACGATGGCGCTCCACTGAGGCGTCAGTATTTAGCTGCTTGATATCCTCATAATCTCAGCCTCCCAAATTACCTACAGGCAAATAGATATACAGCACACACTCCTCCTGTCTTGTCATTAGATCTGTGAACTCACTAAAGATTTGAGAAGTCTAGTAAGGATTACAGCCAATTAGGGTTTAACAAGCCTCATTCAACCACATTCGTCTGTGTATTAGCCCTGAGATAGATTGGTGACCTGCCTAGTACCTGCCTCTTGCTGAAGTCAGCTGGGATCGGCTCCAGGTTCCCCGTCACCCTTAACGGATAAGTTGAATAGATAATGGATGGATGGTTGGATGGATGGATAACATTTCATGCTACATATTATAATGGAAAAAATTGGCAATGTTTTGACTATGTATACTAACAAATCTAACCCACAGGAGGTGTGCAGCAGCTGGTCTTTCGCCATAGGTATAAATGAAATTATAAACTCAGTTCATGCAAAACATAGAGCAAAAAGAGGACCAAAGGTCCCAAACAGATGATAACTGAATTATAACTATGGCATAAAACACCAAAACCTAGGGGCCTTATTCTTCTAACTATGGCAAAAGAGACCTCCTTTTGCATAAATTCTGGATTTGAAGACCTTTAACAAATATCTATTGCAAATAAAATCTGCTTCGGGGAAACCACGTGCCCCAGAGACAAAATCAGACCTGTTTCTGGCCGACCAATCAGGTCAACTGTTTTAAAAATACTTAAAGCTGTCCGAGAAATTGGCATGTTCCCGACATTCTGTCTCTCTCAGTTCCTAATGTTCCCGAGGTTCTGTCTCTCTCAGTTCCTAAAACCACCATAGAACAGGGAAGTTTCCCTTCAGAAGTAGAGCAGTGGAGTTTCCCTTCCATAGTATGTGCAGAAGATGTTTTACGTAAGTTGTTTTACTTAAGAGTGTACGAGAGCTATGCGCCATCTCTGTATAAGCCCAATGGCGTTGGTACACAACCTTCAACCTTGTATGTTGAGGCCCTAACATTCTATGTACTAATCACTGCATATTACATACCTGCACGAGTGTGAAATAATAAAACAGACATTTAATACTAGACTAGGATACATGCCAACATGACGGTACTTATGTTCAACTTTGGTCATGTTCTTAAAATCTCTGAACTCATTTGAATTAGAATGAACTATGAAAATTAGGACCAGAATGATGTAAATTGTATGCCCATTGTATACAAAGAAGGTTGAAGGGTGAAGCTGAGCACTTAGAAGAAATATGGTAGTTAGAAAATGCATGGTAGTTTCTGTGTTACTACAAACCCTGTTGGTTTAGAAAATGAGAATCATTTCCATTGACACTTACTCTGATCTGAAAATGACAAATCTGATCATATTAAGGGTTTAAGTCTTTAGGATTTTACTTTACTCCTTGTCATACTGATTAATTGTACTTTATTTGTCACACTTAGTAATTTGCCTTTATTCATTTGTCTTATACAATACTTATTAATTTACCACTTGAGCATCTGTATCACAAGGTTGATGGTTCCTGGGTAGCATCAGGAAAACACCGGAAAAACACAGGTGAGGGAAAAACACCAATTGGAAAATAAAAAAAAAAAGGCCTAGTTTAATAGAATGGATCTGCTAAGATTATATTTAGAGCCTGCAGCTATATTTCTGCAGAGCATGCAGAAAACTCTTAGTTCTGGCAAAAACGCCAGAAATTAAGATTGACCAAAAAGGAAATCTTAAAGGCAACTGGATGATACAGATGGTCAAGCCCATGTGGGAAACACGTGAACACTTCATGCAGGGGTGCGTGGACACCTTTTGACGTCCCATTACGCAGCTGTCATATGATTCATTGTTGATTAAAAAAATATAAAAGGAGGACACCTTGTATATACAACTGAACCATAATCACCATAATCTGGTATCTTGGGTACTGGTGTATGGTCATTGCCTTGCTTATGCTTCTGAGCTTCATTAAACACTTCAAATTCATTTGATATTCTCTCTGAGTTTTGATTTGATATTTTTGAAGCGATTTTTCCATGACAATATCATATAGAGAGCAATCACAAATCACAACTGATATGATTGTATAGAGCATGGGTATAAAATTATTAGATTTGTGTAACTAAAAGCCATGACTGAATTTGCGCAGATTTCCTTGGTTTCATTGGATGTTTGTGTGCATCAGAGCAATCTGACACAAACTGTTTATGAATTTTCATCAGTCAAGAGCAACGTGTCATATGAATGGGGGTTGTAAGAAACAACTGCAAAACCGCACTCCTCACACTGGCCTTAACTGGATTCACAACCTCGAGTGAACATTTGGTGGGAGACTTTCTCTGCTGTATCTGTTGATATCACGGGCCTGCAGCAGTCTTGCACGTCTCTCTCTCTCTCTCTCTCTCTCTCTCTCTCTCTCACACACACACACACACACACACACACACACACACACATCCGCAAACACGCATAAGGACAGGTGATGATGAAAATGG
>JAOVYU010000024.1:4868190-4880503 GCA_025674565.1 Synodontis membranacea
TGTACAGGATGCAGGATGCTGTGCAAGAGACAACTGGAAAGTGTTTTCATGTGTGTGTGTGTGTGTGTGTGTGTGTGAGGGCACAATGGTTTCAGTGTCCTTCACTAATGAGGTCTAAAAGACCTCACACACGGACCCACACACACACACACTGGCCTTCGAAACATACTCACCGTTTCCTACAACATAGACGAGTGTGATTCCTGTTGCGTCTCGAAATCAAGCTCTGAAAAGTTCATCTTTTAAAAATTGCATTCTGTAACATGCATGCAAACAGAGAAAGCCTACTCTTAACATGTGCATTTTTAATAACAGTTAAGCTGGAGAGAGAGAGAGAGAGAGAGGGAGAGAGAGAGAGAGAGAGAGAGAGGGGGGAGAGATGAAGGTGAAGGATGGAGGAGAGGAGGGAGGGTGAGAGCAGATCGAAACCTTGCTGAAATCTCACAGGTGTTGGACAGAAGCTCAGTCCACTCAGACCTGTTTCAACTGATCGGATAAAACATTAGTTTCAACTCTCTGTATTATTATTATTATTATTATTATTATTATTATTATTATTATTATTATTCCTGATACTTACTCCGTGTACAGCAGCGACAACTTTAACCTTTTTTTTTCTGGCACTGTTTTAACGCAGTTTTATTTATTTATATATTTTTATTTTAGTGAATAATGTCCTAACCGTATCGATTTTTTTTCTCCATTAGTCGTCAGAGGTATCGTTTATTAGACAATCCCTTCTACTCCTATCATTATTATCTAGTGCAGCGAGCTGACGACGGGAAATCACAAGTCCGCGGGCAGGCGGTGAGGGTGCGCGCGTGTCCAGCGCTCTGCGAGTGAAGTCGCTCTGGTCCGGTTGCGCGCAAACACACACACACACACACACACACGCGGTTATTAACGGGTCGCTTGCTGGGGAATGCGCGTCAACGGGGAGATCCGGTTTCTTGGTTAGGATCGTCATCGTTATTTTCATAACAAGAAGAAAGAGAGAAGACCGAGATCAGGACGGTAAGTATTTTTAAACTTTTTAAATTAAAAAAAAAAAAAAAATTTATGCATTTATTTACTTTTTTTTTTTTTTTTTTTTTTTTTATAAACAACGCGTTTTGATGAATGTTCAAAGTTGCGCGTTACGACAGAAAAGGTTTTATATATAAAGAGAGAGAGAGAGAGAGAGAGAGAGAGAGAGAATTATATAGTTCATGATTGAAAATATGTTTACAGAAATGCAGAAGTTACTTGTAAATTTTTTGTGTAGATTTTTTTTTTTTAATTATTATTCAGGAGTGCATTGTATTGTTGTGCACAATGAAACAGTTTTATACTGAAACAGAATGTAAGGATGAGCATAATGACATCATGAATGAGTATCTGCTTTCACCTCTAATAAGATGCACATTAATAATTATCCATAATGAAGTGGAATACATTGCATTGATTAGGCTACTTGATTGATTAGACTTCATACAGTATTATAGCATTATAGTAATAGTGTACTGTAATAATGTGTGTAATGGAGTCTCATTTGATTTAATCATGCATGTGTTTCTTTTTCCAGTTATGGATTTTTAACACTGCCCATGAAAAGCCCGGATCAGTCTCTAAATCAAGACGTTTTCATAATATCCTAAGACGTCAAAGACTTTCTTTTTTTTTTTTGCTCGGCCAAAAGTTACAGAAACAAATACGCAGAGCTGTTTTCTGGACACGAGAATCCCAAAGCATCGCTTTTTATGTCATTTGTCATGCAGCACTGAAATTCCCACATCCTAAAGTGAGCTCTTGATTTATCTGCTGGAGAAAAAAAAAAAAAGTAGTCCTGCCTTTTGCAAGCGTATTATTTTGTGACTACACAACCTGAAATGCGCTCAATTTGACTGTTGTTGTGTGTCAGTTACTGCTAGAGAGGCTCTGGTGTAAGGTGCGAGACGACATTCTTGCTGATCTGTGATTGAAGTGAGCCTTCAAGAGACTTGTGTGTCCTAGAAGAAGCGGGAAATAAACAACAAAGCTTATAACAGGGGAAATGAAAGAAAGGAAAAACAAGTCAACTTCTTTACAAGTCAACAAAATTTGTATAACGTTGTTATGCTCATAGATCCACTATTGTAAGTGATCCAGAGCTCACTTGTATCTTTGTACTCTTTCTTTTTTCCCCCTCCCTGCCACTCCCTCATATTCACTCTGTCACTCTTCAGTCTCTCTTCCTCTCCTCCCCATAATCCCTCAGTGCCATTTCCTCTCTGTATGCTCCACACACTTCTCAGTCTGTTCACCTCATCCATAAATTCATCCATTATTCTTGTCCCCATTCCTCTTATCCTTCCTTAGACATTTTTGCTGCTGGTTTTCGTTTTTTTATACACAGGGAAGAAAAGAAAAAAAAATCATAATCCCCTATTTCATACTTCCAGCGTGTGTTTTTCTGCACCACACCATCCACACTGGCGGGCACCATTCCGCCCAAAGGAGAGGAGGACTTTCTCGCGCTGGCTGCCTCCCAGCTCAGCCGCCGCAAACGCGTCATAGGGGCGGCAGTGGGTGTGGCCATGGTGCTTATTCTCTTGGTCGCCATACCTCTGTTGGTCCACAGCACCAAAGGGGGTGGAGCTGGAAGTTCAGGAAGTCATTATGAAATGCTTGGCAGTTGTCGCATGGTCTGTGACCCCTACACCCCATCGCAACACGGCCAGGAACTGACATCTGTCTCACCACGGCCTCCTGAGATCACAAGCCGAAGAGGGAAAGCTGGATACAGAGGGCCACCTGGACCCCCAGGTCCACAAGGACCCCCTGGAGAACCAGGAAAGCCTGGTCCACCAGGACCACCAGGACCTGGCCCAAATGGCTATGTGCCCCCCATCTACACACCCAAGATTGCTTTTTATGCAGGCCTGCGGAAGCAGCACGAAGGCAGCGAAGTGCTCAAGTTCGATGATGTGGTCACCAATGTGGGCAATTACTATGAACCCACTACTGGCAAGTTCACTTGTCCCCTCCCTGGCATCTACTACTTCACCTACCATGTTCTCATGAGAGGAGGAGATGGCACCAGCATGTGGGCAGACCTCAAGAAAAATGGACAGGTGAGATCATCTTGAATTAAACCTTTGAGTCAGCTGTGGATGATACTTATGAATGTGGTTTTATCAAATGTATTAATAGATTCCTTTTCGAAACCCCAAAGTCGCTTTGACCGTCTGAAGCACTTGACAGTCTAAGGCTTCCATAATTGTGCCCTGCTGTCTCTAATGTAGGTATTTTGGACATAATTTCTTGTGACATTTTATCAGGAGTTTTATGGGTAACTGAATGAGGTACAACTCTGTGAAAAGTGTTTTGCTGTGAGTGTTTCTGTCAACTCTGCTACCGTGGCTAGGTTGATATCTATCATATGCAAACTTTACACACCTTTTTTTTTCATTCCACAAAATCTTATAGATATAGTGAATTTGTTCTGCAATTCCTGACTTTCTGGCTGCACACAGTGCCTTCTTTTCAAATACATGACAAAGGTTCCCAAATTTTTGCATTCTCAAAGCTGGGACCTGGTTCAAATTATGTTCTCTTCTTTACTCCTGGCTGTTGTTATATTTCCTAAGTATCAGGATAATCCACATAAGGATACGTCATACAGTAATGCACGCGGTTCGTGACCGCTGGAGCTGGCGTTTGTAAGCAGATTTGTAATGCCATGCAAATTGCATGAAACAACTCAAAATGAGAAACAACATGGGAAGTTGGTGGTCAAATCTACTGAGCTCGTTTGCATATTAGAAGGTAAATCCATCGAACACATCTAAAAGCACATTTTAACTGCAGGTGTAAAAGCATGTGTGAAAGCATGTGGTTAAAAATCTCGTCAAGCCAGATGCAAGAAGGCATGAAATGACCAGGTGTAAGATAATCTTTACATGTGGGCAATTCGCTTAAAAGAACATAAGGTAGTTTTTTGAAGCGCGCCTTACGCAGGGCTGTAAGGAATTGTAATTTTAGTATTGTGCCCTGTAGCTTTTCTTTACTATTAACCTTCCTGCATCTGAGTGCGTGGTCAAGATGAGTGCTTAGTGCTCTCCTTTTAGTGCATTGACTTAGTAGTGGAAAGAGCTACCTGTATAGGGTCTTGGCCTTACTTACAGAAGTGTCATGGAATTAGAAAGCACTTGGCTAGTGTACTGGGTAAAAATAAAAATATCATACTCATATGTGGGAGTTCTTCAAACTGTTAAAGTTGTATGCTATTGTATAGAATGTCTTTGTACATAACCCAGAGATATGAATGGGTGCTTGAATGTGTATGTATGTGTGTGTGTGTGTGTGGGGTGCCCTGTGCTAAACTGGTGTTCCATGATGGGTACGTTCCCAGTGTTCTTGGGATAGCCTCCTGGTCCGCTGTGAAGCAAACCTACATCAAGTAGCTCCTAGAGATAAATAAACGAAGATATATGAATAATATACAGTACCGATCAGAAGTTTGGACTCACCTTCTAATTCAATGGTTTTTTTTTTCTTTACTTTTATTATTTGTAATGATGGACTGCCATTTCTCTTTACTTAGTTGAGCGGGTCTTGACATTGTATGGATTGGTACAGTTGTGGAATAAGGCTATTTACTGAATATCAACACTGCCTCGACACGTCACATGGGACTTTCGCACACAACAGTCTGTAGACTTTACACACAATGGTGAGAAAAACTAAAAGCATGCTGTGAGCAGAGGGCCTGCAGGTTGAAACACCTTGTTGATGAGAGAGATCAGAGGAGAATCACCAGACAGCTCTGAGCTGACAGGAAGTCCACGGTAAATCAAATAAGCACTTTTTTTTTTTTTTTTACAACCATGGTGAGCAGAAAAGCATCTCAGAACACAGCACGGCAATCCTTTTGGTGGATTTGCTACAACAGCAGAAGACCAAGACAGTTGTAAAGAATGATTATTGGAGTTTCTATATCCTCGCTGGCAGCTTAATCCAACCTGGGCATTTTCCTCTGACCTCTCACGTTTCCACCCATAGAACTGTCTCGCACTCAGAGTTTTAGTTTTTTCGCACCTAAACCTTCTGTGTAGACTCTGGAGACTGTTGTCCCAGGAGATCAGCAGTTTCTGAAATGCTCGAACCAGCCCATCAGCCACCAACAACCGTGTCACGGGTAAAATCAGCGAGATCACATTTTGCGATCCTATTCCGATGTTTGACGTGAACACACATCGTTATGCTGCCACATGCCTGCCTGGTGTACAGGTGTGCGTATATATATATTTTAGTTGGAAATCATTATTTCTTGATGAGGCATTTGTTTTTCTCTGAATACATTCATTTCAAATAAAGGTTAGATTTTTAGCATTTTTTCGGCGTGAGATGAAGCTACTTCACCAAGAGGGCCCTTCACATATAAAAGAGATATTCTTCCATGTAGATGGCATATTTGTACGACCTGCCTTCTACTTTGTGTCTATATGATTAGCAGATGTGTAAAAGACAAAAATATTTCATGATGTTCCTTTTTGCAGCAGCATTTAGAAGTGAACTGTATTAGGAACAACCAGTTCCTACAATCAGTGGATATTCTCCCATGTATACATAAGATATAGGGACGTTTTATAGGTGCACAATTACCAACTATAGTCCGTCCATCTGTTGCTTGTTTTTAAACACCCCACTACTGGGTTAAGAGCATCAGAGTATAACAGCTTAACCCACAATTTGCTTCGAAAAAGTTATAGCTGTAGATTACACCTACAAGGTGGACCAACAAGGTAGGTGTGGGTAATAAAGTGGGCAGTAAGTGGACATAGTGTTTAAAACCCCCGCTGAGATTCTGTGTCTGATTCACTCGCACAAGCACCACACCCACTACCAAATTATGCATCGCTACAAATGAGCTACAGCCTGTAACTGTATACTTACAAAGGACACCCGATAAAATGGCCAAGTGGAAAGTACGCACATCTAAGTATAGTTTATAATTTATTTAATGCTGATTACTGGTATTGAGTCGGCTTGAAATGTTGCCAATAAAAGAAATCGGTATATCTTATATCAATAAGAAGTCTTCGATTCATTCGCTGCAGTTACACTTTATGACTGTCAAATTAACAAATATATTTTCTACTTGATTATCACCTTAAAGGAGGTGCAGTAAGCATAAGCTGATAGGACTGTCAAGGTGTGGACAAGCCGGTTTGCACATCAAGTAAATAAATAATGAATGTAAAAAAATTGACGGCTTATTCATCCGGTTGTCTAGTCCCTTGACACTAATTAAAGACTAAAGGCAAGACATGGACAGCAAAAAAGAAAAAAAAGGTGTTTTATAAATCTACTGTGGACTTGAGAGATTATACAACCTGTAAAATCAATAGTAATAAAGCCACCCCCACTTCCATTTGCTATGTTGAAGAGAAAGTCTGAAGGCACACTGACAGACGCATATGCAAAACGTAAAAAAATAAATAAATACCCATTCCTATTTAAGGACGGAATGATAGGTGGTAAAGTGCTGCTTCCTTACTGTTAGTCGTTCTGTCTGAATGCGATGTGAAGAGCTCGGAGCGAAAGCACTTTAAAGAGGTCCTGTGGCCACCCTGCACAGTTTAGTATTGTCATGCACATCCACTCCTCCTATTAAATCATTCATAACCCTTAGATTGGATCCTCTACCCACCACCCCTGCCCCTCTTCTGTATTTCATTGATTGCCCATTAATTATCTTTTCACTCAATTCAATTATTTAACCATCTCCGTCTATCTCAAACCCATCAGGTGGCTCTAATTCACTAGGCTTTATTGCCTTTGTGTCCTTATGGCAGACAGATATATATACATACATACGTGTGTGTGTGTCTGTCTGTTTGTCTGTCTATCTGTATATAGCATTAGTTTCACTAGTGTAATGTAATGTGAAAAAAATAAACCTTTGCAAGAGAAATGGACAGCAAAACACCTCAGGCTATATCAGCGAAGTAAATAGTAAATGAGTAAATAGAGCAGAATTTAAATTTGAAAGCACTCTCTGAATCTAAATATCTCCAGCCCCACACTGTGCACGAATAATAAAAACTCAAGTGAATGATTTTGACAGATGCTGTGAGAATTGAATTCCCAGAGGTGTCATCTCAAAGGAGGCGCCAACCAAACTTCAGGGATTACAAGCATTATGTTAATTTGTAAAAAAAAAAAGGTTACATTTCTATATGAACAAAACGATCCTCCCATCAACGTGTTGCTAGAACCGTGCTAAAGTTGAGGGCAAACCGCAGCGTAATTATACGATCGACGAAATACTTTTATTTCACTTTGGGCAACAAGAAAGAGTTTGCCGTACAGTGCCGGCGTTCAGCGTTTGCTTCGGTTCATGGAAAACATGTTGTATCGGAACGGATGAGACTGAGAACAATATGGCTGCCCAGTAGGTGTCCTGGAGACCGCAGTATACGAGTGAATTAAGAAAAAAAAAGAAAAAAAAAAAAACAAGGAAAAGATGCATCCGCTTTAGTGGAAGCCGTAATGGGGAGAGAAGGCCGAGCCAGACATGCTGTTTGACAGAAAGAGCAAGATAGATAGCTCAACTGAGACTTGGAGACAGTGGACTGAGAAGGGACAGAGACAAATGGGGAAGCAGTCGTGTCATGGCTAGACAGGTTAACAAGATGACAGGAAAAAAAAAAAAAAAAAAAAAAAAGTAACCAAGAAAAACCTAGAGTACAGGTAGACGCTGGAATTTGTTTACAAACTATGAATGCCGATGGACGTCGGGGAGTTAATTAAAGCAGGGAGTCTCTGATGGCTCCTCCTGGGTGTATTCTGCACACCGCTTCACCTGGTTCGGAGCTGCAGCGTGCATCTGGAAGAGCTGTCTGCGCCTCAGTCATGATGGACAGTGAAAGCTGTTCTCAGAGGGACTCGGCCGTGTGGCTGAGACAGTTTGCTCGAAGTCGGACCCTAGCCATGGGAGGCTAAGGGCTCCCAAGGGTGTGCCTTTGCTGTGACAGAGCTGTGCGTCTGCCAAAGACTGCTAATCCATTGCCTTAAGTAAATCTTGCTGGCATTTCAGCTCCTTCAAATGACCTTTCGGCCGTAATACCCCGCTAGAGTTTCACGAGTTAGGAGGCTGAAATCAGTGTATTGGTCACAATTTGACACTGGTCAAAATGTAAATAGTATTGATGGGCAAGAGTGTAAAAGTCACAAGCAAGCATGTGCTAAAAATAGATTGGGCTGTGTGGAATTATAATTGCATGCTGAGGTTACCGCCTCATTTGGATTCAGATTGACTTTCCAGTATGACTGGAGAGAAGTGAGAGAAAAATATTTCCCGTTCATTTGCTTGCTGTATCTCAGGACCTGCTGCAGCTGAAGTGAATTAATTAGCACGTGTTAGAGGAGCGCCGATAGTTAGTCCTGCAATGCTTTCACTTCAAGCTCCGTCTCTTTTGCTTGCCCACGTGCAAGGCTACCTAATCCAATAAATATGATTTGTCCAGTCAGATTTTTCTCCTTTTTTCCTCTTGTCTCTGGCGAGGACAATTTTAACATCTGTGGTTGTTCTCATGCAGAGATTACATAACCATTATTTGAAGTCTGTTCTCTGATGATGGAGTAACAGCAGATGAAAGATGCGGAAACATTAAAAGATTAGTTCGGTGGCGATGACAGCGCAAGCATTAGAGGTGGCATCTTTATTGTTCTGGCATGGTCAGAATAATGAGATGTTTTTCCAGCATCTCTTTCTTAATGCTAATGCGGATTTGATTCACAATACAGCGGCGGGATTATATGTCATCTCAGGCTAAACGGGAACATTTATTCATTCTCATCATTAACTTCCCCGGTGCTGTTAATCTTTTAATTCATAGTCCCATGGCTCTTCTATGTATTTCAGAACCCAGGGAATAAAATAGACTAATACGCATTTTATCCACTTTCATTTAACCATTCGTTTTTTTTTTCCTTCCCCTTCCACTGTCATACACTCCTTTAATAGACCACCAAAAGGTCAAGCTTTCTTGCACTCTAGTGTAATAAATGCCATCGCCTGTCTGTTAATGACTGTAATAAATGTCTCCTCAAGCAGCATCATAGACATGATACAGTTGAGGTATAATGAGTGGCTGTGGTGAGTTGACATTCTGTAATGACCAAATATATTCAACTGGAATCACACTAATGAATGAAGAACTGATAATGATCCAGAAGTATTCTTTCCTTTCGTCAGATTATCCTTATGTATAATTTGTATTACTGACCACAGTGTTTTACTATACATGTAGCCATAATGTCTTACGGACGGTATGTTCTTGATCCATAAATCTAAAACAGCAGCCCAATTAAACCATAATTCTATGAACAAGTCAAGTGATTGCTTGTCTTGCTTTAATCTTGTACACCCCATGGGGGACACCAAAGCTATTCAATAAATGTTCCATTTCCAACCCTTTGGCTTCCCTGCTCCCTCCGCTGCTATGCACTTGGTCCCTTAGGTAAGTTTAAGAGCTAGTTTTCCATTGTCTCTGCTCTAAGAGGCCTGTATATCACACAGAATGAATCCTGTCAGTTTTATTACCACTGGAGCACAGCAGCAACTGATAAAAACAAGACTTCATATACCCTCACATCTCTTTGGTCTTACAAAATAGCCTCGCTTGATCAGTCTGTTATCCCTACCCCCTCCTGGTCTTCTCCTCTCTCTCTCTCTCTCTCTCTCTCTCTCTCTCTCTCTCTCTCTCTCTCTCCTCTTTCCTTGTCTGTTGTCTGCCTCTTGCTTCACATCTCTGCTTGTGTGTAAAATGCCAATGCAGCTGCGCCCCTCTTTCTTGCCCTTCCTCATCTCCCTCCCTCACTCCTTCCCTCCCTCCCTCCCTCCCTCCCTTTCGTTTAATGGTGCCCCTGTAATGAAAGGCTCTGGCAGAACAAGCCCCCGGCAGGCCCGAGGGTCCTTGCTCACAGCCAGAGCCGAGATCAAGTCAGTGTGGTGTTTCACAAGCAGCTCGCTCCTGTGTCAATATCCATCACCGCTCCAGTCCACAGTAATCCTGCAGCATCTCCCGCTCATTCGCATCCCCCTCCACCACCCAGCACTTTCGCTTATATTTGATAAATGCCGGAACACACCGAATGAGCAAAAGTATGTTTTGCCCCGAGGATGGTTGATCCAGATGCCTGCTGCTGGTTCGAAGCACACAACATAACCCATCCCAAAAGTACAGAGCGGGAATCGATGAGGGCACAGAAACAGGCTTAAATGTTCTGTGCTGGGTGTTGGCTAATTAAAGTGACCACTTGCATTTTGGTATTGAGCGTGGAAGTATGCCTGAGGGAGACAGCGGCCCTTTTCATCATTCGGCAGTCTTAATGAGCGCAATGACATGTTCTTGACATCGATGAGACGAGGAAGCCAGGCCATCACTGTCAAACATACACACACACACACACACACACACACGCCACATTTTCTATGTTGAGCATCTCCGATGACAGCATTTCAACCTTTTAGAATTTTTTGGGGGGGGTTTTAGTAGTTGTATCCACATTCATTTACTGTATGTTCACGGTCAGTGCTTTGCAAACAATCCCTTTTAATCTATTTAGATAACAATTCAACTGATTCAGAAAGGGAAATCTTTATAATCACAAAAATCAGTATTCAATGATATTTAACTTACAGGCAGCACACTCCAGTCAATTACCAAATTATTGACTGAGCTGTTTCGCAGCCGGAGTCTGTAGCAAAGTCTGTTACATTATTACTGCGGGTACGAAGTTCGGCAAGTCTAAGTATTCAAGGTTAAGGAATATTTGTGCAGCAGAAGGAAAGCTACTGTATATAGTGAATGCCGATGTAGGTTAGTTGTAGACATTTAAAGACTGCAGTGTGTTCACTGACAAAGAATCACATTAATTCAATCACAGTATCGGCTCTGGGTTAGAATACAATGTACGGAAGTGTAACAATGCACAGTTATAAAGAGCGTTCAGGCCAGGAGCTTTCTCCGAGCAGTTTGCTAAATAGTAATATTAGATAATAAACTATGGCCAATATTTAAATATGACACATCACATGTTCACCAGTTTGTTTTAATAAATTGCATAGTGTAATGTGATTTCAGTGCGTAGCAATGATCAAAAATCTGTGCCGCTCTTGTGCTTCGCGAAAAAGGCACCTGTTAAAATAAAAATGTCAGTGTATGTGCTCATAAAAAGGCTAAGATATATGGTAAACAATTAATCTAAAAGGCTATGTCCTGGAATATATTTTTTCCAGAGTGTGCCTGTTAGGGAGGATTGTCTGTAAAGCCTGACAGGGATTGAGTAGTGACACTGTAGTGTCACTGAGCAAAGCACTAGACAAATGATGGCTCGGATCTGGCAAAGGAGACACCTTATTTATTTATTTTTTTTTTGTCTCAATAAATTATGTGCAGAATTCTTATGAATGTTAGAATCATCTATCTAGGATTAATATTCTATTTAAGAAATGAACAGATATGATTTCATGGCAGTCTCTTTCATGGTAACTCCTTTTAAAGGTCTCCGTGTGGAATGTAATTAAATGTTTTCACCTGAAAAATTTAATTGAGTCAGATGAATCAAATCGCATCATGCCAAACAGAGACGAAGTTTTGTCAATTGTATCACAGCTTTCTAAACCGTCTTAATTGTAGAGTCTGTTCAAGTGTATATGTCTGTGTGTCTACATGACTAAGCCCAATTTAAAATGTTAACAAACAATAGATCCACTCCTGCGAGTCGATACGGCAGATCCTTGATGCGGAATGTAAATAAGTCTGCGCGTGTGGCGTGAAGTCTCTGAAAGATGGAACAGGATGTGTTTCTCAATTCAACAGGTCGATACTGGAAAGAGATACAGTGTGTGTTTACACACCCCCATAGCAAGCCTTATTCCACAGGTTGGACCATACGAGCAGATCGATATGAGGGAGTATGGAAGTAGCCTCGATCCATTTAGTTTCGCCGGCCTTGCTGTCAGGCAGGCCACGAAATCACACAGGAGGAGAAAACCCACAACACAATTAAAAAGCCAATTTACAACATGTTAAAGACAAGCCACCAGACGAATATAAATATGATTCACAAACACTGGGAACATGCTTCTGATAACCGAGTTGTGTTATTTTATTTATGTTTAGACAATTTAAAACACTCACTTGAAAATGATCAGTAGTTGTCTTATTATTATTATTATTATTATTATTATTATTATTGTTATTATTGGTATTACTATTATTATTATTATTATTATTATTATTATTATTATTATTATTATAAAATAAATATAATAATAGAT
>JAOVYU010000024.1:4923411-4936704 GCA_025674565.1 Synodontis membranacea
ATAATAATAATAATAATAATAATAATAATAATAATGTAGTGACTGAGTATGCTCTGGTAACTTTTCATTAAATATTGACGAAATTTTTATGTTTCCGTAAATCTCTCTCTCTCTCTCTCTCTCTCTCTCTCTCTCTCTCTCTCTCTCACACACACACACACACACTCGCACGCGCGCATACACAAAGCCGGTGAATGATTGACACTCATAAATCTTGAAGCCACGAGCCCGCCACGCGTGTAAGATGGGGTGTGGCTGTGGGCGGGGCTTAGAGGCTTCACTAGAAAGGTCAAAGCGGAATCCTGACTCAGACGGAGAGACGCTCAGAGGCGCATGGAGAGCTGAGAGAGAGAGCTGCTGATCAGCTGGGACAACCTGCGCGTATTTTCGGAATTTTATCAAGAACAGCTGTGTGATAGACTGAACAGGTCAGATTTTACATCTGGTATTTATTAACATGTAAAATGCACTGGGCTTAATTTCCACAGTCCTATAAGACACATGTATTAGCCTTCAAAATAAACAACGTCTTTTAGATTTAAGTGTGTAAAATGTCATGCACGCTGTCTATGTTTGCGTATAATAGTAAATCAAACATGCACAAGGATCTTTGTGCTCTTCCAGTAACTTTTTTATGCATCAGTCTTAAGCGAATCCGATTGATTTGTCTGCGTGTCTGCTGACTTTGCTTTAGAGACTGCGCAAATTAAATCCGCGCGCTTTATCCGCTTAAATCCGCTCGTGTCCTAGATGGAGAGCGTCTCGAAAAAATAAGGACACACTGTAAAAAAATGATTTAGATCTTTTCTTACGTGCTTCTGTTTCAGGTCAACTTAGATTAAACGAACTCACAAGGTAGATGGTTATTTTTCTGTGCCGGTGGACACTTGCACCTTCCATCTAGTTATATCACATAACAGACATTTGATGATGATACGGAGATGTCACATGGCAAAAGTAAAAATGCAGAGCACGATCAGTCAAAGGTGAACTTGGTGAGAATATTTCCTTATAAAGGCAGGAGGTAGTTTGAGCTGAGCTGTCCACTCTTTAGTGCTGAAACACGATAGCATTTTTTCACTCCACAAAATAAATCATATTGAATAAGGTTATATTTCATACAACGCCATTTTATTTACTTTCAAATGCTCTTTAAATATTATCTGTTGATTAACAGCTGTATGCCTCTGTGTCCTCAGATCACAATGATGACCAAATCATACGGGAAGCCTGGAGATGTGACTGAACTGGTCAACACTTTGGGCTGGATGGAGGAAGACCTGAGCTCTCAAGATGGGGAGCAGACGCCAGAGATAGGAGACCACTACAGCCTGAACAGAAGGAATAGCCATGTCCTCATGGATCTTGGCAGTGAGGACATGGAGGAGGACGAGGACGACGAGGAGGGAGAGTGTGGGCTGGATGGGGAGAAGTTGCCAAAACGTAGGGGACCAAAAAAGAAGAAGATGACGAAAGCCAGGATTGAGCGTTTCCGTGCCCGTCGAGTCAAAGCGAATGCCAGAGAGCGCACACGCATGCACGGACTCAATAACGCCCTGGACAACCTACGGCGAGTTATGCCGTGCTACTCCAAGACACAGAAACTGTCCAAGATTGAGACACTGCGACTGGCACGCAATTACATATGGGCATTATCAGAGGTCCTTGAGAGTGGTCAATCACCAGAGAGTCACGGTTTTCTGGAGATGCTCTGTAAAGGGCTCTCACAGCCCACCAGCAACCTGGTGGCTGGCTGCCTTCAGCTGGGTCCTACAGACATGCTGCTGAGTAAAGACGAGAACAGTGGACCATTAGAGACTGTAAGTTCTCAGCAGGCACACACTTTGAGTTTTCCTTCACCCGGTCTTCCCAGCCCACCCTACGGCTCCTTAGAAGCCTCCCACCTTCTTCACCTGAAGGGGTTCAAGGGTGCAACATATGAGAATCACTCACCCAATGAGTGCAGCAACGGTACGCCACCTTACGACGGCCCTCTCACGCCACCTCTCAGCATCAGTGGCAACTTCACCCTCAAGCAAGAGCCCGACACTGAGAGGAACTACACTCCACATTCTACACACCCAGCCCACTATCTGTCTTCTCACCATTACCCAGTGTCCGCCATGGCTGGATTGCCTCAGGGCCATGCACTGTTCCCTGGATCCCGTTACGAGCTACCTTTAGACATCGCTTTTGAGTCATTTGCTGCACCACACATAGTGAGCTCACAGATGGGCACCATTTACAATGAATGAACAGTCATGGCTACCACAGATCTCAGCACACATATCCAGAACTCAAACAGATGTAAGGAAGCAGGCTGATAACACACAAGCAACACTGCCTGCCTCAACAGCAGTGCAGAGATACATATTTTGCATAATTCATTCTTGCATTTGTGTTCACTGATTTGGCTTGTGACTTCTTCTGGATTTTCCTCTTTCACATACTTAATTGACCTTAACTCCTCTCCCTAGGTAGAGAGGTCCCTTATGCATAGGTTGTAAGGGCTATACACCCCTTTTGTCCCTACACTTCTATTTTTCTAAACCTTCTACATGACATTCCTTTGGCTCAAAAGCCTACTTTGATAAACACCCTCTAAAAGCAATACATGTCGCCACAAAGGCATACAAATGCATTTATTTATAGCCATATTTAATATTTATTTTGACTGTGTGATTTTATAGAAACAGTCCGCACTGGTCCATCATGTTGTTACCATTCCTCATAAAGTATTTAATTTATTTATTGCATTATTTTTTGGTTTTTGTTTTTTGTATGTATTTTTGTGTCATTTCCACTGTATTTGTCATTTCAAAAAAATGTTTTGTACATACCTATTTCGCACTTAAAATAAATATTCTTATATTATATACAATTTATTTGGTCATCTATTTCATTCTTGACAGTATTTTCATAAACAGACTCAAAAAATAGTACAAAAATTTATTTTAAAACAATAGTGTTTTTTTTCCCCCCAGTAGGTTTCATTATTTGGCATACCAGTGATCTTATAGAGAATATACTCTTGACTACATCATTAATCCAGTATGAAAACATTAAAATTTCATTTTAAATGTGCTTTCACACTACAATAAATATAGCTAATTCTGAAGAGCATGATCATTTCCTTTAGTTAGTGTACAGACATGGAAAAAATGTGCAAACAACAGAGCATATTGGAAATGAAATAGTCAGTAGCTAAAACAGCTAGATTTAGATTTAGGTGTAGGTAAGGCACGAATCTGCATTAGGTCCTCACATGAATATTACAGATACAAACATGTATATGTATGATGCCTAAAGGTTTTAACACTTTGTGAGGACCAAAAGTATCCATGTAAGGAATATATGAGGAGCACATGAGATTTTGTTAACTGGCTGGTCTGCCAAAAAATAAACAAACAAACAAACAAACAAACAAACAAACAAACAAATAAATAAATAATAATAATAATAATAATAATAATAATAATAATAATAATAATATAAAGTAAGTATGTAAGTGAGTGAGTGAGTGAGTGAGTGAGTGAGTGAGTGAATGAATGAATTCTGAAAGTGTTGTGTTGAGGGACTGATCAGTAAGTCAGGCCACGCTGGCCTTGGGGATTCATGGGAACTCAGGCCTGCATAACAGGTGACTGTGTCACAGAGGCCCTTTTTCAGTCATATTTTCCCAGCATCCCAGGACAAAGTGATAACAAAAACACAAATGAAAGGATTATAAAAGAGAAGTGTTAGTGAAAACCAAAAGACTTAACACCCTACTTTTGAAAACAGAAATGCAAAAGTAAGGAAAGGTGCATAATGAAGCTACACAACAGAGAAATAAGTGAACACGTTGATTTAACACCCCATTGTTGCAACTGAAATGTTCATTTAATCCATGTTGCATCACCACAGAAAGTAAATTGTAACATTTAATAATTTTTAATAATGGATTTTATTAGTATTTACTAATGACGAGGAAACCAGGATGCTGCTTCGGCAAACTTCGACTCATGCCTTTCAAATCCTGAGACTAGAGTACGTTACATAGCACCACAATTCTGCTCTTCCACAACTGCTTTTTTTTTTTTTTTTTTTTTAACATCACTGCAATCAAGCCAAGAGCCACTGATTGTGTGCTGCTTTGTGCTGATATTGGTCAACATGGAGGTTCTTCAACTTTGAACAAAAAGAAGGGTAATGAAGTGTGAAGGTGGTTTGGAAAAGCACTGGAACAAGTGTTTGTGTGTGTGCTAGTGTGGGTTAGTGTGCATGCATTATTTATTTGAGGCATTTCTAAAAGAAGGGCAGGCTGTTGTGCATGAAGTGGAGCCCGTTCACAGACAGCTCTATAGGTTTGTCTTTTCCAGCCCCGGCACGGCGAAAGAAGTGAAGGAGAGGGGAAAAAAAAAGGAGTGATTGTTTGCTAGCGGGCGCCACTGGTCCATTGTAAGTGCAGCCTGTTCTTTCTCTTGACCTTCGACCTGCATTGTTGTGAAGCCGCTCGTTTGGGGAGCTGAGACAGCTGGGAGAACGGCGGGGGGCTGACAGACAGCTGAGGCACATGGAGAGAGAGAGAGAGTGAGAGAGAGAGAGGATGCACTATGCAAAACAGGGAGGCTAATGAATTCTGTTCCAAGCCCTCTCTTCTTCTCAGCAGCTCAGTTTCCTCTCATCCCCTGCACTGCACACATAACTCCACATGGCCACAGACGGAAAGAGGCGGACAGGTGTGCAGCTAGCTAATGGGTCCAGAGCAGGACTAACTAGCTAACCGTGCTTTATTTCCCTGTTATTAGGAAAAATTTGGTTTACTAAAATGGGTTGGTACGTGATAGTTTGGCTATAAAAAAAAATTAAACAGCATAGAATCATACTAAGTCGAGCAAACCCAGAAGAAAATGATTCTGAACCTGATGTCACAAGCCACCAAACTTTTTCAATTCTGAGCTCCATCCATCGCTCATCAGTCAGGGTCATGGAACCTGGAGCCAATCCCAGCTGATTTGTGGAAAGAGGCAGGGAACACCCTGGGCAGGTTATTAATCTATCACAGACCTAACACAGAGATGACCAGAAATTCACACTCACACCTATGTGCAATTATAAAGTAGCTAGTTGACTTAACCTGCAGTCATTTGGATCGTTGGAGGAAACCGGAGCTCCAAAGGAAACCCATGCAGACGCAGAGGGAGAACATAGAAACTCCACACAGAAAGGCCCGAGTCGTAAGGTTCAAACCCAGCACCCTGCCCTTTCCGGTGATTTCGTTTCATTACATTTCAGCTCCACTACTGACAAACCGGTGTATTTTCAAAAGTATACATGCCCATGCAACCTAGTAATTTGCTAAGGAACAAAAATTCATCTACAGTCAAAAGTCTAGAAATGTTCTGGGCCTGAGGGTTGGCATATTCACCGTGTGTGATGCAAACAACTGGACCACTTATCATAAGGAGGCATCCCTGTGCAAGACTTATGTCTGTGGAAATCATTTCAAACATGGAGTCACTTCTGCATGTGACTCCATGCAGCCACTTCTGTTCCTAGTCCTCAACTCCAAAAGTATTATTTTCTTCGCAGAAATGGAAAGCTTCACATCAAGATGGCCGTGGAATGGATCTGACACACGATTAGAATATGCGGCTAAATGGACAACAATACACACAAGTGTGTATAATGTTCTTCTGGTTTGGAGGACATTTTTGATTTGCAATAGATTTTTATAGCAAAGCAGACAGAAACTGGGCAATCTGTGTGATTGGTCAGAATATGTCTTATGAATCAATTCCTTCACTTGCAACAGACAAACAAAGTTAAGTAAACTCGAATTTATGTTGAAGTGGCATTTTTTTTTTGGATGGACCCGATGGACCTGTTTGAATCAAGTAAATCCAAAGAACTTTCAGCTTCTTTTTTACTGCATTACAGGAATGCACACACAGTAAACAACACATAAATAACAAGCTCAGACTGTGTTGGAAAGTTCGCATGAAACTAAACTGTCATAGTACTCCGAGGAATCTCACTGTGCTCCGGTTAACAAAGCAAACCTATTTGAAAAAAGCACAACAAACGGAGTTAAAATTCAGATGGTTGCAGTGCTGGATGGGAGCTGTATTTTGCTGTGTATTTTGAGCATAAAATAAACTGCTATGATGACTGAAGAGTTTTGAAAGAAAGAGAACCTTACATGTGCAATGTAAAAACTGGCACCTCGGCCATACCTCGGAATATGAGAATTAATAATGACATAATTACCTTTAAAATACCTCTATCTAAAAAGATTATAAACAAAAACAGTGTTTTCAACCCTGAAATTTATTTAGTTCATGGACGTTTAAAGTCCATTTTTTAAATAGTCTTTTCATGGTTAAAGACAAAGGCGCAGTGGCAATGTGTGGCACTCTCACCGGAGTAGATGGAGAAGGTGACGAGCGATCAGCCGCTCCCTGACACGAGCGCTCAAAAGCCGATGGGAACGGAAACATGTTGCGCTGACTGAGGCTCTGCCCTGTGGCTCCGTCCCAGGGGAGTCGCTGCCATCACTCTGACCTCTGCCTGCAGCACCACCTCTCACACACTTCACATAGTTTCAGACAGGGCAAGATGGTGAGGGTGAGGGTGAGGGTGAGAGAGAGATAATGAATGAATGATCAGTTTTGAAATCTAAAAAACAAACAAAAAAAAAAAACCAACAAAAAAGGTCAAATTGAACATTCAGACTAGTGATAAATTATGTAAATTTGGACTTCACAGCCATCAGATATCTATGCTTGAGACTATGTATGGGATCATCATCATCATCATCATCATCAAAACACCATCTGAGAGAACCGCTTTTGGAAGAATGCTGTTCATCACTCCAGAATAGTGTAAGAGACATGCCCGATCTGTGCCAAGACAATACACACTTCATGTCATTTTTTTTTTTTACAATCACTCTTCAAGTATATCCGTATAACAAACTTGGGAATAACGTGATAAATTCTACATTAATCACACCAATGTCTCATCATGACATTCTTTTTTAAGTAAAGGGACCGGATTTGCCAAAATGCCAATATCTGAAATTCTTTTGGTCCTTATGGTTATTCCATACATAAAGGATCTGAACAGACCTCGGTCTTCTCGCAGGCGGCCGCAAAGGAAAGAAAAGATGGGATATCAAAGGGATCACTAAGAGCGGAATCAGGATTTGCAGTGCAGAGAGATAGCAGGTAGCGGTCACGTGATCTCATATGAAAAACTCAAAGGAAAATCTTGTACTGCATTATGAACCACCTGCACATCTCTCCTCTGATTTTCTGTAGGATCAGATGCAGCATGAAAGATGGTCTTCTTGGACAGAAACATAAACCGTATAAGATTTTATAAAGTTAGTGAACACAAATAGTAATGCAGGATTTATTTATTATTATTATTATTATTTTCCCTAGCCCACTGATAGTTCTTGGATTATTCTAAAATTCAATTGGTTTTATTATATATATATATATATATATACACACACACACACACACACACACACACACACACACACACGCACATATATATATATAGCAAAACAAATCACAGATTTATAGCTATTTAAATAATTTTTCAATTATAATTATTTGTTTAATATTAAGTTATAATAATTGTTACATTATAGTGATAGATTTTAATCCTGCATCTTCTAATATGTTTTATTTTTACTATATGAATCACTTTGAGATTTTGGATTAAAGTAGAACAAAATGAATTAATTTAGTTACTTTGCGTTGTTATTGCTGTACAACTCTGTGCATAATGTTCAGTTAGATAAATTCAGCTGCACATGTTAAGAACACTCAAATAAATAAATAAATAAATGAATAAATCCTGTAAGATCTGCAAAGCACAGGACTAGGACACAGGATACACTCCACAAATAATACCTGATGCCAAAGACAAAACATTTGAACTCAGATGAATTGTTAGAACTTAACATTCCTATCACGTGTGCTCATCAGAAAACCTTTCGTTACCATCTACCTCCCTACACAAATTCACAGTAGTGCAGATATTTGGTTTATGCTCTAAAAAAAGACATTTCAAAAGGCATAATGTTCTCATAAGGCCTGATTCCCTTCCTGGACTCTCTTTTGTTCCATTGAACAGACAGGATGAGAGTTGTGGTTTTAGAAAAAAAAGAAGTGAAGGAGAGATGAAGAACGAGCGATCGGACATTAAAGTGCTGTCTGGAACCTCACGTTCTTTTTCTCCCTCGCTTTTTTTTTTGTCTCTCTCTGGCACTAATCCACTGGGCAAACAACACGAACTCCCAGTAAATGAAAGGTCCTGATCCACAGGGGCGAGATGAGGGATAAAGCATCGTGATTAAGATTGTATTAATGGGGCCATAGGAGGCTGGAAGGCTTTAATCAGTGGTTGTGCTGCCTTAATCCCTTGCCTTTAAGCTGCTGCTAACACCGTGATCCTCCCTCCTCCTCGGTCACTCACACTCCCACACACTCTCGATAAAGGATAGCCAAGGTGCCAGAGCAGGAGCCCAGTGAAATCGAGATGGAGCGAGTGAGACCACGGGAGCAGCTGCGAGGAGAGACGAGGGAGATGTGGGGCCCGAGGGAAGAGGAGCTTTGGGAAAGGAAAGACAAAGAGAGGCAGAAATAAAAGGATAAGAACAAGTTGGAGTGACAAGGGAAAAAGAAAAATGACAAAGGGTGTGATGACGATTCACAACCATGTCACATTTATTCATGTTTTCAAGAATCTTGCTCACGAACATATAGGAAAAAAAAAAACCCTCCAAGTATATGATCAAATCAATAATAATAATAATAATAATAATGCAAGCAATTAGTTGTTGTACTGTAAATAATCTAGTCATGGATTCAGGCAGAGAAAGTTGCCCGATAGTTTTTCATCCAGGATGAGAGTTGAGAGTTGGAGAAGAATAAAGAACTAGGCATTGCAGTGTGATATTGTGAGGTGAGGCTGAGGTTGAGTCCAGGCTGTGAACGCAGGGCCCTTTCAGAGTGCCAGGGTGTCAGAGTTAAAGAGCTTCTAATGGGATGGGGATGCTGTCGTGTTTACCCTGCCTCCCCCCCCCTCTACACGCCCACTGCATTGAAGACGTGGCTCAGCTTTGAGCCTCTACAATGGCTGGAGAGGAGGGACAGATGGATGGAGGCACAAAAAGAAGGCAAGGTAGGAGGGCCGGGCCGCGTGAGAGAGGGAGCCCTCCGTCCTGCTCACGCTGCTCGCCGTGCAAAGAAATGGAGAAATAAAGAGAAAGCGATGGAAAGGAAAGAAAGAAATGGAAAAGGGGAGGGCAAGAGGTCACAGCGGGATTTGGAGTGCCATAGATTATAGTCTACACACACCATGGAATACAGTATCTGCCTAGATTTGCCTGGAGCAGGCAAAATAATGAGAATGATAATGAGCTTACAGTCACCTGGAGAAGTTGATGGATTGGCTCAAGACCATGCCATCGACACCCTTATAGCCATCTTGTATATTAGCTATTTTGTATATGTATATGATGATCATCACGCAGGTTGGTTGGTTGGTTCCAAAATAAACATGGAGTCAATACAAACAAATTAGTGTGTTACTTCAAGAGTGGATCAGAATGGAAATTGGGTCTTCATTATAAAAGTGGTTGTCCCTTACGGAAAACAAATCACATACATTTACGCGATTACTGTATGTGAGCAAGATGAAGCCACGAGAAGAATTTCAACACGTGATGCCTTGAAACTGCGCGTCAATTCCATGAAAAAATGAAATAAATAAATTGTGAAAAAATTCACATGAAAAATAACGTGAAATGCCAAATTAAAAAAATAAATAAATAAAAAAAGCATGCTTATGTAAAACCTAAATAGGAGCATTACATCAGACCCTGCATTACTTTTTAAGCTTCTCGGGGCAATAAACACGTCTACAGGCTTCCTGCTCATCGGTGTTTAAATATTGATCTGCATTGAGGTCTGGCAGGCTATTAAATATTTACCCCACCATCAAAGTTAGCTGGTTTTTGGTAAAAAAAATTCAATATTTTGCAGTAGCTTCAATGCATTAACAACACTTGGCTGTTAGAGTTAATTTATATAAACAGATTTCAATATTCCTCACATATTTGAAACGCATCAGAGCCGCTGTGTTGAAACCAGAGTTCTAAACCCTAGGATCATCTCCATTAAGAAAACTTGCATAAAAGTAATTATTGATACTTTCTTAAACTGAAATTGTGGCTTAAACCAGACTCGGGTGCTCAGCCTTCACTCAGCGGCCTCGTGCTCTTGTGAGTTTAACCCCTCACCTTCAGGTGAGGCCCTCATCATTAATTTGCGCCGCATGTAATAAGCAGTGAATGGCTTTGATTATGGGGTTGGGTGAAGTGGGGGGATGCAGAGCGGAGGTGAGGGAGATGGGGAAAGGCCCCTCCAGTGTAAGATGAGGAGAGCTGAGGGACTGGGAGGGACGACCCGCACACAGCAACAGATGGGCCCCAATGGTGCTCTCAGGTTATAAACTTTCTGTTGGGAACATCTGTCCGTTTGTCCATATGCCACACACTCGCACCACCAAAATGACTTGCTAACCCTGCCACTGTTTGAAGCTCAGGGACTCATCACAGATACACATCACCCAGAGGTAGTTAACGCTTATTGTTTTTGCTTATATGGGGATAAAAATGAATCAGAAGACTAACACTAACAGCCAAGAGCTAATTCCCTGATCAACACGCACCCTAAATATTGCACAAATCCCCAGCACCTGCTGCACTTGGCTGGTGCATCTCCAACACCAGAAATGTTTTCATAAGCGATCGTATAGTGGTTTCCGCATGACGGTTACATCATCTTTCCTTCGAAAAGTCTTATTTTTCCATTTGTTCGGTATTGAAGGGATAAAGTAGGAATTATGCAGGCTCTGTATTAATTGAGGCTCTGTATCCAGAGAGCAGCATTACACATTAATCCAGGACAGGGTAAGGGGGAGATGGGCATAGTACCTCTAATCCTACTTCCCTCCCAATACCAACTCACTCATGCTTTTTATATCTATAAAATGATATGAAACAGAAATGAACAGAAATAAAATGAAACAGAACAGGAAATTGTATATGTTTAATTCCTCCTGATGTATTAAGCATCCAAGACAGGAAGTGCCTGCACATTCGTACAGCAGGAATAAAAACATCATACATACATCATGCAGTTACCGTTTAAATAACGCATGCACGCAATTAATTCCATTCCATCTGAAACGCATTTTTAAATAGAAATGAATGTGTGGGATTAAACATACCAGTACTTAGTATAAAGATATACATTATATCTTTTGTTTTGGAAAATGTTTTTGTCTGGGACACAAATACCAGGGCTTCTCCAACTTATCAGTCAGACACCCATATTAATAAATAAATAAGCCAGGACACCCCAGTACAGTGATTTCATAATGAAACTTAATAACTAGGCACATAAGGTCACTGTGTATGATGTTTTGGCTATTTATTGCATTTTATTAAAAATGGCATAATGAAAATGGTGGGATTGGGTTTTATACAATCCAAATCATTTTTAACGGAACAACCCTGAGATTGAGGACTAAAATAAGTTACAGAAAATCTGACAGTTATAGTATTGCTCCATGTGTCCACAGTTCGTGCTAAACCCATGAGGACAATTCATATTTTATCAAATAAAAGACTTGTTACATCAAGGTAAACCGATACCTATTAAGATGCTCGTGCTTGGAGGTCACAGGGACGACTAGCCGTCGTTGCGTGTACAACAACTTCCGCACTAAACTGAACTTCATACTGCGTTATCCAGGAGAACACAATGTTCTACCTTCATGTACAAGTGTGCAGTACAAGTTCTGGATGCACCGTTTGTCTCCCCTTCCTCCTATACACAGAATGTCCAAAGCGACAGATGTTGCTGGGGCAACAGTTGGTATTGAGGGGGAGGAGCTTAAGACCATCTGCCCAGGGTCAAGGTTTGGATGAGTGGGGGCTTTAAAAAAAAATTATTGTGGCAAGTTGAGCTAAACGGCTAAAAATGTGGTAAACGTTTCACGTTTAGTTCAGTTCAGTTCTGTTAGGCGGCTGCAGGATTTGGTCAGGATTTGTTGGAAGGCAGAGCAAATACTGCTAGGATTGAGTTTCCCCCTCCTCACGCCGCATCAGTCAAGCAAAAGAAGGCAAGACGAGCGAGACACTGCCTCCTCGTGGCCTGCCGACATAGCAAATGGTTATATCTTTGGGCCAAATTAAGAAACAGACTTGAAAAAGACAGCATTTATTATTACAGGTAAACAACGACAGATAAAACAAGACCTTTAAAAAAAAAAAAAAAAAAAAAAAAAAATTTTTTTACAAGATATCAAAAAGAATTCTCAGATTTTTGCTGGTGTTTTCCACTTCATCACGGAACTGTGCGATCTTCATGTGTGCCATTTTCCTCTGAGTTAAGAAAGGATAAAAAGTTGCATACTGAATAGATGAACAGTTCAAACAACTTTTTTATTTTTATTTTAAAAAAGTATTTTCAAAGCAGTTTGTCTTACTATGTAATTGCGAATCCTCCCATGCTCAAGACGGAAAAACTCAATGGCAGTAAGCTCGTCAAAGGATTTCATCTGGAGGAATCCACAGTCTGGAGAGCGTTTAGCGTGCTCAGACCTTGGAACACAAAATTAATCATGTTTCAAGTACGAAGGGGGGGAAAAAAAACAAAACGAAAAACCACCAAGCTCAGATCTCTGGCAGACATACGGAACATCCCTGCACTAATTTGTGACCGTGTGGAAGACAGCAGGGGATGGTGATTTATTCACTGCTAATGAAGGAAGGCCTACCAGGGAATATCTTCTGGCTCCCAGCCTTCCAGCTCTTTGAGGCAGTAGAAACAACAGGCCACATCAGGCTCATTCTCACTAGGGCAGTGCACAAAACCTGCCTTGGCCATCTGTAGGTAGAGAAAGAGATATAAAATTTATAGGACTAGTAAAAAAAAACAATACACGCTTCTCTGACTTTATTTGATGCAGACATTTTACATCACCAAAATCAATACAGTAAGCAACACAACTGGACTAGTCCATACTTTGGATTAACTAGTTCCATACTCATCATGCATCAGACCAAAAAAATAAATAAATAAAAAATTCTATGTTTGGGTTAATGCACAAGCCACCCACTTAACCAGCCAACTGAACGCTCCGTCCATTTTCAAGAGTATTAAAATATACGGTGGCCATGGCATACTTCAAGTTCTTACATCCACACTCTTTTTGTAAGCA
>JAOVYU010000024.1:5047607-5059682 GCA_025674565.1 Synodontis membranacea
TTATTAATAATTGCCAGTCATTTCCTTATTAGTTGAACTGCGTTGTGAAGCACTCTGTGCATGCTATTTCACTTCCTGAAAACACATTTGAATGAAATGGCGGAGTTTCTCGAGTACGACTTTCTCTATGGTGTGTAAACTCTTCACAGTACGCTTCCCTGCTGTCCTCATGACAAAACTTGTGCTTTAACGTGAATAATATTATCATTTATGTGTGGGAATGTAAACGAGAAGCTTGAACAGCTCCGTACTATTTGGTTATTCAGCGAGTAGCAAAGCGATTTGATTCAATCAGCTTAAAAAAGTACACTGATATTGGATTGTATATTCTTAGCATAAACAATACACTGTATGTATGTTTTCTGTGTCAAGTCATCAAGTCTCCGTCTTGCTTTCAGTTCACAAGAGTCAACTGCAACTCTTTGGAATCGATTCCACACAATGAAAATGATTCGGTTCGTGCGCACACAGCAAACGATATGAATTTAGCATCGGAGCGTTTGGGTGAGCAAAGCAGGCAGCTGAAAGTGATTTTATGTTTATTGTGTACTTGTCTGTTCGAAATCTGAACAAAACATGGCTTGAAATACAGACACACAGTTGCAAAAAGTGTGGTAAGTGATTCAAAAAGTGATAACAGTAAACGGTGTACATA
Source organism: Synodontis membranacea (assembly GCA_025674565.1). NCBI lineage: Eukaryota > Metazoa > Chordata > Actinopteri > Siluriformes > Mochokidae > Synodontis > Synodontis membranacea. The sequence continues at coordinate 5,048,263 of JAOVYU010000024.1, forward strand.
GAACCATCACACTGAGTGAGTCTGAGTGTCTAACTGATGAGCAATATGCGTTCACAGGGTGGACATTTTACTATTATTTTGCCTTTAAAGCAGAAAAGGGGAACAGCATCACAGTGCAAGTGCAGGTTCGGCCTTCCAGCTGTGAAAATTCTGTTATCATCCACATATTTGGTATTGAGGTTTAAAAACATTTTTTAAAGTAACATTCCCAATCCTGGATACATGTGGCTTTTAATATAATCTGCATGGTATTGCGTAGGTGCATGCTTTAAGCTGATGGTTATACCAAGGTTTTCTGATGTTTGGAAGGGGTCGATATGAATATGTGTGCATAGAAAAACATAGTTTGTGTACACGCAAAAGAAAACATGTTTGCAGAATCTATGCCTGTTCTGAAATTTGAAATTTAGATAGCTAGATGATTTATTCCCTATGTAAATTGTGACTATTGTGTACACACAGTTCATGAGTATTTGTCTCTCCTGCCTGTTTGCTGACACAAGCTCAAACCACGCCTACAGTATGTCAATACATCGAGCATGTTTTATTCAGAATTCAAATTAAGCACAGACAAACGTGCATATTAATGTATATTAAAATACAGAGTTGTATCTTTCTTCTTTAGCAGCTTCCCTCTGACCTTGGCTTACATCCAGCTTCACATTTGTTTTGTTCTTCTTCCTTGAATATTTCTAGCGGCCAATTGTTTAGCAGCATCAATTGCACACATTCGACGTTGGAGGTTTAAGAAAGATCAGGAACGGCTTCGAGCACAGAAAACAAATTAGGGACAAATCACATACAGTACATTCACATTGTGATTTTCACCTGAGCCACGTGTGACCACTTTTGGAAACACTTGTGAAAGTGAGTTCCATGTTACACCTTAAATCATTACATGAGACGTATATCTACAGCGGTGCTTGAAAGTTTGTGAACCCTTTAGAATTGTCTACAATTTCACACAAGTCCTTAAAAAGTAGATAATGAGAACCCAGTTAAATAAACGAGACAAAAATAACTCGCTTGGCCATTTATCAATTGACGGAAATGATCCGATATTACATATCTGTCAGTGGCAAAAGTATGTGAACCTTTCATTTCAGTACCCTGTGTGACCTCCTTTTGCAGCAATAACTGCAAATAAACCTTTCCGGTAACTGTTTGATCAGTCCTGCACATCGGATTGGAGGAATTTTAGCCGATTCCTCCTTACAGAACAGCTTCAACCCTGGGATGTTTCCTTGCATGAACATATTTATTTAACTGGGTTATCTTAATCTACTTTGAGGACTTGTGTGAAAATCTGATGATGTTTCAGGTCATATTTAAGCAGGAATGTAGACAATTCTAAAGGGTTCACGAACTTCCAAGCACCACTGTATTAGACGTCATGTGAATAATACACTCAATGCCTACTTTAATAAGTCAGTGCTCATGCATACAATTATAAAGATACACATCAAGAGCATCAGTTAATGTTCACATCAAACAAAATCAGAAGGAAGAAAGCAAAGAGATCTTATATTTTTCTTATATCTTATATTTATTTGTTACATAGTTGCTGGTGCCATATGGATTGGTTCTGAGTATTTAAGAAACTGGTGATCTCCTGGGACTTTCACACTCAGCAGTCTGTAGAGTCTAAAAAAGAAAATCCACTCATCTACAATTTTACTGGCTTATTAATGAGAGGGGGCTGGGCAGACTGGTTTGAGTTGACAGGAGGGAGACAGTAACTCAAATAACCACCCTTTACAGCTGTGATGAGCAGAAAAGCATCACATTTATGCAGTTATCAAATCAGTCAGTCATGTGGCAGCAGAACAAAGCATACAGTCATGTAGATACAGGTCAAGAGCTTCGGTTAATGATCTTATCAAGCACATGATCTCTGTGGCTTTAACAGTGGTATGGTTGTTGTGGTATGTGTTAGCACAACCTCTTGTGTGTTTGGAAAGGTCCTTCAGGCTGAGACACCTTGTCGATGAGAGAGATCAGAGGTGGTCTGATCTGACAGGAAGTCTACGGGAACTCAAATAAGCCCTCTTTACATCCGTGGTGAGCAGAAAAGCATCTCAGAATTTTTTTCTCCATTTTGATGTTTGATATGAACTTGATTTATGCAGACCCTCAGTTAATGTCCATATCAAACATCGGAACGGAGAAAAACTTCATGTTCTGATGTTTGATATGAACTTTTGATATGAACAAACATACGATGTTTGATGTGAAGGTCTTAACCTGTATCGGCATGATTTTATGCATTGTTCTGCTGAACACGATGAAAGTATACAGGTGTAGTGGACATATGCATGTTGTAACCTCTACTGTGCAGGGTTAGGGGTAGGGTTAGGGTTGTTGGGTTTTTTTTTTCTTTTTTAAAGAGTTGTCAAAGTATAGTATTGATGGGAAATCTCCATTTATTTTTTAATAATCATTTTTGTCGGTTGCCAGAATTCAGCCTCAGTGACATGTGACAGATTTGTCCCAGACAGCCAGACAAATCAAATCTAAATAAAAGAAACAGAACAAGTCCTCAAAACATGATGCACTAATACAAGTATGTATTTCTTTCATATTATATATAATTGAGTTCAGTCTTTCACATCTTTTCTTGATCTTTATCATATATCACCGTGTCATGATCTGGTTGCAAACTGAACAATCCCGTTCAAATTTGCATATATGAGTAGTCAACAGTTAATAGAGATTCATTTTGCACACATGGGCCATTACTGAATACTGTGCGTTTGATTTTGGCCTTTGTATTGTGCGATTTTGATTTCGATAACCTCGACTCAAGGTCTAGGCTTAGTGTTTGAACAAATGGAAAACCATTTCGTAATGACGACTCCTATTCGGACCTGATACACGTTAGGTAATCCTACTCTTATCCCGGAGTCATTTAAAAGTGTCCACTTTGTACCTTTATAGCCATTATCACCAGTGGCATTGCTGGACTTTCTAAATGAAATCATTTATGCGCGTCGCTTTAGGAGGGGCTAATGTCAAAATCCATTAATTATCAGCTCAGAAATGCCATAGAAGCAATAACCTTACCTATTTAGGTATAATGGATCTGCAAGTGGTGGGCTCTACATGAATGATGTGTTTAATAGACTTCAGTTTCTTTTGTCTTCCTCCGAACAAGGAAAGAATAGGCAGAAATGTCAGGGGGAATGAGTAAGGAAGAGCTACATTATTGCTTTTGAAATTACCTTTATAGCCATGGCCTATGTCCCTTAGAGTTTGGACATGATAATACATCACGTACATTACTGTTTACTCAAAATCTACCCGCAACACCTGTAAATGCACATACTCATCCCTCTAAAAGACACATTAAGCCCTTAGGATTCAGATTTTTTTATTTTATTTTATAAAAATCAAGACTTGATAGGTAGATATACTTTGCTTTAGGTCAGATCAAGTATAGTGTCCAATTTCTGCATTATGATGGATCCACACAAAGAGAGAAGAGAGGGAGAAATGAGGTGGAAAAAAACACAATGTGGTAAAGATTGCTCTCTCTACTGCAATCAGCACATGCATAAGTTAAGACCTGTCCAATTTCTTTTTCCTGCTATTGCTTGGCCCATCGTGATCCCCCTGATGCTGCAATTTACCTTAAACATTTCTGATCAGTGCCGAGAAAAGCACCGGTACAGAGAGAGAGGTCAGCGTGGACCAAGCTGGCATGGATAAAATGGAGAACCGTGAAGCGAGTATAAGCCGAAAAGCTCTGCGGTTTCCTCAGAAAAAAAAAAAGACGCAAAAAGATCCAATTCAAGTAATGTCATTCAGATCAGTCTTTTGCGAAACCCCAATTACAAAACTCTAGCATTTCCAGAGATTTTGTGTGTGTTTGTGTGTGTGTGTGTGTGTGCGGTTTGTCTGTGGTCTATGGAACACTTAAATGAACCTGTGTGGAGGAAAAAAAAAAAAAAAAAGAAATACCACATGCACAACATCTTTTAATTTAGAAAATGTTAAAATGTCAGGTTTCTGTGATGAAAATAAAAAATGTAACCAAGATAAATCATTTTCTACCCTCAATGTGAAAACACAAAGTATGAAAATTAAGTGATAAAAACAACAATTTTAGGAGAAAATAGTTCTAAAAAAACATTACAATAGCCCGGTTACGTAAGTGTGCACAGCCTTTTACAGTTGCGGATGTGGCCATGTTCAGAACCAGCCGCGTCACATTCAGTGTCAAGTTCAAAAGTAATTATCATACAACAGAAATTATTCAGATTAACCCCAGATCCGATTCTGTACGAATTTCTGCATGGTTTCATCCGACTAAAGCCACGGTCTGCAAAGAGCTTATGAAGCCTGTATGGTGTTGTTGAAAGGAGAGGGGTATAAAAGAATTTCCAAAACATTCCATGTGCCAGGGAACACTGTGAAGGCCATCATCAACAAGTGGAGAAAATGAACCAAGAACAGGACATCCCTCTAAAATGTACAAAAGAGCAAGACAAATACTGACCGGCGAGGCTGCCATGAGACCTACTGTACGTCAGCATTAAAGGAGCTGCAGGAATATCTGACGAGTACTAACTACTCTCATATTCTTCACGTCTGGACTCTGGGCTAGAGTGGCTAGATGGAAGCCCTTTCTCATCCAAGACTTCAAGCTTTTCTTCAGCCAGAACTGGGCTTTTTATTGAGGTGAAGGGAATCATGAATAGTTATAAATATCATTCGATTTTAGTGCAAATCTTTCAGGTGTCTGCTAGTCACTGAAGATAAAAAAAAAGGAATTTCAGCAGCGCAACAATGACCCAAAGTACACTACCGGTCAAAAGTTTTAGAACACCCTAAGTTTTTAGTACAACTTTGCTACAGATTTTTTTTTGATGACTTCTATAGCATTGACTCAGAACAAAAACTTCCAAATATATATGTTTTCCAGAACATAATTAAACGTTACAGAAAAATTTTGTACTGTATGTCATTAAAGTTTAAAACTATGACCTTAAAAAACCACACACCTTGTACCCGGGACCGCTGGTTTTTAAAGCAAAGGGTCGTCACACCCAGTACTGACATGTTCCATGTTTTACTGTAATTCACAAACATGTCATTTCATTAAAACTATAGTGGGTACAATTTGTTTTATGAAGAAAATTGCTGGTAAGATTTATTGGGCATGTTCAGCAAGATCGTATTCTTTCAAGTTCTTATTTTTACAGCAAAACCCAGGAGCCTTTATTATTATGTTTTGAAAACTAATGTAAAATGTTTTTTGTTCTGACTCAATCATATAGAAGTCATAAAATAAAAATCTGGAGCAAAGTTGTACTAAAAAATTGGGGGTGTTCTAAAACTTTTAACCGGTAGTGTATACATCCAAATCAACAAAGGAATAGCTGGACCAAAAGAAGCGCCAATGTTTGTGAATGTCCTAGCCAGAGCCCTCAATCTGAATAAAACTCAAAATCTATGGGGTGACAATCTGACAGATCCAGAATGTCTTTGGAAGAAAAAGAAAGTAATCAAAAGGCACTTCATCAAAGTATCAGTTTAGGGGCGTTACTTAGGGGCGTTATTTTATTATATTTATTTATTTTTTTTCTGCCTATAAATAATTTCTGCTTATTTTTCACTCTGGCTGCGGAATCAGGAAGTTTCAGTGGACTGAACAAATACTCGAAAATGACTAGCAGAATTGATAAAAGTATGAAAAAATAAGTCACAGTCCAGTGACTCTAATTTTCGAAAACACAAACCATCCAGGCTTCTGTAGGAGATCCTTTGCCACATGCATTTATGTGACTTATTTAACTGTTCAATAGATCATTGAACTGGAGACTAACTACAAGGTTAGAGACATTAGCTCAGAAAAGGGAAAATTTGCACATGCTTGAGCATATCAAAAAAAAAGATATGCTCGCTCTCAAAACCGAAATATCGGTTCAGAGTCGGTGGCGCTAGTCAGAAGTTGTAACATGAAGCACCACTATGAAACAAAATCATAATTACGTCAAATAACCTTATTTATAGCCATAAACTCATTTTTAATATAATAGGACCTTCACAAATTCAAGGTTCTTTTGAAGTTTTGAAGTTGCAGAGCGTTCAATAACTAATGCTTTGGCCAAAAAGCCATCAAGGTGTAAGAATTCCTACTGCAAACCTTTCACCCCTTTCAAACCTTTGACCCGCCCACACCACAACACCTCGGATCTATGTGTTCTGGGCTAAAAATATATTTCTTTTTCAATTACAGAATCCATTAAAACTGATAATACAATGGCTGTGCAAATGTGAGCTGAAGATTTTCTTAAAGGAAAATGAAGGCAGTAGAAGTAGAAAGTGCACTTCACCGGACAAAGAGATTTAATCCGCGTCTCTTCAGTAAGTGCTGAGACTGCCTCTTAAACACATTTCAGCTTCTCTTGAGGCTCTCTGGAGACCTTTACGTTCTCCCACGCACACGCAAGCCAGATTTCTTCTTCTTTTTTCCCACAACGCAGAGAGGTCCGCCTGATAGCTCGCATGTTCACGGCGTTGTTAAAGCATGATGACGTTTCAGAGTGTAGGAGATTTTCAAAATGAACAACAGAAATGTGACCCGAAAACCCTGGTTCTCCATGCTCATTAGCTACTTTTTTCAATGCGATATAAATCTACTCAGTGGGCATTACAGCAGTGCATAGGCTAGAGCTACGGTAGCATCTCACTCCTTCAGGTCAAGTGTATTTTTAGAGCACAAGATCGCCGCTAGCCGTTGTGTCAACGCCTGCTTCCTGAGCAGAAGAGAAGATCGATTTACTCTTACAATCACTCTCACTGTCCAGGTGTTAATCCATCCTACAGATATACATAGCCTGAAGTAGTATAAGCTAAAACGGAGCAATGAATAGCGAGTAAGGTGAGAAATTGTTCAGCGTGAGCAGACAGAAGGGCGTAATTACGCACGGCACCGGAAGATTTATTCTAAAATCTCTTCTAAGCCTACGTCAACCTAGCTAACCAAATGTTAGCTAGCTAGCTCTAGAAGCAAAGACGATTTGCATGTGTAATCACAGAAATGCGATTAGACGTCAGCTAGCATTTATAATGATTATGAACAGTTACTGCATGAGATGGCGTAGGTCATGTCAGGTCATGTCAGCTAGCTGCTTAGTGATATCTGTAAAGATTATGAACATTTTTTTTAATGACTTCTCTTGCAAATTTTACAAGGTTAGGTCATGTTCGGTAAGGTTATTCTAGTAATCACAATTATGAACATCTATTACGACTTAAGTATTCAGTAAGGTCATGATAACTAGCTAGTTATGAAGATTATGAACATTTAATATCATTTAGAAACCATTCTTTTGAATTAGTTCATGTCCGGTAGATGGTTAGTGTTCCTTGCAAATACTATGATTTATTATCAATTATAATACTAATAATTTATATACTCATTTGTATTATTATACTAATAATCATATCTTATGCTAACCTGCTGGCTAGTGACGGTTGTAAATATTGTGAATATTTATTGTTATATATAGTTAAAAAAAAAAATCATTATTATAATAATAATGACTCAATTTACAAGGAAAAGTCACAAAAATTTCCATTTTGAAGTCAAATAAATGCCTTCTGTGATCTGCAGACAGTCTTTATTGGAATCCACTATAGTTTGGTTATTTCTCCTGCTCAGACACACCTGGTTGTATTTCACCTGTTACAGTAATTATCAGGTTTAAGAGCCTCTCCTTGAGCAGGAACACTGACATATTTTTCTGGACTTTGGACTTTAGAACTGAAGTACTTGTACCGGTTTTATTTGAACACCACCCGATGATGCCGGATTAGAGCCTGTTATGATGAAATGGTGACTGTTGTGACTGCAATAGAATTGAATTCCATTAAAAACGGTGCAATGGCAGCTGCTTTTACAAGCATGCCATAGAATGATGTATAGCTTCTCTTGGAGTACAAAAATACTCTAGCGGGGGGGGGGGGGGTTTCACAGAAGCACTGCTGGCACACGTAACAATTTACAAGCACAAATTTATTATTTTGACACTCATTTGCATCATTCTCATCCAACCTTAGCTGCTTTTTAGATGAGCTGTCCCACAATATTCAGTCTATATTCGGCGTAGTCTAGAAAACAGGATAAGCAGGTCAGGCTGATGACTTTTCATCTTCTTCCTTATCTGTCAAACCTTCCATCATCTATACCACTTATCCAGAAGGGTCATGGGTGAGCTGGAGCCAATCCGAGCTGACTTCAGGTGAGAGGCGAAGTACACCCTGGACAGGTTGCCAATCTATCACAGGCACTGGGAGAACGTGCAGATTCCGCACAGAAGGGCCCCTTGAACCCAGAACCTGTGAACTTGCTTCCTGTAAGGCAACAGTGAGAACAATGCTTGTAACTGCACCACAAACGTGTTTAGATTTTGCGGTGATTGCATGCGTTATCAACAGCATTAGTAGAGCTGGAAGCCAAATGTGTATTTGTAATGGTGGCGCTTGCAATATGCTTCAATGTTTTCCTGGATTTTCATGAGGGATGGAAACAGGTTCCACCCTTTGAATACCTGCGATGTGATTATCCTTCTTCAGATAGTATATTTAAGAAAGAAACATATTTAGCTAGCAAGAGCGTGCAGATCTGCTCGCAAATCTAGGAATTTGGTAACTAATTAGCCAGTCGTACTCAGTTACTGAGTTATAAATCCGTTTACTCAGTCACATTACTAAATCATTCCACTCCCACAGATATGCCTATTTTGCTGAAATATGCATGAAATATGGTTAAAGATTAATGGTTGTGCATAATTTATGCTTAAGCATTATTTAGAGACACATCCTAGCTTATAGACACATCCTAGCTGCACTTAGCAATTTAGAGACACACAGAGAGGTGAGCAGCCTCTCAGCTGAAAAGCTTCTAATAAATTTAGGCTTTTGCTTATTAAATTAAAACAACATTAAAGTATGATAGCATGCACAGGTCAAAATCAGGTCTTCTGGTCACGTGTGCTTCCAAGTTCAAATTCTATTTATATATATATATATATTTTTTTTTTTTAAGTGCAAGTAAATCATTTGAAGCCCTGCAGAATGATCATAAAATGCTAAATAATAAATGTTTACGGGCAGGAACATCTCAATCGATCCCTGTTTTGCCTCTAAGCATTAACCCACCTGCAGGACAAACGTCTCAAGAGGCTGATCAGAGACCAAGAGTTCTGGCAATGGTTCTCAAATCACGCGGCACAGCCTGAGGAAGGATGGAAGGGGGGGGGGGATGACAAAAAATATAGAAGGAAAGACTGATTGCCTCTTTAAAAGACACGGGGCAAATTATTAAAGGCACATCCGATAATATCACAGCACTATTTCTAGATCTACCCTTATAGACAATGAATAGGAAATGTTGGGGGGGAAAAAAAGAGCTGTGTCAGTCTCTGATAGCTTTCTGAAGAGCCGAATCAAAAGTGGAGTGGTGTTTTTTTCTAGTGTCCACAGATTGAATCCCGTCACATGGCACAGCGTGGACGGCCGAAAGCAGTGAGCGGAATACATAATAGCACGGAGATATTACACTATTTGAGGCTGCCTTAAAGATACACGTCTTCTCCGAGACCATGTACGCACTAGAGAAGCGTGAACAGCGTTAGTAGCTTGTACACGAGGATGATATTAACTAGGAGTTTGACACGCAACAGACATCACGGGGGTTGGAATGGAATTGGTATAAAGTGCTGTTCAGACCTGGTATTTTGTGACACCTATATCCACAGTATATTTGTACATTTACATTTAAGTCATTTGGCAGACGCTCTTATCCAGAGCGACTTACATATATCACATTTTTTATACAACTGGGCAGTTGTGGGTTAAGGGTCTTGCTCAAGCAGTGGCAGTCAGAACCAAGTCTGAAGAGGTTGATACCAAGTCTGAACAGGGGCTATAACTGATGAGAAATGCCATTTCCTCCCTATACTAACGAGGATGGGTGAACGCTCTCGTACGCTTATTGTACAGTTATGTAACAGGAACCCAGCTGAGCTGTTTCAGGAACCTGGTTGGCATCCAACCAGCACCACATGCCGCTGAGGATCTCTGAAGCACTCCCAGGAGAGCTCCTCTCTGGAAAACTGTTTGCATGAAGGAAGTCTGTGTAACAGTTATATATGCTGTGCTTGAGATTATTTTTAAGGTAGGCTATAGTTATTTTAGGTATTGTAGGCTTGGGTTATTGTGTGGCTTTTCTACATGCCAGTGGGTGAATTGTGACCTTGAAATTGCCACTAGATGTGAATGAGTGTGTGTGTGTGTGTGTGTGTGTATGGTGTTCTGCAAGGGCCTGGTATCCATCCAAGGTGTATTCCTGCCTCATACCCAGTATTTTCAGTAACTGCATTTCCTATGCAACTTCTACAACTTACATACAGTATATTAGTTTCACTGTTGTAAGAATAACACAGGATTCATGACTATTATATAATATGAGTATCTAGTCAAAAAAGTGCACTCTAATCTTTGAGCAGCAGTGTAGCCTTGAAGATTATAATTCTTCAGACGGCAGGACTGATGAACTCTCTAATCTAATTGGTCAGAAGGCGTTGATTAATTTACTATAAAAATCAGTTCAGACAGCAGTGCCGGCTGCCATTTAAACCTGGCATCTTGTTCAGAGTTTATTCAGAGTAGAGACTGATTTGGAATGACCAATGATCAGGTATGGAATATGCTTGTAATGCAAGCACTCGATAAAGAAAGATCTGGTATCTGGTCTCGTGTCCGGATTCTTCTCCTGCTGTAAGGTGTCACAAGCCCAACCTATTAGAAGCCAGACAGAGGATATTGAGAAGTCCCTCAGCACATCACCACCAATTATTCCAATTAGCACGGAGAGTGTCTGAAGTTTCACGTACAGTGGGGAGGACTGAGCTTCTTCTTGTTGGCTTTATTTTTGGCCTTGTCGTGTCACCAGTGAGAGCAGAGAGTAGCACGCAACTCTTACAGCATCCCCATGTCACTCAGTTTGCTCCCCACCCCATTTGACACGTTCTCTTACACGCCGTATCACACCTCGGGCTTCACTTGCCATCAATCCCCTGCTGCCCTGCAGAAGCCTGTCCATGCATGCTGCGACATCGGCACCACTCTGCTCTGGCTTTTAATAACCACTTATTATTATTATTATTATTTAATCTAAAATAGTCTACTGGCAGATCATGTTGCTAATTTTAAGCACTTATTTTGCAAAAGAGTAAAAAATTAAACACCAACAGAATAAGAAAATTTAAAGCTTGAAATCTACAAATTGGTTGAATAATTTACAGTACTGTGCCAAAGTCTTAGGCACATGCGATGAAATGATGTAGAGTAATGGTGACTTCAAAAATTATGAAATTAAATCCGTCTACTTAAAATAAAAATATTACAAC
>JAOVYU010000024.1:5059782-5075306 GCA_025674565.1 Synodontis membranacea
TTTTCCTGAGCATCTTGGAGAAACTGACACAGTTCTTCTGGAGATTTTGTCTATCACAATTGCTTCTTTTTTTGCAGGAAAACCCAGGAGCCTTCATTATGTGTTTTTGTCTAAAAAGTGTGTACATATGTTGCTTTCTTTATTATTATTATTTTATTATTAAATTTTATTTATTTATTAATTATTATTATTTTTTTATTATTATTATTATTTTTTTGGAAAAGTAATGTTTGGGAATAGTAATTGTTTTCGTACTGACTCAATAAGGCAGAATTCATAACGTAATTTATAACACTATTTGTATGCAAAAAAAATAGGATGCCTAAGACTTTTGCACAATACTGTATATTTGCTTTACTTTAAACTTATAGTAAGAAATATTGGATAGATTTAACTATATGCAAGATATTTCCACTTGCTTAGGTGTAATTATTTTTGCAGTATACTTAGTTATATTTTTTCTAATGTGTGTGAACATCATTTTAGACAATATGTATAACATTAATTACTAAAAAGATTTAAAACGGAGCTGCATAAATGGGTTTAATTTCATTCCTAATTGTTAATAGGCATGCTGAAGGTCTCTGTGATCATTTAAATTCTTTTGGAAAGAGTTGCCAGTCCTAGTTCTCTGTAACCTAATACTTAAACTTGTTTTTTTTTTTATTTATTCATATTAACTTCAATAAAGAGATGAAAAGAGAGGATGACGAAGGAATGACTGTTTATTTCTGTCATAGTTTCTGTCTGAATCATTTTTAATTAATAAAATTGTAATTTGGCATATTTCTGTGATATAAGATTAATAAATTTTATCATGATGTGCTGCTAAAGGGGGAAAAAAAGGAACTTCACGGTGGCGAAGTGGATCACATCACCGGCAATGATGATTTTTCTATAATAGCAAGTTTATAATTTACATAAAATGTATTACTTGACTATAAATGGTATTTCTTTGGCAACTACATTTTAGGGAATAAAACAAACCCTTGCATTTGAATATATGTTGTTGTTTTTTTATCTTACAAAATTCTTTTATTTATTATTAGTAATTTTATTATGCTTTGTTAAAACAAGCCATGCTTGTTTCTAACATGCCATACATATATGAATATAAGACATTGTCTTTAGTAGAGTTTCCCTAAATAATGATAAATAATACAAATAGGCAGGGAAATGATGATGATGATGATGATGATGTAGAAAATATATTGCCCTAAATTAATAAACAAACAAAAAAGATGCTCTGGGTCAATAGGATGTCCATTGCTAGGTAGTTAAAAGATCCTAAGCTAAAATAAGGAATCTAAAATTACTTTATGAAACGTCTGTGTTTTCTGTGCCGTTCTTTCCCTGGATCCCTAAAAAGCATTGTGAATCTGTGACTAACAGAAAGACAAGCTGCAGAAGTGTCATGTCATCCTTTCAGCAATTGTGTTTTGTGATACTGGGGTAGATACAGGTTTTTTTTTTTCCATTTATAATGAGTCTTCATTATGTTCTTTCTTCCGATTCCAATGCAAAGTTATACGAGTTTGAGGTTTTCCGCTTTGGCTGAAAACACAATGGTAGATGAACAAAACATTCTTGGACTTCTGCCCCGCTTTCACTATACACACATAATTAACACGCAGACCTGTGGATTCACACGTTTATGTATTTCTCAGAATCTTTTCTTGCAGTGTGGCAATCAAGGTTTCTTCAAATTTTCAGTGCTTCAGTTTGGTGTCTTTTATCAAAACGAGAAGAGAGTGCTCCATTCTATAGGACAGAAATAGTTTATTATTATTATTATTATTATTATTATTATTATTATTGTTATTATTATTATTATCCGGGAAATACCCACTCTGTTTGGAGGACAACTTTATTCCTTTAATTAATTAACTTTATTCCTTTAATTGTGCAAATTTACAATGATTGGTGAAGCTGTTCCTCAACCACCCACCAATAATCTCACCCTGACACCATAACACCATAACGAGACATGGACAGACAAGCTGACATACAGATTCACACATCAGTACATGACAAAATATGACAAGACAGAGACAAATGAGAGAACATGACAGGATAAAGCATACAGACATAAATACAGACATACTGTACATACAGAGATAGTAGGACAGGACAAGATAAAACATCATACATACACTGGGTCGTTTCCCGATGAACACAGATATATATGAGCTTTAATATCTGTGTCAGGTGTGTAAGGGGATGAGTAAAGGTATAGGAGTAAAGGTATAGGACAGATATTCATGACCAAGCCTATTAAGAAGAGGATGACGGACAATGAATTTATTAAATCAGAGATTGGAAATTTATACCAATAAGCCATTGATTATTTGTGTACCGCACTGGATGTGTGACCTGTAGTTGGTCCAGTATCTAATACCAGTATTTGTTTACTTTATCAAGCTTTATACTTCATAACTTCATACTCTTTCATACAAAAGAGGAACAGAATACAGAAAAAGAGGCAGGCATACGGATCTATTTGACTTTGTGACTTTGACAAGAGCCGAATTGTAATGGCTAGCTGACTGGAACAGGGCATCTCCAAAAGATGTGGGGTGTCCCTGGTAAGAAGTGATTAGTACTTGCCAAAGGCATGGTCCAAGGAAGGACTAGCAGTGGACCGGCAACAGGGTCATGGACACCCGAGGCTCATTGATGAGCTTGGGAAGAGGAGACTAGTCCATCCGGTCTGAGCCCTCAGAAGAGCTACGGTAGCACAAGGTGTCAGAACACACATCACATCATATAGCTGCAGACTGGTCAGAGTTCCCATGCTGACCCATGTATATACACTACCAAAAGCACCTTCAACGGGCACATGAGCATCAGAAGTGGAGCAATAGAAGAAGGTGGCCTGGTCTGCTGAATCACATTTTCTTTGCATGGCACCAGGATTCACTATGGGAAGAAGGCAACCAGGAGAGGCAACGTGGTGCTCTGGGCAGTGTTCTGCTGGGAGACCTTGGGTCCTGGCATTCACGTGGCTGTTACTTTGACATGTACCACCTTCCTAAACATTTGAACAGACCAAGTACATCCCTTCATGACAACTGCTCTGAGGTTAATCGAGAACAATTGAGAACGTTCGGGTCATGTTTTTGCACATCGTACTGTAGGTTATATTCTGCCACAATTATATCAAGAAGTTATTGTTTTCCATATTGAATTTGACAGGAGATGGAGATTAAAAAACCTCCCTGAGGTCTAGACCAGAACTCGGTTAATGTTTAAGAGCTATTTGTATAGTGATCAATTCATAACCAAATCTTTCCTGTGCTGCACACTTTCCAACCTGAGCACGAAAACAGGTCACAAAACTATATAGATATATATATGGTGCTTCAACACATTTAGGATTGGATGAAATTTTAAGGAATGCTACTCAGACGCTGATGGTCTACCGGTGACATAGATGCGGATTGTCCACTGGCAACTTGACTCAGAGTTTTATATAAAAGGTGCTTACTGCTCTGACATTTCATTGATCATTTCTCTCAGTGTTCTTTAATGCAGACCCAGCCCAGAGTCCCTCAACGGCACCCTGCTGTTATTGAGTCCAGCATTGTGACCATCAATCTAAGCCGTCAGCCTCCATCTCGTCAACTGTCGTATCATATTCACGTTTCCTCGTTCTCACCGGACAGCAAACTGTCTTCGAACAAATGATGTTAGCAAGGTGTAAAAGGCTCTTGGCTATTTGAACCAAACTTACCAACCAGATCTTCTCACCGGCTGTATCACTTGATTCTCTTCTGATCCAGAACATACAATATAAGGGGAACTTATGAAGGTTTTTCTCACCATCACTGAAAATTTCTGAACATGTGTTAAAAAAAAAAAAAAAATAATAATAATCTGATTTTGAACATCTGTGTTATCAGATAGCTTATGCACCTCATGAGATCCACAGACTGAGTGTTGGTGGTTAGGGTGTCTAAAGGCAAGGCAGCAGGTGTGGGTATGATTAGGTTTGATAGATTTGTGCTTCCTCAATCAAACCGACAGTTCCCAGTCCTCATTTAACAGGGAAGGAAGCAGATAACGTTACGTCTTGACAATATGTTATTATCGTATTGGTCTCTGTTCTCCACCCTGCACATGCACATGAATCGTTAATAATTCATGTCGTAGTGGGTGACCTCCTACACTCAAGCATGATCTAAATAAACAGCCTATGGCTTTCTCTCATGCATCCTCATTGATAACCTCAGGATGTGTTTCTTTGATTAAGAGGAAGAGAAAGTCATTAATTATAGACGAACGCTATTAATTATTTTTTCTGCCCCCGCTTCTGTCAGATCTCCCCTTTGCCCCGACTCTATCCTCCCATCGACCCACTGTGATTCATGCAGTGCAGGAAGAGAACACAAATATGGCTTCAGTCTCATTACTAAAACATCATGTTGGTAATGTCGTACCCTTTGAGGAAACACACCGTTCGGCCTGCCGCCTGCCCTTTCTTGTTCAACATGCATCCTCACCACTCATTGCTTGGTCTCAGGGCAGCACATGTGTCTGCAGGGCTTTGTAGGGCTTGTACAGGCTAAATATTCGCAAATTAATGTCATGCACTGGAAATAGGTTTATATTTTCAAACATAGCAGACCTGTCAACTTCAACATTATAGCCAAGCAAGTTTTCTCCTACAAACTGGATTTGGAATTAACGTATTTTCTAATACTAAAAGAGCGATCTGTCCCGTTTCTGAGCCGAGGGTAAACTGCATCTTTACTCAGCTGTAATAAATGCTACTGTATACTCTCTTACGGCAAATGAACGCTCCTGGCGGTGGACAAGAAAATATCAGTATTTATCTTCGAAGCGTGCAGATGGGACAACATTCACCAAATGGACCAGTGGAGCATATCTTCCTTTCGTGTATTTTTACTTAATTATTTATTTCCTTCCTTTCTTTCGTCTCATTATACACGCTTAGAAAAAGAATCCTTTGCTCTTTGGAAGTTTTTGGAAGTTCTTAATCCCCACCCCACCCTCCCAAAACACAAAACAGCATAAAATTTACTAAATAAAATTAATCAATTTATTTTGACAATAGCTCCAGGGACCTGAGATCAATCCTGAACTCGGGTTGCTGTCTGCGTGATGTTTTACATGTTCTCCTTCATGTTCTCCTTCCATGTTCTCTGTTTGCATGGGATTCTATGGTTTCCTCAGGTGTAAATTAGTGAGTATATGTGTGTGTCTGTGTGTGTCCCTCTGTGTGTGTGTGAGGGGGGGGGGTCCTCTTGCGAAGGACTACAGTAGCAACCCATCCAGGTTGGATTCCTGGCTTGTGCTCAGTGCTCTCGAGATCCGGAGTGTCTTGGTCCACCATATACTCATATATCTACAATACAGTAAATATTCTCTAATATGCAATAAAATATGAGGTTTGTTATAAATTACAAAGAAAAGGTTTTTTTTTTCAGGGGTTCTCTGGACAGTTAAGGAAACACCAGAGTTTGGGAAAGAACTTAGAACTTGAGGGATCTTAAAGAGAGACAACCTTCAAGCCCTTGATTGTTCCAGATTTAGCATTTGCCCTTCGAGCATACAGACCTGATAAAAGGGTATTTTCACCGCAATTAATTCCAGCAAAATGCCAGCAGATGTTTCCTATTTGAATATATTATTACACAGGGATTTCTAATTTAGAGACTTTCGAGTTAATTATAGTCTGCTGTAGTTTCTTCCTGTTCTGTTTAAATATGGGGAACTGTTGGTGTGTGAAGCTCACGTTACTTAGAACATGGTATGGCAGCTTTTCAAATGCACTTCTAACCATTTATGAGCATATATTTTAATAATGCATATTAACAATAATGTGGTATTATTACCACATTATTGTGGTAATAATACCACATTATTATTACCCCCCCCCCAAAAAAAATAAAAATAAACACGTGATCGAAGTGATTATTTAGAATTATACGAATTATGCTCTTCATTTCACGCACAATGAGTCACTGAGTTGTTCGTCCTTTTTCAATATTTGGAAAAATATCGACTGCAAGTTGCACAAACAGAAGTAATACTATAAAAGATCATAGTCTTCATTTAAAATCAAATGGTCTGCCAGGCTCTTTATGATTGCTGTCATAGGCAGTTATCTGTAAAATCTTCAGCCATGAAAATACTCCTACAAGGGACCTTTGAACATGCAGTGGCACAGAGCTAGTCATTTTCACCACAGGAAGTGTGCCTGGTCTTTTCCGAGCTATTACACTGCTTTCTACTCAAGTGTAGACTCATTCCAGTTGAGCTGCACTTGTTGCGTGGACTTCATCTCAACAAAAGAGTAGAACTGTTTCTTTAAAATTGGATCTATCCCATTTCCCAGACTTCTGGAGTGTTGGTTTAGTTGATGGTGATGGCGATGATGAGGTATGGTTTCTGAGGTCAGTGTGACTGGCTACTAATGTCTCCATTAATCATATGTGCTTCACTGCTAACCAGTAAGATGACACCATTCCCCTCCACCCCCTTCCCTCTTCAAGAAGCTCATGTAGGTTGTGAGACAATTCTGCCAAGGCTATCTATGTAATTACTTCCTTGTGAGATTACGTTCTCGCCAATGGCTCTGTCAATTAGGCAGCCAGGCGGAAAAAAGGACAATAAGGCCCTACTTAGTAAAAACAAAGAGTTCAAACAGATTATGTCAACAAAGATGACATTTTAGCATGATGACCACTCCCAGGCACAGGTGCACATACTGTAAAATAAAATACTTCATAAACGTTTAGACACTATACTGAGAAAAGTCTTTACTGAGAGCGCACAGGATTTCGCCAGTACTCTCCACTCCGACATATTTTAACAAACAAAGCTTTTACTGATGATTTGTTGTTTGTTCTTTTTAGATGTTTAAACTTTTTTAGAATTGATCACAAAGAGCCTTCTGAAAGGTCTGGTTTTGATCATTCATACTATTTGCAGAGATGGCATTTGTTTGTGTTAGGTTCTGACGTAGTTACTTCCGACAGCTTTATTTTCCACTGATAAAGTCCTGTCAAGTCCTGATGCACTTCCTCATTTGATTCATCCAAGGCAAACATTCAGAGGTCAGATTCATACCCGACAAGTATTCCTACAGTGAATCGGAATGAACAAAATCATTATTAAACAGCAGAGCATCAGGAGATAAAAAAAAAAAAAAAAGTTCTGCAGTCTCTCTTAATAAAGAAAAACCTTCAAGGGTTTTGTGGATAGTTAAGAGTTCTTAGCTTGGATTTCTTTCCTCATAGGGAAACACTGTCATATCACCATATGGATGTAATCTACAAGCCCAGGGGTTCCTAAAGTGTAACAAACTGAAGAACATTTAGGGTCCCAAATCAGTTTAGAGGTGATATGACTATATATTTGAATTAGCATCTTAACTTCAGACATCATAAGAGGTTTTTTTTATTATTATTATTATTATTATTCAATTTGTTAATTTTTCTATTTGACTTGTTATTCAATGTAGCATTGGTAGGTAAAAGAGTGTTTCACGGTCGTGCATTGGTTAACACTGTCACCACACAGCGAGAAAGTTCTGGGTTTGAACCCTGTGACTGACTGGATCCTTTCTGTGTGGAGTTTCCATGTTCTCCCCTTTCCTGCCTGAGTTTCCTCCAGGCTCTCCATGTTTCTTCCCATCCAGATTAGGTTAACTGACTACTCTAAAGTGCTCACAGGTGTGAATGTACAGTAAGTGTGAATGGCTGATCTGGAAGTGCTACTGCCTCACAGCTCACCAGGGTGCCTTCTTCAATCCTGATCTCGGGTTATTGCCTGCCATGTCCTCAGGGTTCTCTGGTTTCCTCCCACCTCCCAGAAACATGTGGTAAGCGGGATTAACATATGTATGAATAAGTAATGATAGTGTGTGCATGGTGCACCATCTTGTCCCATGCCTAGTGTTCCTGGGATAGGCTCCGATCATTTACTGAAGATATGAATCCGATATCAATGGATATCAATCCGGATAAGATGGCTATGCAATTTATTGTCATATGCAACACTGATAGTCACACCTAAGAGCTGCTGATCAAACTGCAACACATTATAATATTCATATAAGACTCCTAGTAATGCTATAGTATGAAAGTAAATTTGACAGAATGCTTATAGTAATTTATTGATTGCTTTTCATATTATCATCTCCTGCAATGTCAGTATATGAATATGCAGCCTGAGGCTCTGTGTTTAAATTGTCAATACGTCATGATCATATATAAGGGCAGGAAATTTAATGCTGTTAGTGTTTAGAGAAATGGCACCCTGATATCTGAAGTCTCGAAATGACGTCAGTGGGTGACCAAAGCGCGCGCGCTGCGGGGTTTTCTTTTTATGGAACGCCCGCGCACCTTGTGATGTCAGGATCTTCATTTGCGTGATGCAGGGGCTATATAACCTCAAACCACAGCGACACAGACACGGCTGATTGGACTAGCTGATGCAGCGATCATCTATGCGGACATCTGCTCTGACAGGATACTGAGGCACCGTCAGCTCCTCTCCTAACGCATCCAAGCGACTCTCCTCTGCGCGCCTCACCTGTGCCTCAGACGTTTTACCAGCTCAGGTAAGTGAAAAAAAAAAAAAAAAATCCAAAATGCCTCAAGATCACGTGGTGATGAATGTAGGCCAACTTGATATTTTACTGTATTTACCAACTCACATTGTTATAAATCCGATCAATTTATAAACCTGACCACAGCGATCCAGAACGCACAAGAAGTGAAACGCACCAAAAAAAGCGATATTTGTTCCAAGTGCGAAATAATAAAAGGGTTAATTTAGAAAAAAAAAAAATAATAATAAAAAAAAAATTGTAAATTATACTCATCTAATTTGCATCTAAATTACTGGACACTAAATCAGCATTCAGCCGAAATATGGCGAAACCTTTCCATTACGCACAAACTTCCCATCTCCTTTTTGGGGGATATTATTTCCCATCATTTTATGAACACACATGAAACATGTTACATCCTTTTGCTTGGTCCTATGTTTGCATTCCTGCTTTGCATTATTACCGACCACTGGCTGTGTTATCACGAGGAAAAGGAGCTCCAGGATCTCATGGCTTATACATTTTTACGCATTCGCTTGCGTGGGTGTTTTATCTGTTGCTTTTTAATATTTATTTTTACTTTAAGTGAAGAATGCACAATGTGGTCTTTCACTTCAAAGCTAAGTTTCAACTAAATGTAGCTCTTTGGTGACGAGTGCCAAACAGCTATGGTTTGATGCGCAAAACATGAATCTAGCTGGGATGGAAGAAACTCCAACAAAGGGAGGCAACAATAGAAATAATCGCCTAGTTCCATCCAGATTATGCACTTGTTCAAGTGACATATATTTAGTAGACTACGTGAATAACACAATTACATTTCCTCGATTAAAACTTAGAAAGGACAAGCTTGCCAGAATGAATTATTCCATCATACATAAACTTTTAAATAGGTTTTATGGGACTTCAGAGGGGTTTATTTATTTATTTATTTATTTATTTTTGTATTATTCATGGGGTATAAAATAACCTGAATTCCATGCTTTTCATAATTGCAGTTGAACAGTCCGGGTTATCAGGCAGCTTTACTAAACGAATATTGAATCAGAAACGTGAGAACCTGAAACTGCTTTGCGTCTTCATTTGGCACCTCATGAATTTGCTTTTCTCAAAAAAAAAAAAAAAAAAAAAAAAGTGAAATAATTGTTAGTGGCAAATATGCTTATTTAAAATGTAATGTTTATTAGGTTGCATTTATTTACTACACAGCAACACACTTTGGGTGGAAATGTACCCAATCTGGTAATGCTAAGAGACAGAGAGAAAAAGAGAGAGAGAGAGAGAGAGAGAGAGAGAGAGAGAGAGAGATTTTACGCATTACGCACGGTATGAAAGGAAGGTTGGTTGTTGTAAATTGCGTTGTACAGTGTAAGAGAGGCTTGTTCAGTATATTAACAACAGAACACTTTCTGGTGTTTTCTTTCCTCAGACTGTGGGTGAAAATGTATCGAGGATTTCTGCTGGTGTTCCTCATCCTTCTGGTTGAGACTCGGCTCAGTGAGTCGAGCTGCGAGGAACAAGAGACGCAGAGACCCACCTCTGACGTAAGTGATTTAACTTTACCTATTATTATTATTATTATTATTACTATAATAATAATTATAATTTTTTTTTTTTTTTTTTGGGAGCAGGAGAGTTCAAGTTTTCGACTCGCAGCTCGTAACTTGCTCAAGCGCTATCATGACATAGACTACGACAGTTTTGTCGGACTGATGGGTCGCAGGAGCGCCGGTGAGAGACCATGTTCTTATTCTTCATGACTATAGAGATTATACGACTACACGAGACGCTTATGACATGTTTTCAGAGTTGCCAGATTGGCTTGGCTGTTAGGGGATTATAAAAACAACAATCATTATCATCTTTTTCTTCTTCTTCCTTTCTTTTTTTTTTAACCACATTTATGTGGGGTTGATGTGGATAGGTTGAGCCTATAGAGTTATAACCCAGAGTGTTGACTGTTAACTGCCCTATAATAATAATAAAAAGAAGAAGAAGAAGAAGACGACGACTGTAAACCACAACAAAACTGAAACAGAAAGATAAAAAAAAAGACAACACAAAAGCAACCCTAATCCTATTTGGCAACCAAGACCATTTCCAGTCCTTTTCCTAATGTGATTAAGAAATCTTCAATTATGTGGGGAAACACTGACAGTGTTATTTGTCTCCAGATGCTGCTGCTGCTGCTGATGACCAGTCTCAGCGTAAAAGTAAGACCATCTTCCTTTTCGGATTTCCACTTCTTCTAATTCTGCCTTCCACAGAAATGGCCTCATTTTATGCCTTACCGTTTGATTTCAGGAGAAATGCATGACATCTTTGTGGGGCTTATGGGACGGAGAAATAGTGAAGACGGTGAGAACAAATTTAAGTGCAAAAACCTGCATCTGTTTTAGGAATTTGCAAACACAAGTGTATAACCCTGACAAAGTGCATATAGTTAAAAAAAAAAAAAGAAAAGAAAAGAAAGAAAAAAAAAATGTGCAGTGCTGAATTAACACCTGTGCAAGTCCATGTGGGTTTCTGGGCTGTTAATTCAACCCTGGGATTTGCACGTGTGAATTCCCTTCACCCTAGATGTGTTGTATTTACACTGACAGATGCGGAACGTCCGTGGAGGAAAGATTACCCAGAGGCACGTGGCCTGTTCTTTAACAAGTGCAGACTGAGGTCAGTGTTGTAGCAGGACTTGAAAACTGCAGCGCATGCTTGTATTATTGCTAACTAAAGCCAAGGTTTTTCATTGCAGGTTTCGTCGTGGGTTATAGACAAAAAAATCCTCTGGATCAGATGTGCCATTCTCACAGGATTAACTCCTTTCCATGACACACTTTGCAAAAAAAAGAAAAAAAAAAAAAAAGTCAAATAATTACACAATAGCAATTATTCTAAATTTGTCAAAGGATGATGATTTATGTTGAACTGCAACTAGAACTTACACAGAACTGTATATACCAGTAGCAGTATATAAATCTCTAGAAACAACATCTTTATCTGACCATATTTATTTACCACAGTAACTTTCTAGTAACTTTCTAAAAAATACATGATTTTTTTGTAAATAAACGTATTATTTAATTGAGCTCGTCATTCATATACAGAGACACAGCAAACGCTGTATATATTCAATATACATCAATATATTTGAAGCTCTGATAGCCTCAGCAGTGCAAAACAGAGTATTGTTTTAAACCCAATCATTCTGTAAACTCCACGTTACAGTATATGCTGCATATTAAGATTTCATATGTAGCATATATGATAGATCTATAGGAATGGTCAAACGATCTATACAGTGAATATGATTTGCATGACATAATATAGTCATAGATGTTAAATGTTCAGGGGTCAAGGCCATCTGGAAAATGTTTGTCTGTGTGTCTTATCTGGCTATCTGTGTAACCAGCAATCTTTCCATATGCAACTTACAGCACAGGAGCCATAAAAATGACTCGCCATATAGAGCTGAATGGCAATGATGTGAAGAAATACTCAGTAAGTCAGGTGGTGTTACGTTGAAAAATAAACACAGACTGACGTTTTCATTTCTCTCCTGCATGACCAGTCCTCTCCTGCGTTAATACGTTTCACAGAAAATAGATTTTCGATGGGTTAAAAAAAAAAAAAAAAAAAAGTCATACACTCGTCAAAGACATCAACATAAAACATGGAATATTTTTCATTATTTCTTGACCAGCTCTCTAACATGTATATTGTGGTGAAGCAGAAACAAAGTAAAAGCACTTGCACACGTATACAAATGGACAAAAAGGAAAAGAACTCCACTGCGGAGTCACTGAACCAGATCAAATATAGTACGAGTATGGTCCTAAAGAGTTTATTAATGGTAAAATAGTTTTTTTGTAACAACACAGTCGTACTACTTCATGCCAGCAGAAACAGAGAAATCATCTGTACGTTGAGGTCACTTGCCTCACAGTAACTTAAGAGATAATATTTCAAATGATCTGTGTTCGTTTCTCCGTACAAAAATATTTTATTTGTTGCCGTAAATCATAATTAAAGTGTACGGTGAGGCAGGCTATCAAGCTACATCATCACTATCATCAAAGTCATCATTTACACTGGCCTCCTTCTCCCAGTAAATTCTGAAGAGCAGCAATAAATGTTAAACACAGGAGGTGAATGAAACACTGACATCAAATGAATATCTGACTGATTATCTCCTGCAAAAGACGCAATCAACTGCCCAATTGGGAAATGAGACTCTCGAACTGTGATGTGATCGCAAATGCATTGTTGCAGAAATAAAATTAAACAAAAATGAAATTTATGGTGAAGAAACCATTGCACACGTGGGACTGGGTTATAGGACCGAGACAAAGACAAGTTACTAGTCCAAAGTTTTATTTCCTATATCAGCAGGCTGAAATTTATTCCTCTTATACCACAGCACATTCTCAATGACTGCCTTTTTATTCATTAAAGAACATGATATCTGTTTTAACTGTATGATTAACATTAGCTATAAATACATCAACTGTTTTTTTTTTCCCAGTATTTGTGGTGAAGACACTAAAGACTCCTTCCATGAATGTTCTGTAAACATTTCTTTACAGAAAACTTCACCATAACAGTGACTGTAGATAGAATGAGTGCATCAACATAAACCTGTGCTTTGCCTTGCAGCTGGAAATACTGTGAGAGAAAATAAAGCAATACATGACCAGTCAGATCTGAGAATTCAACAGTGCTGTGGTACAATATTGAATAAAATGGTTTTACCTCATTTAGCTTCTGAGAAACTTAATACGAAATCATCGTGTCCGATTTACATGTCCACGCACACGTTCCCGTCCTTTACATTAAACACAACATTTTTAGCTTCCTGATGATGACAAACTCTGCTGTACGGCTGCAGTGCTGCTATTTGCTGGCTTATTCTCTTGGACTGTCTTTTGCACCGAGTTATCCTGTGTGCTAGGTTTTGAGGTAAAGAGCGATGGATCTGGAGGCTGGTAGCGGTACCGGTAGCCGTAGGGCCGCAAGTGGTACGTGTAGTACTCTAGAATGTACATCAGCTCAGCGTCCACATAATGGAAGGACACAGCGAGATCAGAGCAGCACCGTGGACCCTGTGAATAAACATCACACAGAATGATGGCACGATTCAAAGAAGCTTCTGAGAAACAGATTCACAAACAGAATATCAGTAATCACAACAATGATTCTCAGTAGGATATTTTTTTATACCACAGCAAAGTCGAATCATTAAATCTGAACGAAGGAATATGATTCTGAATGAACACAATGACACACATTCATGTTCCTGAATCTGAAATCTAACCGAATCTGTTCAACAAGGTCACGCTGATGAGATGGTCAGCATCACTGGAGTTCTAATGATAGTGGAGTTCTAGGAAACCTTCATTTGACAGGCAAACAATGTAGCACAATCACAGAGGCCACTGACGAGGGTGTGCCTAAGCTTACCCCATTTTTAATGCATTTTCCCTTGAGCAAAAAGCAATGACTTGACCTGCAAGTGTACTGAGTTTCCCTGAGCATCTGATGCTCGGACTGACATTCATTAATGGAAATTTCAAACACATGGTCAGACACTTACCAACACGATGGGATAGTAGCAGTAATTCCAGTACCAGAAGCTTTTGGGGAAAATCTGGGCGAGATGGTCCTCAGGGACGAAAGGGTGGAAGGTCTCACGCTGTATACTGTCTCTCGAGTCTCCTGCCAACACACCCATCTTCTCCAAACACTGACCCATGGCCAGGTCCTCTACTGAGGAAGTATGAGTGCACACTTTGGTGCTGAAGCCCTGCACAAATCGCCTCAGTGCCTCCTTGCTGAGCACATATCCAGCTCCGCCGCTCATGTAGCCCTGCTTGACGTAAGGTTTGAAGCGCTTGCCGAAGTAGATAGGCTGCTCAGAGGAGTAGTTGGACAGGATCCAGCGCAGGTTGTCCACCACCACAAAAGTGTCATCATCAGCCTTGAGGAACCAGTCTGCTTCCTCGCCATGGTTCTTCAGGGCATAATGGAAGGCTCGGATGGTCTTCCAGTAGAGCTGATCGCGTCCTTCTGCTGTTCCAAGGCCCACTGCTGGGAAGTCATGATCCTCCTTCGAGCTCATGAACAGCACCCTGTTACAATGACGACTCCAGGTTGCTTTCACGTGCCGTGCCCTAGACTGCAGGTTGTCTGGGCCTGTCATGACCCAGCACAGGATACGAACCTTTTCGTAAAGCTTGTCTGTAACATGGCTGTCCTCTTCTGTAGAGAAACATGGAAGTAATACACTCAGTAATGCAGTTAAATCTTTTTTTTTTTCTTTTTTTTTTTTAAACTATATGCTTCATTTCATGTTTACGAATAGCATGAGATGCATGAAGCTTGCTCTACTGACCAAAGAAAAAGCATAGAAACATTATTAAAAATTATGAAGGGTGCCTAAGAATAAGAAAAAAAATGGTTGGTTGTGGCTATTACTCACTATAAGTAAGTTATGTTTATCATCTGGTCCTAGAGGTACACTAACTAACTTTCTCCTGCTACATCTGCTGTTTGTCACATGCATAGCCCAATAGAAACAAATACTGATGTACCTGTATAATGAGGGCGACTCAGGTTGATGACACCAGAATTGCTGACATTGCTGCTGGTCTGCTCAACCTGCTGTGAACTGAGCCATGGGCTGGTCTGCTCAACCTGCTGTGAACTGAGCCACAGGTTGAAGCTTTGCTCGAACCACAACTCCTTCAGGGAGAAATAAAGAGTGCAGTAGCCTAACAGAAAGCCCAGAGCGAATGCAGACTTGGAGCACACCCCTTTCATGGCAACCTCGGCACAGTCAGTGGCAATCACTCAAGGGCTGTAAAGAAAAAGAACTGAAGGTTTGAGGAAGAAATATTTATGTTTTGTTAATTATTCAGTTTATTTATTAACAAACTGCATTATAGCA
>JAOVYU010000024.1:5145124-5155586 GCA_025674565.1 Synodontis membranacea
TCTCTCTCTCTCTCTCTCTCTCTCTCTCTCTCTGTGCTCGCACATCGCTCTCTCTGCGCTGATCTGCAGGTGCTCCTGTCCCGACAGTAAAAACACATGGCTGCACTGACGCTCTCCAGAACCGACAATTTGCTCCAGAACTTCTTACAGGTAGGATCAATATGTGTTTCCATTTTCAAATTCAATCTGTGAAGTTCAGTCTTGTTGAGGACACTGGTCGTTGTGGTTCACATTCACAACAGTGTATAGGTCAGGGCTTGGCAAAATCCAGTAACCTCAAACTCAGTTTAAGAACAAGTGAACAGTTGGTACCACCATTTCAGCCTGTTCTCGATACTGAAGCTTTTTATTCCTGAATTTAAACTCGTGCAGATGTAGATTTTGAAAGATGTGCATCGCATTTACAGTGCAATATACAACCAAAATACAAACCAACCATAACAATCTTCAGATTGGTTGATGTCATCTCCACCACTGTCATATGATTTAAAAAAAAAAAAAAAAAAAAAAAAAGAAAAAGAAAAAGAAAGCAATACACTTAGCAAACCCAATAGAAAAACTCTGATGTTCTGATTCCCAGAAAACCTTTTGCAAACCATGGCTATAGATAATGTTTGGTTTTTCTGTTAAAATTGAATTCACAATACATTATCCATAAGTAATATAAAACTGTAAATCCATAAAAACCCAGAAGTTCTAGCCTTTTAAAATATCCATCGCTTTTGAATGACCATTTAATGATTTTGATTGAATTTGATTATTTAATAATGTTGTCACCATTTGAAATGATTTTCATTTTTTGTTCTTGTACCCCTTAGGATCGCACCCCGAGCTCCTCTCCAGACAGTGGTCCCAATCCGCTGTCTTTCCTGGCCACCACGTGCAGCCAGGCTTGGCAGGTGAGCGGCAGCGTGGGCACCGAAGGGGCTCAGTTTCCCTATGAGGGCACAGTGGGGACCACGTCCAGCATGTTTCAGCTCTGGAGCAATGACGTGCCCCCCAACTCCAGCCTAACTGCCCATCATATGACCTTCACCGTGCCCAAGATGCAGTTCCCTGGCCACGTGCAGAGTAGCCTGGGCTCCCTTTCGCACCACCACCACCATCATCATCACCACCACCATCACCACGAGCTGCCTCTTACACCTCCAGCTGAACCTCCTGCTTCATACTCGTTTGAGGCCTCGCCAGTCAAAATGCTGTCATCACAGGCACAAGGAAATGCTCAGTACTATGCACAGCACAATGCTGTTGGCCAGAACTTTCCCAACTTCCTGCAGAACAATTCAGCCAGACCGCACCTGCCTGGAGGGCACATCGAAGATAACCAGCAGTGGTGGAGTCTCCCTCAGAGCAACACCAGCTCCTCCAGTCACCCATTCTCCCTGGGCAGGCAGCTGGTTTTAGGCCACCAACCTCAGATTGCGGCTCTGCTGCAAGGCACCTCCAAGAGCCTGCTGAGCTCCACACGCCGCTGCCGCCGCTGTAAGTGCCCGAACTGCCAATCCACGGGGAACACAGTCGGCAGCCTAGAGTTTGGCAAAAAAAGACTGCACATCTGCCACATCCCAGAGTGCGGCAAGGTGTATAAGAAGACATCCCACCTAAAGGCGCACTTGCGCTGGCATGCAGGTGAGAGGCCCTTCATCTGCAACTGGCTCTTCTGCGGTAAAAGCTTCACACGTTCAGATGAGTTGCAGAGGCACCTGCGCACACACACCGGCGAGAAGCGCTTTGGCTGCACACAGTGTGGCAAGAGGTTCATGCGTAGTGATCACCTCTCCAAGCATGTCAAGACCCACCAGAGCAGGAAGGGTCGGTCCAGCCAACCCTCTCACGCTGACACACAGCTGAGCAACATTAAGAGGGAATGAGTGAAGCCGTGATAATCTCGAGACTCCCGGAGAAACGGTCAAGAGTAATGACTTGAGTAATGCTCATGAGAGACAAAGCCATATTTAAAAGTTCACTGAGTTTCTGCAGAGCTACTGAAAGACATTAAGGTCTGTAACAAAAGGCCACGCTGCTAGTATAGAGGTGATGGACAAACATTCCCAAACAGGAGATTTTAATGTGGTATTTGAATTTTTTTTTTTTTCATGGTTTCAGGCATGCTACACATCTCACTAATGCTGTTCTCTCTTTGCACAGAGTTAATTTGTCAGTCTATTAATTCACCACTAAACAAATTGTACAAACACAATATAAACATATTTATTTAATTGATTTGGTCCTTTATTTTTTACAGAAAATATTGCCTTAATACTTTTGTCACAGTCTGTTCTTTTGTAAAAATGAATGAAGATAATTATTTTAATCTGTCTGACTGTCTGTAATTATTCACCGTCCTTCCAATATGAAATTAAAGCAGCAGTTTGCACTCAAAACATTTCTTTACTTTAAATGTAAATTTTCTGGATGTTTGCATAAAGCCTGATTTAATTCTGGCCTCAGAGAGTGTTGTAATGTACATAATGTTTATATGACATACAGTTCTATAAAGGCTAAGCATGCGAATAAGAAATAAACAAAAAAAAATGGACGGAAAAAAAAAACCCTATACCTCTCCTTGTCTTATTAATTCCATAGGACGCACCTCACTTCTTAATTAATGCGTGAATATGACCAGATCGCTGCTAATATTAAATCTAACATCACTTGAGTGCTGAGCCACAGCCTATATGATGATTCAAATGTTAATTTGAACAGTATTTGGGATGCTAATTTCGGGTGGCCGTTGTTCCTGGGTGGTAAGGAAACACTTTAAAGGGTCAAAATGACTGAAAAGCTCTCAGACATTTTACACCTTACCGTAAATTGTTAAGACCGTTGATAGGCACCCTGTCCTGACCTTATACCATCAAGTTCACAGTCATGCAGTCTTTTAATGGCCTTTCAAAACTCAGTGGTGATGATAGAGTCAACAGTTAGGGAGGATGGCACTCGGCTGGAGCTCACCGTGAATAGACCCCTGGCTGCTCGAGTCCTGCCGCTAGTGACACCGGTTGCTTTGATTTGTCGCCTTTCTGCAACTGAATGGCTTGGCACCTTCGCTCAGTAGTCATGTATATCACAGACATGCTCCCATTAGCTTTTAACTGCTCAACAGTGCCCAGAATGTGACCCTGCTTGAGAACAAATGAACCAGATGCCTGCATAAATACTTTCCTACTTGCCACCGTGTGTAGGCTTTTGCTCTTGAAAGTAGTGTTAAAGAGCTACGCAATAACGATATCTGTATTAATATCTGTATCTGTGTGTAAACCTGAAGTAGGCGTAGCCTAAACCAGTAAAGTTCTTTCTTTCTTTCTTTATTTCTTCCTATTAAATATTAACTGAGAAACACTGGACAAACACCCAGATGTACAAAGGCCAGTGCAGTCAGGTTTATGATTTCTGTCTCGGAAAGTTCTTACCTCAGCCTCATCAACTGTATTAATAATCAAAATTGTATTTCCATATTAAGTAGACATAATGCATGTATGCAATTAATTAAAAAAACATATAGTTTTTTTTAATCCACTATTACCAGCTGACAAAGAGTATGGTAAAGTAAAGAAAACATTGGCCAATTTTAATAATAAAAAAGTATTTTCTGAGAAATTTTCAAAGATCAGAAAAAATACTTATTAAATATAAATATATTTGCAGTTTTCAAGATTATTCTTACCCTGCATTTGAAAATCACTGCTCATGAATTTAAACTGTAAGTTTTAGAGTGTATTAGTTCTTCAATGGGCAGGTAATAAGGGTGTATTGTGCATCAGAATGCAAAAAAAATTAATGAAGTTAAATAAAAAAATAAAAAAAAAGGACAATTCACGTATCGTATAATACCAGACAAAAATGTGGACACAACTTCTAATTCAATGCTTTTTCTTTATTTTTATTACTTAAAAGACACTTCATGTCTAGGGCTATTTAATATTTATTATTTAATATTTACTGCTTGATGGTCTCCTTAAGAAGGCAAACAGTTCTTTTGACAAGGCACACCTGGTGATTGAAAAGCATTCGAGGTGATGACCTCGTGAAGCTGGTTAACATAATGCCAATGTGGTGTGCAACGCTGTCATAAAGAATAACACTTTTTTACAAATGTTTTTTTAAAGCATTTTTTTGTTTACCACATAATTCCATATGCATTCCATATATTTTTTCATAGTTTTGATGTCTTCAGTATTGTTCTACAATACACAAAAAAAGTCGGTGTGTCCAAACATTTGAGGGGTACTGTATATGAGCATTGTACTAATTATGCATTTGCACTGTTTGAACACCAGATGTCTCAATCTGTGCAACCCACAGAGTCAAAATGTACAGAGAATTCTGACTGACAGCGCTGGATCTCAATGACCAACATGCATTGTAGGTTTAAATTTGGATAAACAACTACCTTATAACAACCAGTTAATTTGGACATTTTAGCCGACTTGGAGCTTTATGTCTGGTAAAAATGACACCTTTGGTGCTACTTAGAGAGCTTGTTATGTTTCACTCAGTTTCCCCGGGTCAGAGACTATATTTATTCAGTCAAATTTTGGGGACAATTTATAAATGCATGTATTTATTTTTAAGATAAGGTGAACCTGTCGTGCATTTTGGTTACAATATTAAACAGTTCATAGCAATGGTTTTTATTTATTTAGATTTATAGAGACAAAATACTTTTTTTTTTTTTTATGATTCGGGAACCAAAAAAGGAGTCTTCCCTGCCCACCCACTTTCTGCAAGATTTTAGAGTATGTCTGTGGGAGTCTGCCTATTCTGTCAAAAGAGCATTTGTGAGATTAGACACTGACATTGGACAACAAGGTCTGGCTTGCAATCAACATTCCAATTCATCCCAAAGATGTTCAATGGGGTTGAGGTCAGGGCTCTGTGCAGGCCATAGGAGTTCCTCCACACCAAGCTTGTCAAACCATGTCTTTATAGACCTTACTTTGTGCACAGGGCCACAGTCATGATGGAACAGAAAAGGGTCTTCACAAAATGCTTAATGCTTATCTTCACCAAACTGTTGCCACAAAGATGGAAGCATAGAATTGTCTAAAATGTCTTTGCATGCTG
The DNA here is from genome assembly GCA_025674565.1 of Synodontis membranacea. Lineage (NCBI taxonomy): Eukaryota > Metazoa > Chordata > Actinopteri > Siluriformes > Mochokidae > Synodontis > Synodontis membranacea. Next base: position 5,150,195 of record JAOVYU010000024.1, read on the forward strand.
TAGTTTTAACCTTACCCTTCAATGGAACTTAAGAGTTCTAGCCCAAATCCTGAACAACCATTATTCTTCCTCCACCAAGCTTTACTGTTGGCACAGTGAGATCCAATAGGTAACGTTGTCCTGCATTTACCAGTCCCGATTCATCCATCAGACTGATGTAATTCATCACTCCAGAGAACACGTTTCCACTGCTCCAGAGTCCAGTGGCAGTGTGCTTTATACCACTTCAACTGACACTTGCCATTGCACTCAGAGATCTTCGGCTTTTGTGCAGCCACTGGAACCAACCGTTTAATTGCTGACCTGTTGCTGGTCCTAGATGCTTCCATTTCACAATCATAGAACTCACAGTTGACCAGGGCAGAGCTAGTATGGCAGAATTTTCACAAACTGACTTGTGGCATAGGCGGCATCCCATGATAGTGCCAAATTTAAAGTTACTGTGGTCCTTCAGTATGACCCATTCCAATGTAAATGTTTGTCTATGGAGACTGCATGAAAATATGTTTGATTTTATGTACCTGTTGGAAATGGGTGTTCCTGAAACACTTAGAACTTAGGGGTGTTCGCATACTTTTGACCACACAATGTATACAAGACTCGGTAATTTCAGTTCATAATTATCAAACTACTATGTTACCCTTACTTACTAAGTAATATCTCATTTGGCTAGTGACTTTTCTATTAGCTAATTTACTGTTACTATAGTACACATCATTCATTCCAGTTTAGTCCCTGCATAGTTACAGTATATAGTAAGCTTGTACAGTGTTACCCAGTATTAATAGCCAATTGTAACTTAGGTCATGTATGCATTTGGGGTTTTGTCTCATTACTACAATAGTTTACAGTAACGGAGCAAAAATATTGAGACCTTACAAACCATATATTCCAAAAAGACAGTTTATTTCATATTATACAACAACGAGATCTGCCACATAGACATTTAGTCTACCTAGTCTGTCTTTCCTGTTTTCTCTGTCTAAAACATCTGCAACAAAGCATGCAAAAGTCTAGATTTGTGCAAAGGCAACAGAGGAGAGGCCGTTCTCAATACAGGGCTATATAATCCAGACAAGAAACAAGAGGATGTGGACTGTGGAACATTCACTTGCGACAGAACTTCAGGATTAGCCTTTCAAATGTGCCAGAATTAAAGTATCTGACATTTGGTGCAACATTGCATTATGGCCAAATCTTCCCAAAGTCCATCAAGAAGTCATTCTGTAAAATGATGATTAAGATTATTTTATGGGTATCTTGGCCCTGAATGCATCATGGAATCAGAGTGATACTTTTTTAAGAAAAAAGTAACAAATAAATCTGCAAGCATAGACATCTTATTTATTCTGTTTTTATACCACTTTCATGTCTAATGTGTAAAGTGCAGCCATTCACAGGCAGTGTTGATAATCGGGTATGGTTTATTAATCATTAAACCTGGGTTGTAAAATTATATGCTATTATATGCAAGTGGACCATCTTTCTCTGCCAGCAAATAGGTGTGTAGGTGTAGATTAAGGTAAAAAAGTAAAAAAAAAAAAAAATTACAATAATAAAAAAAACAATAATTATAAAATCAAATTAACGAATTCATGCTGTCACATGGTTTTTACATTATTTCTCTTACTGCAGTGTAGATTTGAGCCAACACATTTTTTCCCCCCGGATGCCACATCCATTTCACGGATGAAAAAAGAGGTGACTCTAATAAAGCGAAAAGTGCATAGTTTACTTCGGTAAAACAGGTGTTTTCAAATCCCTTGCCATACTTAGTGTGTTCAGAAGGTTACTGGTGGCCTCTACTGGTTAAACTGCATGCTTGCTAGATGCAAATATCTAGTGTATTCTGTCAGTTTAAAAGAAAAAAAAACAAATGAAAGAAATTCACCTTTATCCCTTTTCTTCCTATAGGGAACAGGTTTTGTTCTGGTTGTCCACAAATTTTGAACCGTCCCGAGCAAAAATCATTTGGTTCGGAACCTGAAAAGACGTTGATGACATCATTGGGCATGTCATTTGTTTGGAGAGGAAGCAGAGCGCAGCATTGAATAATTAAGTGGAACAGGACAAATCAGAAATTATCTGCAATGATATCAGAGGTAATCAATGAGACGACCATCTTGGTACTACTGTTTACTTCTGTTGTTCATTGTGCAACATTCTTGAGTACAATGGTTCCACTCAAAACGCAGGCTGTTCATCTAGCTGGCACCAAGGTTCAAAGAATCCTGAACGGAATGGGTTCGAGAACCTGTTCCCTATTGGTGGAAAAGGGGTTCTGTATATGTGCGCTGCAAAAAACATACTGGCAAGTAAAAAAAAAGAATAAAAATAATCTGAATATAAAGTCATTGGCATTTTTTTCTACTTTTTTTTTTCTTATTTTTATTTCTGCCAAAGGAGTTGGAGAATTTCAAATTTCATATTATCTCGTAGTGAGAAATATGTGATCAATTCACTTACAGTCAAGAGGCTTTCACCCATGAAAATATGTTGGCAGTGTGAGCATATTAATAAAGGCCTGTATTTTGTAACATAAATGAATATACTTTTTTACAGGTACAAAGGATAATCAGAGCTCCTTTTGAAACAGGGTCATTTTGTTTAAGGGCTTCGGTATCTCCTTTTGGCACTTGGTGATGCACCGTCAAAGGAGCTTTTGCTTAAAGCATCTGGTTTTCTAGGAGGCATGCATCATGATGAGAAGGGCTTAAACACGGTCCAATAATTACACACAAAGATTGTCATACCCTAAGGCTTCTCGCTCTGTTGTCTATGGTTATAATAAACAGCACTTCCTTTCGAAAAAGTCTGTTAAATCCCAGAGCACACAGAGTGCATGCATGCTTTCACTGCCAAAATGTAACGAATGCATGCTAAAACAGTCGCATCTTTCTCTAACCGTCCATGGCCTGATGTGTCGAGCAGTAGCTGCAGCTGCAGGGAGGAGTGCGTGACCTCTAGCCTTACATCATGGCAGCTGAGGGTCTCTAGGGGAGCGCTGCATCTGCTCTCCTTCCACTCAGATCAAACGGCACTGTACAATCAAACAGAATTCAGAAACACAGCACTGGACATGTCCATTTTCAGTGAAGAGGCACTAAAGCCACGGCGTCTTCATGCACAGAGTCAGTCTTTAATGTACGGTATATACAAATATATATACTGCATCGTCTGTCTTTCTCTAACTGGCTCCTTCTGGAGAATGCACGTATATCCCAGCAGGCCCTTTGTCGTGAACCAGAGATAAAAATAGTGCCTTTGTAAACAGGCCTACAGCCCCATGTAGGCTCTGTAAGGTTAGCTATTAGTCCCCTGAACCACAGAGCACACTGTTGAGGGAAAAATACTCGACATATTTACAACACTGAAGCAATTTCTACCGCGCATACACACACATGCACGCCTACACACTCTTATATGCTCATTCACGCACATGAAAAGTTAACTCGGCTCCAGTGACCTCCCAACGCAGGAATGGTTATTCAGCTTTTGAACAAAAAAAAGCAAGGAGGAAGAAAGAAAGCTGAAAAAAAAAAAATTTTAAAAAATGAGTCACTTGGTCATTCATGTCAGAGCGCAATGAAAGAACAGGACAAGACTAAATTGTCCCGGTCGCTATAGTGGATGTATCCAGGCTGTAACAGGCTCCGAAGGCAGCCAGGGTCAAAGATCAAAGGCAGCTCAAAGTTCATCTTCATCCAGCTGGGCCAGGTGATTGGAGTGCTGTAGGCTGGAGGCGGGGCCTGGAGCTGATAGTCCCGCCTCCCACAGTGGTACTCTGGAACCACTCTCTCCTGCCTGCTGGAATTGACAGAGCAAAAGAAAGGGAAAATATCTATTAGAACCAAACAGATCCTTCACTTCTGCTTCAGAAACATTCCGTTTCCAATAGGTCTTTATTAATAACATCTGCGATTTAAAAAAAAAACAAAACAAAACAAAAAAGCAAAAAGGCTCATCGTGTGCCAAACACAGCAGAGCAATTTGCAGCTAAGGCCTAAGCATGTTACATTTGGAGCTTTGGCTGTCAGAGAGGTTCCTTTATTGGGGCTATAATTGAGACAAAATCTCTGTGAACGAGTTAGTGTATCACAGCACTATGCAGAGTTTAGGAAATTTGTACTGAAATGTGAGGAATAAGGGATAAGGAATATGCAATCCTGATTCACAACCTGGCCTTGATCTACACCCAGACATGTCAACACTCATCCGGCTGCCTCTGCTGTCTCACTCTGGAGAACTTCGAACTTTTCTCTCATTACAAACCAGCATTTTTAATTTTTGATAAGCTACCCCTGATGACAGTGAATCCGTTTTCCTCATCACTGCTGATGATCTCAAAGAAGTTACCGCAGAAAATAAAGCAAGGTACTGGCTGCTTCACATAAACAGTTAGCAGAAAGAAACCTAACGACCACTAATTCCTTCCAGAACTGAGCGTTCCCTAAAAGTTCATTCATCACGAGGCATGTTTCCATTATTCACCCCGCCATCAAAACACCACTCGACTCCGGCATTAGCGTGGGACGAGAACAATCAAGCTGTCGATAAGGATCTCGCGTTTCCTTCTCTCCTTCCTGTTTGTTTTGTAGCACAGGCCTCCAGATCTGAGTAAACAAGATAAACAATCCAAGCCAACACAGCTATTGTTGAGCTGTCAGTCAGGAGCAGACGGTACTTATGGGTCACGGGTCAGGTCAAGTAACAGGGCACGGGTCCCAGAGCAGGCAATGAAGAAGTTGCAGGTGTGGGACACTTGTCATTGCACTAGCTACAGTATATTCACTAGTGCCACTCACCACTGCCCCCGAAAACAAAAATCTGTATCAGTATTAAATGCGTCATGATCTTTTCCTCGCTCGGTTTCCATGGCAACAGTGTCGCACGCTCTCGTTTTGTATTCTGCTTCCTGTTTTGGTCTCGTCTCAGCGCTTGGTTCCTTTCCTTGATCGTGTTTCACGTAATTTCTGGACCACTCGCTGTTTGCAGTTGAGTGTGAAAGTTTTCACACCTCGTGGTTTTCGAAAGGAAAAATGCATAGGATGTGCCTTCGCTTACATAACATGCAACAAAAGAATTCAAATATTTCCAAATATCCTTTTTGCAAAGAAAATGTACCATGATACTTTCGAAGGAGGCAATGTACATTCAGATCGAGTTAGGATAAAGATGAAAAGACGACTGGGGGCCAAATGCAACAAACGAGACGGTATAATAGATGATCAGAGCATTTAAATGAGGTTGGGGGCAGTTATAAAGACAAAGTCGAACTTTTGAACTTTTTTGTGGATAACTTGCTAAATGTCTTGCTGCTGTCTTCTTCACTCTAACACTGAAGACTCCTTCCAAAAATATTAAATAAATGTCTCTTCACGGAAAGTTTCAC
>JAOVYU010000024.1:5216327-5229254 GCA_025674565.1 Synodontis membranacea
CGTTGCTCTTCTTCTGTGCATAAAATCAGTAAACTCCGGTTGTGTTTCATGCGACTCCTGGAGGAGACGTGCGCCCTGTATGCAAGTACAAATGCTTCACCCTGTGCGCCCACTGACGCCATACCTACAGTGTAGATTCGATGCAGAAGTATAAATCGGCCTTTCTGTTACCCCTCGACGTTGAAGACATTGGTGACTCCCTCCGCAGGCAGTTGTGGCTCAACACTTTAGTCTCACGTATCCTGTCTTTTCTTTGTCCTTGGATACGTGAAGGACAGAATGTCACTGTGCTGTAATGTATGTGTGACAAATAGAAATTTATAGGCTATTATACTTTTTTTTTTTTTTAATGCTTATGTTAGTTAGGAGTGTGGTACTATTATATTTCACATGGACTCCATATTGACGGACAGAAACCAGACCAAGAGGCCGTAAACATAAGCAGAATGGTAGCACAGACAGTAACACAGATGGTTAGAGGACAGTGTAGGACACAGAAAGTCTATCACTCCTCACCAGAAGGATAAATTCTCCAGCACTACACGAAGGCTGTAAGCCTACTGTGAACTCCAGACATAACAAACTAAGATCCAAATTGAGAGCTAGAAAGCTTTTAAATTATCCACTGTCTCGCTTCACTGTCTTTCTTTACTGTCTTTAGTTCTCTCTCTCTCTCTCTCTGATTTTTCTTTCTTTTTTTTTTTTTGCCTGTTTCTCTTTTTTTTTCTGGCATAGCTAAAGCCCAATTCAGCATTGCTCGCACAAAGAGCAATGGAAGGCTACGAGCACTAATCCAGCGCCAATTAGTAAAGCTCATCTATTTTATGTAGTGTAAACTGTTTACTAGCCTGTCTGCAAATCCCATCCACAAGTCCACAAAATGTATATTTTTTTTCCTCACACAACCACACCCACATACTTTCAGACGCACAAACAAACACGCAAGCACTAGCCCTTGTACTGCATAAAGGTGCAGGGGAGAAAGTACCAATTCACAGCCCGTCTTGGGTTCAGTACCCATGATTCCTTCCTCTATCAGCCCCACACACACACACACACACACACACACACACACACACACACATCAAGGTTCAAACAAGCTTCCACACATACATTGAATCGATGAAACTGTTCAAGAGATGTTATCTTATATAAACACAATCCACGCAACATTCCTGTCTACATTCTGGAAACAAAACGAAGCCCTCACAGATTACATAAGACATTCTGACTCTAACCTTGACCTAGTGCCATTGCCTTCTAAAGCTTACGAGCATCCTATTAAAGTCCCGCGCTGAGCAACGCATCGATTCTTCTGCCTCCTCAGTGCAGGATTTCAGTGCAGTTTGGTCCTATTTGTACATGCCGAAAAAGACTAAAGTGTAGAGAAAATATTTGGGGATTTTTTTTTCTAAGACCAGTCCGAAATAGCACAGTCTCTGTGGGTCTGAGGGATGAGTGGTAAACCCTGTGGCCTGTAAGGACGACACCTGGTCAGAATCAGAAGTCTTAGACAGAACCCCCCCCTCCAATCCCATTGACTTAGATCAAAGCTATACCTCCAAACGGACAGTTCATCAACAGGACTTGGCTGTGTACTATGTGAGAACCTTACGATGCAGCCCAGACCTTGCTAAATGTTCCACTGAATCATGTATTATAAATTCCCAACTAGGTTATGTATAAAATCAGATGCCTTTTTTTTTTTTTTTTTTTCTGCATGACCTGTCAAATGTTCTTGACCATTCAGATATTCTTATGTTTTTTTTTTATTCATTTAATCACAAGAATTAAGGCACAAATGATCAAAACGTTTGTATTTAAGTATTATTATTATTATTACTAAGCTCTAAAATCCATAAATTGGCGGTCGATCGGTGTCTTATTAAAGGCAGGCGTACATAGAGGGTAAGTGCTAGTGTTATATTTGTAAGACAAATCTGAGCTGTGTGCTAGACATGCCTAATTAGTGTGATCTATATAGATCTAAGCCTCTAACTTAGCATAAGACTGAGAAATAAGAGACGTAAACATTTCAGGGAGTAACCAGGATGCAGACAAGAAATAAAACACAATATGCATGCTTATATAATAAAAAATAATTAACAACAGGATTATTATTTTCCCATGACATCATGTCTCAAGGTGTTTTAATCCTCTGAAACCACAGTCATTTTTATAGTTATGTTTAATGTTGTGTAAAATTATAGATTATGTTATATTATATTATATTATATGTGAAAATGAAAATGTGAATATGTCCCAGAATGATACAGTTTTTCGCTTTTTTTTTTTTTGTTTGTTTGTTTGTTTGTTTTTTAAACATTGAAAATTTAGACGCAAACTTTTCCGTGTTTTTCAACAGGAAAGCAAGCACGTCTCAGTGAATAAGCAGATCCTGTATAAAACGTTCATCATTTTTGTTTTGTTTTATTTACTGACCACTAGATTTTGCTTCTTGAAAGACTGAAAGATCCTGGCTTGTTAAAAAAAAACCTTGCAGTTTCTTTGTAATAAGAATGAATTAATAATGCTTTGTAATGAATGATTTTGAATTTTTAAAGGAGGAATTTTTTATTATTATTTTTTTTTTATAATGCGGACACAAATTCAAAAAGCTAATTAATCAATGTCAAGCCCTAAGTTTTGATTTTTTTTTTTTTGGCCAGTATAATACTGAATATTTTGCCATTCAATTTAGGTCCATGTGATGAAAGATAAAAGAGGGAGTAAGGCTTTATGGCGCATTTGACACGGGCTCATCCTGCTCGTAGAGGCGTCTGAATGCTTTACGGCTGACGTCTCAGGCCGTCTGTTTTGGCCTGCAGCCCGGAGCAGAGGCGCTGAGCACAGCAGTCTATCAAAATGTCATCCAGTAAGGAGCAATGACCTGGGAGCCTCTGTCTGCTCTCCACAACAACCCCCAGATTAGTTTCAAGCACAAAGGTTTGCACTTTTACTTTATTTACATATACTCATTGTTTTAACAGTGACATCTGCTTCTAATTTTCAGGCACGTTGTTTAGGTTGCTAACTGCGATCTTATGCGGACAGCAAGGCTGTGGTGAATAATTGTTTACTAAGTAAGTCAGTGGTCGAATCATAATTAGATAAGTACTGAAATAGCTACGCTACGCCTGCTTGCTCATACCAATATATGCAACGTTAAAACCTGACGCATGCGAATGTGATTTCAGCGCAGGCCAGCTGGAAGACTGTGGTAGCCCTTTTAAGGTCAGGCTTGGCTTAGCCACCAAGTCCCCTGAGAGGCCCAGCTGTAGATTCCTCTAGCTGGTTTTTTTGTTGTTGTTGTTGTTGTTGTTGTTGTTTTAAGGCAATGCAAGAATATAATGGAGCATAAACGTATGAATGAGTGAGTGAATATTCCATAAACGTCATGTCATTAGAGTATCCATTAAAGCAGGGGTGTCGAGATCATCTTAGGTAACAGGCCATATTACGCTTAGATGTTAGCCAGACCTCGGTTTATGATAACTCCGCTTCAATAAATTTGTTTATATTCTAAATGCACGTGCACATCAGTATATGGCCTACAGAGAGCAATTCACTACCAAAGGGGGAAATTATGATTTTACTTAATTAGGATTATACTGAATGTCATGAGTCTGCACACACAATGGCTTATAATATTGAAACAGGGAGAAAATCCAATATAGCGTGCTATATTCTTTATATATTAAATATGTTCAAGTTGGGATAGCATATTTACCCCCACATCAAGATCAATTTCAAAGAGATATTGTTCTAGTGTTAGGATTTTTTTTGTTTTTTATCATTATTACATGTCATTACCAGATTTTATCAGTACCTTTATGGTCCTGAGTTTATTGCTCTATTTTACCCCAAATGGAGTAACAGACACTAGCCTTTTTTTTTTTTTAATCTTCCAATTTTCAATCCACAAGACGATTTTAATTTAGATGCTAAATTCACTTGGGCCAGACTGCAACCTTTAAGGGACTGGTTCTGGCCCACAACTTCTTGTCCGTGGTATCTATTCACTATTTCGGTCGGTGATGTGGCCGCTGAAATTAATATATAGTAGCCAAGCAGCGGTACAAAGTTTTGCTTAATTATTTTTTAAGCTGCCAGTTTAGATTTGCGCGCATAATGAAATGGAAAAGAAATGGCTATATTTTTTAACATAATACGAACCACACTGGCAAGTTCATGACATGCAAAAGAAAGATTAGAAGGCAGTAAGTGACTACATGTGAGTATGAAAATCCCATGGAAAATTGCAACATGGAAAGATTACTCATCCAGCATTGGTGAGTAGACTGCAATTCCCAGAAGCCTCATAGGAAACTATCGAAGGCAAAGTTTAAATCCGAGGACATTTCCACAACTCTTCGTCCCTTTAATTCTCCAAGAGTTGTGCAACCTTTAGCCTGCTCTCTCAGCTTAGTCCCATTTCTGAAGGGTAGGTAACTTGGTAACTGGCTGTTTCCTGTTGCTGTGTATCTAAGCTTTCCAGTCCGACAACGATCAGCTATCGTTGAAGCACTCAGCGCAACCTGGCCTGTTATGAAAGAGCTGCTAAATGACTCGATCCAAATTTAAGGAGCTGGCTTATTATGTCCCTGGGTGGGCCGTAAATTGTGCTGAGTGAATGAGGGGATGTATATACAAATATAAATATTAAGGAACACCAGCAGTATGGAACACTGCATCGGGGGAAGAAGAGGTAAAGAATGAGTAGGAGAAAGAGCGGGACAGTCTGACTTCAAAACGCAGCGTCTGCTTGTGATTTGAAGAACACTGGCACAGTCCCGCGATTCCCGTGAAGCCACCAGAAGGCATATTGTTACTAATCTTTAACAGATGGGTGGTCTCCAGTGCTTCCATCCTTTTCTGAAGTAGCGAGAGCCTGGGCCTCCTCATCCTCAGCAAGGCATGGAAACTTCACCCTGACCCTTTCCAGTCTTATTAATGGCCCACTTAAATTGCATAACCATGAGAGAGAGACGTTTTCAAATTCAGCAAGACTGGTCTTTCGCTAAAGTAGGTACAATTTGTAAACCATTACAGAGTTGTGAGCAATTAAATCGACAACTTAGGCACAGCTTTGAGAAATCTGAACCTGCATAATCCCATGTAATTAGAGTGCAGGGAAACTCATGTCAGCAGAAAACAACACTGGCTGGTTGTGGTACGGCTTAGCGTAATATTTAGTCAATGAAGTCTTGGCAGCGCAAGCCATAAAAGTGGTCTCGTTTGAAATCAACTTTGTCGTCATTTTTGCCCCCACTATACGCAGCACTTTGTATGTCAGCTCGCCATCTGTCCATATGGTGCAAACCCTAGTACCCGGTTCCCTCAAGGCAGTAACAAAGCTCCCTTTGTTTCACTGCACTCAAGGAAACAGTGAATGCACGCAAACATTTCCTAGGCAAAATAACCATGGCTGCATTCGATAGCATTTTCTCTTCTTTTATTTTGGGGAAAGGCAAGCTCAGCTGCCTTTTTTTTTTTTTTTTTCAGGCATCTGGAAGTTGTTCTCAGCAGCCGCTCATCAGATTTTTCTATCGAACATTACTTCACCAGTTTGAGTCGAAAAGTCTGATTATCAGCGCAAGCAGGGCAGTTAAAAGGTGTGGTTCATTAACCTCAAAATTGCCACTGTAACAAATCCAATCTGATAAAGAACCATGCCACGTCTACTTATCTCCATGAAGCACAATCACACCCACACTAAAACCAAAACATACGGATTATCTCTTAACTGTGCGATTTGCCTGCAAAGCTAAAGTTGCACTCAGGCATGAGCTGCACTTACATCGGATTTTGTCTGCGCATGAGATGCGTTCAACTGAAACTTTTATAGTAAGGTTTTGGTCCATTCTAATAGTCATGGGTGGATTTGTAAATATTTGTTATCTTGTATACGACGCAAGCCTGTCCAATGACAGAAATTCTGCTCCTAGTGGCTATTAAGAGTAATGCCATGCTTGTCAGTAAGAACTGTCGCCTGGCCGAAGCAGGGAATCATGTCGGCTAAAGTGGAGGGGAGATGACGTTAGACTAGACTCATTAACTCTCACCGTGGAGGAGACATGTCTATTCTTGACTCATGTACAGAGTTACTTTGCTATTTCTGTTGACGGCAGCATTTCACCATTCTGTTCTCGGCCAAATCTGGAAACTTGTCCACCGTCGGATATGATGGATTAAAATCTTGTCCAAGTTGTGCTGAACAGGACCAAATAAGGCCTCTAAATCTTACCTTCTTTGTCTCTTTGCCCTCTCTCAGGGCTGTCCCGAGATGCTTGCTCCCACTCGAGTCTTTCCTGATTCCACTGAGACTTGCTTGCCGCCTTTTGTTCACCATCCACTGGCAGCCCCTCTGTGCCCTCCGAGTTCTGCAAAAGAAAAGAAAAGAAAAAAACACGAGAACATAAATGCAGGAAAGATATGATTTGATCTCGTAGAATTTACGACATTAAAGCCAACACTTGCCGTCATGTATGCGCATTTGTTGCATTTACATTTCTAAGAGAGGTATAGGTTAGGTAGCAACCAAAATACTATAAGTATGAGATGAGAAGAATACTTTACGACATCCAATCAGGAGGCTTAGTAAAGGAAGTAGCCATTCTCCCACACTGCAATTTGTGGAGCATGGATGTTCTGCTGAGCTTCAAATTCTCATAAATGCCTTTAAAATGTCTCTGGTGTCTACAGCAGACTTTATTTTGGCAAAGTGAATGGAACTCCAAGTGTACACTAAGTTGAGGTTTATTAGATTATGGGTATATCTATAGCACAGAACTGTCAATAGCCAGCAAGAGTCATGCTCAGGGTTACCGCGCCTAAGCATATCCCTGACAACGTATCATTTCAAGTTACTGCCGTATTGAAAAGTTAAATAGATTTATCTATGAAGCTACGCAAGCTAACTTTAGCGAACCAATAAATCGTAAAATGAAAGTTGTTACAAGTTTAGACGTGAAGCTAGCACATTGTTAGCACTTTGTCTATCTATTTTTTGAATCATCTTTGTCTTGTGTTTTCTTTTCATAAAGTACTAACTTAAATGTAAATTTAAATGTAAACAACCATAACAAGCTGCCATTAGCTAACCACTAGAGCAAGCTTGTCATTTTGTTCCCCTACCTAACATGTACTGCTATAGTTATTTAGTCATTACAGTCGACCCTCACCACTTCGCGGTTAGCATTTCGCGGCTTCACTCTATCGCGTTTTTTTCAAATACAGTATATTCATTTAAAAGTTGATCGAGACAGTGAAAATGCAGTGAAAATGCAGGTTGCGCTCAGTTGTCTTGAATCAATTATTTTTATTTTTTATAAACTTTTTTCAAAAAAATTGGGTGTTATTTCATGTCTAGAGGGCTCTAATAATGTTAAAAAACCGTATTTAGAAGGTCGTAAACAGGTTTTCTGTCCTCTAACTACGCAGAAATACTACTTCGCGGAAATTCACTTATTGCGGTAGAGTCTGGAACGGATTAACCGCGATAAACGAGGGTTTACTGTAATACCTTAAGATACACACCAAACACGTATTTAATTTTAAATCCCTTGACTTGTGTGATTTCTTTTCTTGCTGTACTTACTTCCCCTCAAAAGGGTTTTAGCTCAATGGCATTCTTAGAGCTTGACCTATTGAACTAGCATGAGGATGCATTTTTGATAGACCCTACAAAGCACCCTGGACAAGGGCATCTACTAAATGTTCTAAATGTACATGCACAGATATACAGTTTCTTGTGTATTGCAGTGTATAAATTCTGCAATACAGTGATAACGGAGGCGACTGGAACAACGTCAAACTTTTACCATCACATAGAAAGGAAGCACAAAGAAAGGTAAGATAGGTTTAAGCTGTGCTAGCTAGTGTTATTAGTCATGCGGTGTAAAACGCGCATTGGTCCGATCTCGACTCGGTCTCAGCCAGCCCTGGTCTCAGTCTCGTCTTGGTCTCAGCCAGCCCTGGTCTCGGTCTCGTCTCGGTCTCGGCCCCTCAGAGTCTTGGTCTTGTCTCGGTCTCAACACCCTCTGGTCTTGGTCAGGTCTTGGTCTCGGATAAGGTGGTCTTGACTACGACACTACGGTACCGGTCTGTGGATCATTTGGTAACGGGCCGCAAAGAAAAAAAATGGTTAAAATTATGGTTATTTTTCTTCCATTATTCTTCCAGATCTTATTTTGAAAAGCGACCGTTTCCGCCCTCGCCTCACTACCGCACTTGACTCTGGCACCCCATTTCACGCATGAGACACACAAGCTAACCCTTGAAAAAAAATGAGCCAAAAACAAAATTCACCGGCGAGCTTTTTCGGGAAGGAACGAGCAAACGATGGGACAGCAGAAGGGTCACAGATTGCCAGCAAAAAGGAGGTTGCATTTAAACAAAAATACCAAGATTCCTACCCAAGTTACTGATTCATCACAACAGGTGATACACAAGCTCCACACCCGCTATGTGAACCCCCACGCATCTACCCGGTCCACGGAAAAATTTTCATGCAGGAAACCGGTCCGTGGTACAAAAAAGGTTGGGGACCGCTGCTATAAATGATTAGCTGCTTCTATAAGTGCTATCTGACAGGTTTGCTATACTGCTAGGTGGCTGACTCACTTTAGATAGCTAATTACAAGTTATCTCATAATACCTTGGATTATTCGTTTTAGGAATTTCCCAAAATGGTCAAGAATCAATGGACTAGAATCTTAATGGCCATGATGATCGTTGTTAAAGAACATTTCATTGCATTTTGTCCTGTTCTCCAGAGCACCATCCTGTTCTAATGGTATCCTTTTTTGTTTTGATTGCTTCCAAAGTTTACACGTACATAACTAGTGACTTGATGTTGTAGGCCATAGTGATCTCATAACCTGAATTAATAGCAAAGCTCAAGAGATAGAAGCAGTCGCTGAACATATCGCAACCTGAGTGATTACAGCACCACACCGCCAGAATGAATATGTGCCAGCCATCTCAGCATCCAAGTACAAGTAGTGCAAACATCTGAGAAAAGCCTTAAAAGCTTGTGGTTACCCAAAATGGGCTTTTGTCAAACCAGCAACAGGATCCAAGGGGAACACCAGACCAATTACCGAAGAGGAAGAACAGAGCAAATGCAGCAATAATCCTATCCCCTATGTGGCAGGGTGTCAGAAACACCAAAGAGGGTTTTCAGTAAACACCATGCTCCAGAGTATGTCAAACTCAGCAACTCATTCAGACAGAAACAGTCCAGTGCCAGTGAGGAATGCACAGAACGGTACATTGCTGAAACAAACAACCACTTCATTAGCGCATGTCCCTGGACAAGGACAAGATGCATTCTTTTAAGGGTGACAAAGTACTGTACATGTTCTGGACCAGAGAAAGCATCTAGTCTGACAAAAAGACTCACGAGACCATTTATGTCAATCTGACACAACTACTGTATCTCCGAACACAGAGGAAGGTCTGAGACACCACCTGTGAACAAATAACAGTGCTGCCCTGACACGTTTAACGCTGCGGTTTCACACCTCATGACCTTACAGGTGAAACAAACACTGCTTTTAAAGTGCAATCATTTTCCACCCTTCAGTAGCTCCTTGAATGAACGGTGTACTGCCTTTGTAATTGTAACGAGCTATGTCGACAAGATTTACGCTGCATTATATTATCGACCTCTGACTCGGGAAGGAAAAAAAAAAAAAAAAAAAGAAATTGCCCCTTCAACTTGTAATTCCTACTAGGAACATATCGAACCCTAAGATCAGTGTATCACATCCTGTAACATTGCTACTCATATTATCGAAATTAACGAAAACATTCATTTAAATTGTAAGTTTATGATAGAAATTCTTTAAGGTGTTTTTTTTTTTTTTTTTTTTTTGCTTCAGTTCCGTTTTAAACCATGCTGTTGTATTAAAGTAAATACATCATAAATTTATGATTACTAATGTTAGCTGGCCAGCTTGTTCCTAACAAAACATACACTTCCATTTTCCACTTCATATCCTGAGCACATCAAAAAGACACCAACGTATGGTTTCATTTTTTCATCCACCTCAGATGATTTACTTTTAAGACATGTCTTAAGGGGAAAAAATGCAGAGTTGTATAAAGAAGCAAGGCCGGGGGTTGATTTCCTTCGAGCCTAGGCCATAGATTCCTGCAGCCGTCATAAACTCCAGTGATAGTCAAGCCACGTGATCACACAGCGTGATACGCTCCCAAGATTTCATCTCTGTTTACACATCCTGAATACGTCACAGGCATCAGTTGAAAAAGCTCACGTGAATTACAGTCACAGGTGGAACTAATGTGAACAAGGTGGATTTTTAACCTATCCCCTATCACTGCCTTTGGAGTGGAAAATAAAAGTGCGTAGTCTAAGCACATATTGTTTCATCCAACAGACCTTTAACTTTAATGTTTTTGTTTTGTTTTGTTTTTTTAATGAAAGAGTTGCAACATTTTTGTTTACTATATTACCATATTTGGTATTCGGAGGAAACACAACTTATGCCCTTTAGAGCGATACATATTTGTAATGCTTAAAAAATGAGCAATCGTGAATATAGCTGCCTATCTGTGTTTATGTAATAGCTGGAACCAAATCATTCTCATGATTGCTCAACCCTAAAAGTTTTATTATTGAGCTATTGATGGTCATTAGATTTCAGCTCTCCCGTCTAATATCACGTCCAGCTAATGTCACGCCTCGAGATATTGAAAATCTGTTTCACTGCAGGTATTGATCTAGGTCCTCGTTACAAATCGATAGTTTTGTCTTTTTTTGCTTCTTGTTTAATTAATGTTTTATTAATCTGTATTGCTTTTTAACACCGGGGGAAAAAAAGAGAAGCGCTCAGACAGTCCGAATGCACTGAGATGCGAGCCTGACAGCTGTGGTGAGGAGTTGGGCCTGGATCATCTGTTTGGTTATGGAGCGATGTCTTAATCAGTGCTACTCTGTTTCCTAGGCTTGTAGGACATCCAAAATTCCTCATTAGCACTGAGGAGAGACTGGCCTCACCATTCGTCACAGTACCCAGCCAGAGCGCCCAGTCTCTCGTCTGTCTCCTCTCCAAGCTTGCGCTGTCTCTGAGCTGGATGACAAATGAGTCTTATTTACTCTCCTCTTTTTATCCCTCTGAAAAAAACCATGATGTATATCCCTCTGAAAATCTCTTTATTTCTTCCTCTTAAAATAAGACAGGGCTAATCAATCTATGTTTCTCCTAGAATTAATCGACATTAGAATGAATAAAACAAGTGTGTCCTGACGGACATTTGGCAATTCCGTCTAACTCGTTTTTTTAATTCCTTGCTTTTTGTAATGGACAAGGGGAGGACATGATGAACATTTTTGTTTTGGTTCCACTTATCTTCTACAGCTCCTCCAAACATAACCACACACGCAAAGAGGTCATGCCAAGTAGGCTATAGCGGAAAGGCAAAGATATGTTTAATAATCTTTTCATGAGGGACTGTTAGTGAATCAGTAAGTGCGCCTTATTTTCAAAAACAACAACAACTAGTCTCTTGTTCTCTCTGCTGTGATGTCAGTCATTTTCTGTTGTCTCAATGGGTAAAAATGGTCTATGCACTTTATTTATAACCAGATCTAAGTCATCATCAGGATATACATATTTTAAAAAGTTAAATCTAGTTATTCTAATATATGCACTGATATTATGATTATTATTATTATTATTATTAACAAGCACATGATGCCCATCATTTCACAGTGATTGTCACTTGCTGTTTGTGATAAACCTAAAAATAAAAGCAGTAAATAAAAATAATAATCTACTATGAAGGCCCCATTAACTCACCCAGTGTTGGCTGGGCATGGCCAGTGAGCTCAGCATGTCTGCCATGGCCCCTAAGATATGATCAGTGCGCCCCTGGTTCTTCTGAAGAGGTTTCATTTTTGCAGCAGTCCTCCGGGTGTCTTTTTCTATCTTCCCCTGTCTTCCAGTATCCCTCTTTCCTTCCTCCGGCACACTGTGGCACAGCTTTGAGCTGCAGGCCAACTCCTACTTGCCTGGCCCACTGCAACTCTCCTGCACATAAATAATTGATTGTGGAGGAGCTGAGGGTGCTTTTGTCTGGGATGACACGTGCCTTCTTTATTCCAGTACTCCTCTCTGGGTGCCGCGTCTTGGATAGATGTGCAGCTCAATTTGCTCAGGCCTCGTCCCGAATCTCTGTCCTCCCTCACCATAAGGCCACTTCGCTAAGCATCACAGCATGGGTTTCAATTCATTCCTTTCAATTCTTTATCCTTTGCAGTGGCCCACTCCTTTCTCGTCATGCTCTTTGGCTTTTTAGTACCTTTCTTGCTATGTGAGGACTGACTTTCTAAAGTCTGGAGTCTCTGAAGTCTCAGTTTCTCTAGCCTGTTATTGGCTGCGTGCATCTACCACCCCTTCAGAAGTCCACTCCTCTCTCTCTCTCTCTCTCTCTCTCCCCCCAAACATCGCTTTGCTCCCTAGTGTTCTCTCTTGCACAAGACGTTGATACTGAAAGTGGCTTCTTGTTTCTCCTCCTCTTCTTGGGTTCTTCCTGCCATCCACAGATCAGGTCTTCTCTCGTTATCTCTGTCCTAAACCCATTTAGCAGCACATGGTTTGTGCAAACACCAAATAAGGCAGCCGGAGTCAACACGATGGAACAGAGAACAACTGACAACAGTGTTATGACTTATCTACAGCACCCATCTCCTAGGATTAAAGTCACAGCAATCTGTGAACTTTTGCCACTGTGAATAGCACTCTCTAGCCCTAAGCTGCAACAACAAGCATGATAAGTATATGGATTTATGTGTATATGTGTGTGCCACTGCGTTCCAATATATGAATTTTGTTTAAACTGCTTCACCTTTTCCCGTACGGAGCAGACATACACATTCCACTGTCTGCAGCTTGTTCC
>JAOVYU010000024.1:5280822-5301805 GCA_025674565.1 Synodontis membranacea
AGTTTTCGGCACAACCTTTTCAGTGTCCTTACACTAATTATCACATTGTGGTGCTGCGCTAAAACAGCGAGGATTTCCTTATTGCTAAACCCGATTCTGAAGTACATATGGACCAAATCATCTATACGAGGCATGTTGAGTCGTCCGCCAATTAATTGGTTCAGATTAATTCAGTTTTTTTTAGTTCAGATTCTATTCGAACTCATTTCAACTTTATTCTCGACATTTCGAGTTTAACGTCAACATGTCGCGATTAAAGTCGACACGTCGAGATTAAAGTCGACGTTAGATATCGACTTTATTCTCGACACGTCGCGATTAAAGTCGACGTTGATTTCAACTTTATTCTTGAAAATTCGAGTTTAATGTCGACATGTTGACTTTAATCTCGTCATGGCAAAAAAAATAAAATAAATCCTGTGTGGCCCTAATACTCCGTCGTAGTTGTGACAGTTGTGCACTGTGTAAGCTGAAATGTGTCTCTGCTACCTGCTGTTCAGCCATTGAACTAAAGTGCTTTTGTTGTCGTTACTGCTGCTGCTCAATCCCCAGTCCAGTAGTGGATTCCAGATGTTTCATAACTTGCAGTTCATGGCAGTCAGCCTCATAATATTTGGAATATATTAGTTTGTTTTTGCTATAAGATATTTGTTTTGCCCATTTCTGATTTGTGTAAGATTGTATGAAGGATTGCAGATTGTATGAAGGATTGCAGATTGTATGAAGGATTGCAGATTGTATGAAGGATTGTATTCTCGTATTGCAGATGTCATTATTTGTTAGTTTTGCAATTCCAAGCATGGTTAGTCATCATTGACTATAAATCACATCGTACGAAAAAGCTAGTCATGACTTGTGTTTACCATTTGTTCATTCAGGCATCCATGAGGAGTACCAGCTGCCGTACTACGACATTGTGCCCTCTGACCCTTCCATAGAGGAGATGAGGAAGGTGGTGTGTGACCAGAGATTGCGGCCCAACGTGCCTAACTGGTGGCAGAGCTACGAGGTATAAACCCTGTTCAGCACACCATCTTTCTAAATATCAATTAAAGTTTTGTCTTTTTTAACTCTGATTATTATAAACACCTTGTTTTTTTTTTTTTTGTTTTTTTTTTTTTGTGTGTTTGTGAAGGCGTTGAGGGTGATGGGGAAGATCATGCGTGAGTGCTGGTACGCTAACGGAGCAGCCAGACTGACAGCCCTGCGCATCAAGAAGACTCTCTCGCAGCTCAGCGTGCAGGAGGACGTTAAGATGTGATGCATGCACGGAGCTACTGCTCCCATCAGAGACGCACACTCTGAGCGACCTGCCAGTTTCAGACACAGTTTTATAAAGTCGTGACAGGGACTACCTCACCTTTTTAGCCAAAACTACTGAGCTTAAGGCCACTCCAGCTGTTCTTCAATCCCTCCATCGGCTCCCAGTCCAGTCCGTCTGTGTCCATCTCCATCATGTCGACCCTTCGCCCCTCCACTGCATGGACTGTTTGTTTCTAAGGCAGGATTAATTCATCAACTGTGATGGGATTTTATTATTACGTTTTTGGTTTTTTGTTTTTAAAATGGTCTTGCCCTTGAAAATGGACTCTTATGTGCTAAAGAAAATGGCTGTATATGTGTTCTTTTTTTTTTCTTTTTTTTTTTTTGTGTCTCCTTTAGCCCATGTGAAATGTTGTACTCTGAATCACAGCCTGTTCTCCACTGTGGTGGCGGGATTGTGTTTCCTGATTTTATCTGCCTTTAGCATAGAAAAAGCATAATGTAAAGGAGGCTATGAAATTCACAGTGTGGCCGGGTTGCAGTGTAGTTCATCATCGTCCCACAATTAAAGGAAATAAGTTGCGTTTGGGGAGATGGATTGTTTGTGGGGAAAATGCTTATGTGAATCGAGACTCATTTATTTAAGGAATTAATATTGTGACCTAGAGTTAGTTACTGTACAAAAAGGCATGCTTCTTATAAGCGTTCAGATGTGTAGTTGACTGTTTAACATGGAACTCTTTCCCTTTGTCCCCAATTTATTTATTTTTTTCCCCCCTCCTTTTTTTTTAATATATATATATATAATGTCGCTGTTCAGGACACTGTGAGATTAGTGCTCATTCAGGTTATGGCCATAAAAATGATATATAGAATGCTGTGCAAACATCTAATTCATGGCAAGAAATGTAGCATAATCATCATCATGCTGAGCATTTTATTCCCCCTTACGTTTTCAGCGTGCGCTGTACCCAACTAGTCTTCTGTTGATAGGATCTGCACTATTGCTCTTTCGGGGAAGTGATAGAAACTGACCGATCATGCCCCTTTAAGAAACATTCTGTAAATGATTCATGTAAAATAATGCATCGAACTATCTGCTTATTTATGATGTAACGTTTAGAATCGACAGCTTTCTATGATAAGTTTTCATCATGTATTTTATAGTTTTTAATTCAAGCGAATGGGAAGGTACTACTGATTGCTCAGTTCCTTGCATGAATGAAAATCTCTAAGCTTGTAAGTTTGGTAGTTATCTGTGTATGATCTGACTAGATTGATAATCCAGTGTCTGACTCACCGATCTTTTATCTAAACGCAGGAGTCTTCTCTTGGTCCCAGTGTGATTTGGAGAGTTATTTTTATTTTTTTAATTTTTTTAAGAATCTTTGAACAGGGAGTGTGTGTGTGTATGTCCCCCATGCTTTTGTCTTGGCTGTTTGAAGAGGCCATACAAGGTCTGTAACAGTTGAATGAGCACAGTGGATGAATACACATAGTTATATAATGAATCTCGATAGTCTGGATGGCTTTTTTTTTTTTTTCTTTTTTTTTTTTTTTCTTTTTTTTTTTTTTGGGAGTGCAGATTAACACAGGGGTGTCAATAACATCTGGATAAAATTAACTTGTCCAGGATTCTTGCTTGGAGTCTTAAACAGGGAGGTTAAAAAAAAAAAAAAAAAGGTTAATTACTTATATGATGTTATATTGCTGTAAAGGTTACTAATTATGCAGCTTTTGTTCTTTAGTCCAAACTTGTTGTAGTAGCCATTTCACCAAAACAACAGTACTGTAAAGAAAAGAAAGCTGTAAAGAATGTTGCCAGTAAGTGTTAACCTTTTTTTTTTTTTTTTTTTTTTTTTTTTTTTTTTTTTAAATGCTTTGTCAAATGGAACAATCCACCTTTTCCCTACTATTCTCTGAGTTGAGCACTGGATTTTTTTTATTTTTTATTTTATTTTTTTTGACTAATGTAAGGAAGAATGACTTGTCACCACCTCATTTTATTTATAACTCTTGCGTTTCGCAGCTGGAATTCGCTTTTGATTGTGAGACATGCCGCATTTTATATAGCAAATACGTCTGACACTAGGAGGGGTTTTACAGCAGATGTTAGTCAGGCCGCTTACTGGAAAAATCGCACTGCTGTGTAGACTAACTGCCCTTGTTTGGTTTGTCACAAAGACTGGACACTGTAATTTAAACCATATGTTAAACAAAGGCTAAATGCAAATTCAGTGGGGATTTGTTGAAATTGTACATAAATAATACATTTTGTTTTCTTATCTTCATGTCTGTGTTTCTTTGGTTAAAAGATAAGGAGCATATCTTATTTCCAATGGTGCGTTAATTTTCCTTTGACTGCAAGTTTGCAATGGGACATTGATTGTAACATGATTATATAAGGAGACTGCAAAAAGAATGGGATTTAATTGTGTTGGGGAAAGAAGATTTTTTAGTGGGGAAGGATGCATAATAGCAGGCTTAAAGTCAACAAGCCGTACCCAACCCTAATAACGTTTGCATGTTTGTATATATATTTGTGTAACGATGCACACTGTCACAAATTAGTTTTACAGAAATCCAGATGTGGATATACACCCCTAATGACCCCGGTTGAGCATGGGACAGTGTTTATGATTTCAGCACCAGCTCTTGGATACAAATCTACAGTATTCAGAGGAGATTATACTCTAAAACAGTGATGAATCTTGGACATAAAATGTTTTGGGGGAGTATGAAAGTATTGTATAAGTTCAATTAAAACCATAAAAGTGCATGTCAGAGAAACAGTGCGTTACATATGTAATTGCAGAAGTGGCAGTGGATGACTGGTCTGTTGTTAATGGCCCTTTGTACTGCTACCTTAACTATGATGCACTTTTTAACGTTTCTTAGCAACAATGAGTGTGAAACCAAGAGGAAGAAGTAATGCTTTCAATTCGACTAAACCTTTTAAAAATCTTCAGGGTGTCCATGTTTTTAATTTTTAGAACGACATACGCATAATTTTGGTACAAAGTTAACCTCATTCTTCTAACCAAGTGACCGGAAATCAGTCCCAACTATCCTATATACTGTCACACTCATGGACAATTTATGCTCTTAAGGCCCCTAGAACGTTTTTCACTTGAATGAAAACGTCAACATCCCCAAGAATCAAGATGAGATGATTCATGCTTTCTGGGCTGTCTGCCCAAATTATCCAGTTTGTATATGATGTGCTTTAGATTTTAACTCCTGCTCAGGTTTATAAGTATAGAGGTGCCTGCACATGCCAAGGTGTACTTAAACTAATAGAAGCAGCACCAAACACTGTTGACTGCTCCTGAAGAGTATCAGCAACATACCAGGAATGAAAATAGCTGTATTTAAAATGCATTTTATTTTTCTTTACAAGAAATAAAGCAAAGACAAAGAAAAACAGAAGAGGGAAGGGTAATGGGCAGCTGTATATAAAGTGATGCAACCTCTGTCATCAAAAAATATGTACAATTCAAAATTACATCCATACAAAACATGCCACATACAATAAAAATGTTTATTTATCTTCCTCAGAGTAGCTCTGCTGTACAGATGCAGCATCTTTTAAAAAAAAAAGAAAGAAAGAAAGAAAGAAAAAAGTAGACTGGGCTATAAACCAAGAAAACTAAACAGCAATGAATTTTTAATTAAATTAAATGATAATGCAGGGAAGCCTTAAATTAATGTAGAACAAATTGAAAGGTAGGGGTCTACTAAAATCCAGTGAGTGTCTGCAAGATTTAAAATGACAAAATACACACGACAAGTAAGATTCACCAGTTCTGCTTTTAGTCTTCAAGAGAAGCATGAGCACGACTTCAGAGTGACCTTCTGTCTTGAGGGTTTGGGGATTAATCACTGAACATGGGAATCAAACCATACACTGCCTATACTGCCATTTCACAAGTTATATAAAAACACATCCACTTCTACAGGGAGGGAAAATATGACGCTCATCATTTCATACACAGTATCATATCAGGAACCTTTTCTTTGGGAAAAGAAGAAAAGAAAGAAAGAAAGTAAAAGAAAGGAAGAAAAAAAAAACCCCACTGGTAACCAATTACCAATTCAAGGACCAGTTTCAGTATTTCACAAGCAGTAGCATAAATAATATTAAAAGAAGAAATCTATGTGAACAATATTACATAAATACACATACGCTACGCACCATTCTACCAATCATCTTCCAAACATGATCTATTTGCATGATGAAGTATCAGGATTAATATCAAACATGAATTCCGTCTCAGATTTCTCATTCACCTCAAACACTCATCCGGATCATTGGTGAACACATTATAACATCACTATTTTGTATGTCTGTATACGGTCTTATAGCAAAAAAAATGCTAATAGAAAAACATTTAAATGCCAAAAAAAAAAAAACACTCTGAGTCATATACATATCAAGATATTACTTCGTTTTTCCATTTTACATATATTTATAGATATATACACATTTAATCTTTCTGATAAAATGATATCCAGTGGTTTCTCTTATTCCATCAATTTTTATTTCTCTAGAATTTTGACTTTATTCATTAAAAAGGGGTAGGATAAACAGCTTTTTGCCCCCAATATATACAGTTTGTACAAGTTGCATTACTTTTTAATATGAGGTCATACATCTGGGGAGGAAGGAACAAAGTAATATGCAGTTTGTGGAGACTTTGTTCAGCTCCCTTCTCTGAAGATTAACTACTATTTTTTTTTTTTTTTTTGTAACTGTTTTTAAATTACTTTAATATGAATGAAAAACAAATGCCCTTTTAAAGTCTTTCTCAGCCTTACACTTCAGCCTCAAGAAGACAGTGCCGACAGTTCTCACACCACATTACGGGTTATTTATACAGCCTGCCCGTGCTCAGGCAGAGAAAGGCTCACTACAGTAAGTTTACAACAGTCCACTAAGTATTAGAGAGATAAATGAAGAGTTGCTTGGAGTGATAAGATGGGAATCAATAAAACATGGGGTATTTAAAATTCAAATGGAGAACATGGCAAACAATATAGTAGTCTTGCATCGTAAGTTACAATTTGTTAGTCGAGAGCCTCAAGCATCAATCTTTGTCAGCTGAGGGTTGTTGAATTGAACATAATTATCCAAAAAAGGAAAAAAACAAAAAAAAAAAAAAAAAAGACTCTAAACAGCACCCTGCTTCATTTAAAGATCATTCTGTCCGGGTGAGAGTGGATTTGGTTGTACGCTCAAATAAAAGACAGGAGGGAAGAGAAGAGAAAAAAAAGAAAAGAAGAAAAAAAAAGAGCATGATTTCTAGATGCAAATAGGCAGACAGGAAGGAAAATGGCTACATGAGAACTACAGTCATTTGGACTAGGTAGCCTCGTAGACTTAGACACCCATTTGGTTTTTGATTGCTCTGGATAATGCATGATCGTGCTGACTGTCGTAGAGGCTCTGTCGTTGTGTATTGTGAGAAGTTGCAATGGCTCACTAAATAATAAGCAACACAGAGAGAAGCAAACCAGCTGCTTAAGTTTCCCTGCTTAACCAAGAAAGGCGACTGCCATGAAAACATTCCTCCCCTTTCCCCTTTCCACAGTAGCACTTAACAGTTCAATACAAAGCAGTCACTTCCCACAAACTCAATGAGGTAGACTGGGTCAACCAAACCCACCTTTAAACTCAATATAATAAAACATCTGGTGCCTTTTTTGAGCCACAGGTCAAATAGTATTTAAACTTTATATTATCGTACATCTTGTTCACAATAGGTACATAGTTCTCATCTGAGCCACTCCAGGATTGTCTTGCCAATATATCCATTTTGTCAATCTTCATTGCTGACTTGATGGGAGAGCGTTGTTCTGGGTGACAAGGTGGCAGGGAGAAAGAAAAAAAATCAAATAATAATAATAATAAAAAACAAAAACAATAAAAGATAGGTCCAAAGATAAAGTATTAGTTCATTTTTGAGTACTTGAATGGCTTTAATCAAACTTTTTTCACTGAGTACTACCCTAAGTGTATTGATATGATACAGAATTAGACATTTTGGTAGATGAAGAGAGGATTGATTCCAGCCAGCTTATTGGAGAAGAACAGTAGAGGAAGTTGGAAGGAGGTGCTTTTGGCAGAGGCGAGGTTCAACAAGAAGATTCAAGCAAACAGTTGAGCTCATCAGAAAATGAGCTGTAGCTTTAAATTCTACTCTCTTCAAAGCTTTGGCTCCTGATGTGAGTAACAAAAGTCTTTTCTTTCAGCTGAGGGAGAGTAAAAGTTTGCTCTCCTCTTGTTTCAGAACAGCTTATGATCTGGGTAGTAAATGTTCAAACGAGGCTTTGGCGCAGAAGTGTTCTGGCACCAGGTAGCAAAGGCATGTCTTGCGCATTCTCTCCCCATTAATTCATCCATTTTCGGCAATTCCAGGCTCCGCAATGGCAAGGGATCTTGTGCTGATCGTCCTCAAAGTCAAACTGATAGTCGTATGTCAGCTAATTAAAAAAGAAAAGAAAAGAAAAAACAAAAACAACAACAAAAAAAAAAACATTGTTCAATATACAACACTGTATGTTATATAAATCATATAAAAGAACACAACAGTATACCCATGCATGATTCTTACCTCCTCACCCTTGGGGATTCTACGACTGGAAATGATGATGATCTTGTCCTCTTTATCAAACGTCACAACTTCCGCAACGCAGTTAGGTGCACAGGAATGGTTCACATAACTGGAATAGTGCATATACAACCCAAGTGAAGTACAATAAAAGACTCAATATTGGAAAATAGAGGAAAAAACAGGCAGTGTGAGGGTCTTACCGAGCAGGGCCACCAGTGAGGGTGGCGTCTATCACGTGCTCATTATTAATGCGAAACATGTAGATCCCACGATTCTGATTTATAATAATAATACATATGTCAGGTTATGCAAATGTTTCAGGGGGGGAAAAAAAACCCTCAGTTAATTCAACTAAGTATTTTTCAAGCTTTACAAACCTGCTCTTCATAGATTTTTTCCCGCCGATTTGCCACCTCGTTACGAATGATGGTACCAATGTACTCGATGACCATAGTGTGTTTTTCCAAGTCTTTAGCTGCATACAACCCCAATCCTTGGATACGGGAGCGAGCCAGGTACACGTTGTTCTTCCATTCCGTCTTCAACCGCCTGTACTGTGAAGACTTGGAGTGAACAAACTGCTTGCTGTAGGGTGTGTTGATTTCCCCTGTAAACGTGCTCTGGTAGGCTTTGGACATACTTGTGCTATTCAGTGTATGGGGCCTACAGAAACAGGGAAAAAAAAAAAAAAAAAGCTTCAGATCACAGGAACATGCTAGAGGCAATCGTGGCTCCCAAATAAAAAGGTAAAACTATATAAAGAATAGCCAACATTGATACCTGCTCATACTACAGCCTTACCGTTTGCAGTGCGTGAGAATCTTGGGCTCAGAGCGTGCACAACCAGTAGGATTAATCATAAGAGGAAGCTCCATGAGAGGATGGCGGCCATATCTGAATGTGTAGTCCTGACAGTTCTCCACTCCTGGAAGCTGCAGTGCAAGAGGGTTGTTAAATTTTCTGTGGGAAAATGAATTACTCTTATAATTATAAATCCGCTGTCAGACAGCACAGGAAATCATGACATACCGACTCAGTGATGCGCAGCACTGCATGGACAGTAAGTCCATACATTTCCTCCCCTTTTACATGATCAGCAAAGAGCTTCAGCATGGCTGCATCTTCACGCAGCTTGGCAACTTTTTGCACAATGTTGTTCCATATGCCTAAAATTTAAAGAGAGCATGATAATGTAAACGCATGAAGATTTTCACTAACTCCAATGCATCTGTAATAATATACTCATACTCAAACACCTTTTTAAAAAAAAAAATAAATAAAATTAAACAAAATTAAAAAAAATAAAAATTTACCGTCTGGAGTACTGTCCCGCAAGTGCAGATCTTCCTGTCCATGCTCCAGCACGCGCACTTCAAACAAGGGTTGGCCTTCCTGCTCACTGATGCGACACCGATAGCGACAACGTCGATTTGGCACACGGGTACTCCAGTAGATGCGTGTAGCTTCATAACCTGCAGGGTAGATGGCAGTGGGCGAGTGGAAAGCAGCCATCTGAGAGGGTAGGAGCTGACCCACAGCATGGAAGATGAGGCCACCAACACGGAAGAGGTGTATTCGGTCACCACGCTGTAGGATGCTGGCAATCTGCTTTACTTCATCTCGCTCGATGTAGACTCTTCGGAAGACAGCAAAGCTCATGAGCTCTTCCTCACTGGGACCTTTCAGCTTGTGCTGAGTGCACAGCATGGTTTTGTCCTTGAAAAACATACAGCGTGCTCGGATGGCACAGGCAAAATGGTAGACGTTAGGACAGCGAAGACGGTTACAGCTGTTGGTGGCACCAGTCTTCTGGCAGAATGCGCAGCGCGTGCGAAGTCCACGCCGAAGTGCCACTTCTACGTTGATGAGTGCACCACCCTGCGTCTCATAGACCTCAGTA
Organism: Synodontis membranacea; assembly: GCA_025674565.1. Taxonomy (NCBI): domain Eukaryota; kingdom Metazoa; phylum Chordata; class Actinopteri; order Siluriformes; family Mochokidae; genus Synodontis; species Synodontis membranacea. Next base: position 5,290,600 of record JAOVYU010000024.1, read on the forward strand.
GACCACAGGGCACAGTTCAGATGCACCCACAGATCTACATCAATGTTGAGAAGACGAGCTGGACCATCAGTAGCTCCATCACCTTCTTCATGGCAAAAACAGCACTTGCGCTTATCGCGCGGCAGCCTATCTGGTCTGAGCGTGATTCGCAATCGCTCCATGAGTTCCGACACCTCTCGACTGTTCTCCTTCTTGGAGCTGCCCTTACGAATGGTGATGACCAACTGAAGCCGCTTCCAGCGCACATCTTTCCACTTCTTGATTTTGGGACCTACCCCTTCATCCTCTAAGAAAATCCTACGCTGTTTAATGGGTTTGGGAGAGATCTCCATCAGCGACTCCTGAGATGCTAAGGCAGAGGCTGAAACAGAAGCTGCCTCCTCAGGGGGAGCAATCGGAGGGGCTAATAAGGCCTCCTCAGGCTCGGTCTTGACAGCAGAGCTCTGGGACTCAGTTGTCAAAGGTTCACTTGGTGGCTCTGTTTTAATTGGAGAACTGAGGTTAGACGAGAGGGGTGACTTGGACTGAGCAGGAGGCTCTGGTTCAGGTTCTTGATGGGATTGAGGGTCAGGCTGAGCGACAGGTTCAGCACAGACAGGTGGCTGTGGTGGGGGTGGGGGTGGTGGTGGTGGGGGTGGAGGTGAAGGTGGAGGAGACACCTCAACAGGAATAACGGGAAGATGGCGCACATCCAGGTCCGATACATTGGTCATGTAACAGTGCTGAGCTGGTCGATCCTCTTGCTCAGCATATTCCTGGGGGGAAAAAAAGATACGCCATTAATTTTCTGAGAATTTATTTCCAAACATAAAAAATAATGATTCTCATATCAGTTGAATGAACCAGACAGCCAACCTGCTTGATCAGAGACAAAATGTCGACTTGCTTCTTTAGAGTACATCCTGGCAAGGTGACATCGAACTGCTTAAGCCATTCTGCATCTTGGTTTGCAGATGGATCAGTTTTTACATATAGGGGTCCTAAAATAATACAAATCATGACGGAAATGATTTATGGTATTTAGGTTATGGAACGTTTTTGGAGCAAACCAACTATTAGTTCAAGCCTATTACAACATAGTTAAATGTCTCAGCAAGAGGTCAATCAAGAACAGTCCAAGGCATTACAATTTTAGGCATATAATCAAAAAGCATGAATGAAACCATTGTTTGTCATTTTAATTGTGTTAGATTAATCAAGAAAAATACATGAAAATGTAATAATTTGATAGGCATCAGTTACCTGGGTTGGAGGAGTCAGGTGCTTTCCCAGGGACAACACCACCTGCTCTACCAGGACTCCGGGGAAAAGCCACTTCATAGGAGCCTGGCATACGCATGTGTAGTAGTTGGGCAACTGCCACCATCACAGAGCTCAGATTCTAATCGGGGAACAAATGTTCCAGGGTCAAATACATGATGATAATTCACCTGGCAAGCAGATTTAACCAGCCTTGAGTGTAAATACCTTGGCTGCAGCTGCTGAGAGGGTGAAGGTAACAGACACTTCATTGCTCTTGGCCTTGTCCCAGGAACCAGATGAAGAACCAGCCTTTCCCTCAACAGCTTCAAATGGTTTCGTTTCTGCAAAACCTGGACAGGAGGGTGAAAACATCAGATGGTTCAATCATATGTTGACAGAACAGTAGACCAAATTTAAAAATAGCAACAAAGAGAAACACTGTCATAAAGCATACTAGGAATAGCAGAGCGTGGAATCATGGGGATAACAGGGGAAATCGCTCTATTCTCCTCCTCTTCTTTAAGCTCCAGTAGGTGAGGGAAGCGTGAAGTGTCATCCCCCAACTGGCTCTCAGGTGATGATGCAGGAACGATGGTGTCTGGAACGTCACTGTCATCATCACTCTCCATCCTGAAAGCAATTAATCCATAGATATTCCATCATATGTATGCATTATAAATTATTACACAATAGGGCGAATCATTTTTCTGAATTCTACCGCGTACCTCACATCTTCATTCTGATTGTGTGGAGGAGTGGGAAGTGCTGCTAGTATGTCTACACTCTTCACCTCTTCAGGAACAGAGTCTAAAGGGTATAGGAAAAGTACATTCATTGTACAGTCTGGCTGATGCCAACCTAAGCTAGAACATTAACTTTTGTTTATAAAGGTAAATCATTTATAAATCTATAACCATTAGAATGACCTGTGGTGTCCACTGATGTCTCTCTCTCTTTCTGGCTTTCTGCTAGTTCCTCTACTGCAGTCACTCCATTCAAAAGCTTGTGTTGTACCGAAGGAGGTGGAGTTGGGGGAAGTGATGAAGGTGGGGTTGGAGGATTGCTGAGGTTATTCTAATTGGAGAGAAGAATAAAATGAACCAATGATAAACTCAGGATGTAAACCTATCTTACAATCCACTGTAATACAATAGTGGTTGTCATATTCAGTGATTCACAGTAGGATGAAATTAGATCATACCTTAGTAAGGAGCTGGGAATAGTAGTCTGGAATATTGTCTATTACTGCATTTCCAAAAGAGCCCTTCAGCTGTGTTTTGCCATTAGCTGGACTGCTGCCAAAAGGAGCAAACAAATCCAGGCTAGCAGTAATGGAAGGTTCCATCAAAGGGAGAAGGGACAGTCCCTGGGAGGATTTGAGGAGGGAAAGGTGATTACTGAATAGTGCTCAAACCTGGGATAATAAAGTATACTGCACAACAATTAGTGCTGCACAAAATGTTTTACATTCATCATTAGTATAAAATTGGACTCGCTGTGCCAAACCTGCACTATTCAAATGACCACAATCAGTGGTACAGATAATTTTCTGAATATGCGGCAATAGATTATTCTTAATTATAAGCCGGCGTATACAAATGTAAGTAAATACATACAAACAAATACAATATAATCTCAATATGATATTTCTATTTATATAATGAAGCCCTAATAACAGCATTCTTTCTCTTGCTTTCACAGTCCTTACTTGTTTAAGCTGTTTCATTATTGCTTCTGTTTTTCCAACCTCATCTTTCTTGTTCTTTTTTCGAGCATTTGATCCCCGCTCTCCAGCCTTTGTAGTCCGCTTGGCTTTTGTTACAGGTGGTTTTTTGGTGATTGACTGGAGATCCTAATAAAAAAGTAGATGAAACATGCTGAGATTAATAATTTATTCAAGGATACGTTCTACCATGTTACATTATTGAAAAACTATTTGCATATTTTTACCTCCATATTACGCGGTGTCTCCTGAAGCTTTTGCTCCAACATAGCGAGTTTATTGTTAATATGTCCATTAATTTCATTGTGGATGCCATCAGACGTCCTCTGCGATGGCATCTGAAGATTCTTGGTTCGAAGGAGCTTCTGCAGAAGTTGTTGGCCGGTCTCTGTTCTGGGAATTTGGCCCATAGTGTCACCTGGTGGATTCCCAGGGCCTGAGATATTACTGGTACTAAGTGAGTCACCAATTATTTCTCGCTTTATAGTTGCAGAAGAAGCCTCTCCACTATCTCCTGAGTCACAGTTAATCTCTCTAGGTTCCTGTTTTATATTTTGCAGTGTGATCTTGCACAGATCCCTTTCAGTAGACACTTCACTTTCAACCATAGCTGCTGAAACTGATGGCTGTGTCAGGTTTGACATAGGAGACGGGCCATTAAGTGGAACAACAGTTGTTGGCTTTTGGACAATTGGACCCTGAGGCTCGGACTTAAGGCCGGATATTTCTTGAGTGGCCTTAACTATAGGTGATCTTAATGGTGAGGCTGCTGTCATTCCAATGTTACTTAGTGGACTATTTTTTCCAGCACTACAGTCTGATCTAGATGCAGGTGATGGATGGTTAGTGACAGACGCAGTACCAAAATCATGTTTATTAAATGATGCTGGACTTGAGCCAGCTTCTTGAACAGTAGAGCCAGTAGGAGAACCAACACGAGAAGGAGAAGCCTGAAAGGGGCTAAGTGCCCTCACACCAAGACACTGCCCTTGGCCTGGTGGAGTCTGGCGCATACCCATGATTTGTCTTTGCTGACCAGAATGAGGGCTGCCAGGTGATCCCTGACCCACAAGTTGACGAGGAGACATTGGTCTAGCCATGTGACCTAGAGGGCGAACCTGGCCAATCATTGGTCGTGCCAAAGGTACTTGGCCTCTCATCATTTGATGTTGCTGCATCAACTGCTGCTGCTGCTGTTGTTGGGTTGTTGAGTTATATTGAGGAGAAACTCCTTGTGATGTTTGTTGAGAGTGCAACGATCCAGCATTCTGAAACTGTGAAGACATAACAGATGGCTGGCCTATTACTCCTTGCTGCTGTAAAGCTCCAACCGGAACTTGCTTAGCAGCAAACGCATATGGGTGCTGCTGCTGCTGCTGCGCCTCAAGCCCTGGCATTCTCGGATCAAGAGGTTGTGGGCCTTGAGGACGAATTTGGCTGTGTGTCTGTCCCTGCAACCTCAGCATCTGACTCTGCTGTTGAGCCTGCCGCTGAGCAATTATTGCCTGAATTTGCTGTAACTGCTGGTTAGCAGGTAGGTGACGCAGCTGAGGGTTTTGTGCAATTAAGGCTTGAATGTTAATAGGAGCTCGTATTTGTCCAGGAGGTGCACCTGACCGCTGAGTCATCATCATTTGTTGATTTCTATTTAGCTGCTGTTGGGCCATTACATCTTGTTGCTGATTTGGATTACCAGTTATTACAGCCTGATTCTGGCCACTCTGCTGTGCTAGCATGCCCTGAATTTGTGAAACGTTTTGACCCCCCTGTTGTAGCTGCTGACCAATGTAACACATTTGCTGACCTTCCTGTTTCACTTGTTCGGCATTAAGGGAGTTTTGCCGTTGTAGGGCAAATTGCATGTGTTCTTGCGGTTGTAACCCAGTCTGCTGGTTGTTTACATAGCTATGTTGTGCTGATCCAGCATTTTGCCCTGGCTGCTGCTGCTGTGTTGCTTGAAGTTGTTGCTGAACCATATAAGCAACAGTTGCTGGTTGCTGCCCAACTTGCCCCTGAAGATCTCCACTTGGCCCTTGTTGCATCTGGATTGGAGTTGAGGATCCAGCTTGCTGGGGTGGGGTTTTAGGGCTAAGGATTCCACCATCTTTAGGAGCTGGGCTTTGAACATCTTGAGAGAGGCCTGGAAGTCCCTGCTGCAAATTATCAACATTCCCTTTAACACCACTCGAAGAGGATGCAACCATTGTCCCTTGTTGTTCCGATGCACCCATTTGTGTCAGTTGTCTCTGCTGTGGTATTTGCTGCTGTTGGAGCTGTGCAAGATTCTTTGCTGTATTCTGTTGTTGCTGTGAAAGAAGCATACGCTGTGCCAGAACACTCTGCTGCTGAGCAGTAAGCTGGCCCTGTGGTCCTCTTAGAACATGCTGTTGTTCACTGGAAACTTGTTGACCCATCAAATTCTGAGGTCTCTGGAGCTGCTGCACTGATTGATTACCAGCCATGCCTTGTTGACCTGTCATCATACTTTGATTTGGAGTCATTGGCTGAGCCAAGATATTTGATTGTGCCTGCCCAACTGCCTGGTTTCCCATCATGCCTTGAGGAACCTGAATAAGGCCTTGTTGATGTTGCTGGCTAGAAATCAGTCCTGGTTGTATGTTTGGTTGTTGCTGCCCCATTAATGCATTGCTCATCAATGCTTGAGGTGCCTGACCACCTACTGATCCAGCCTGCTGATTCATAACACCAGGCTGTTGGCTTTGATGTGTTACAGGTTGTTGTCCCAACATAAACTGCTGTTGCAATTTTTGAACCAACTGCATCCTTTGTTGCATCTGCCTTTCCTGAAGAAGCCTTGGATCTGGCCCTTGTGTACCAGTCCCTTGAGGAAAGAATCCACCAGGTGGGCCAGGTATCCCAGTACCAAGAGCCCCAGGGTGAGGTGTTTGGCCTGCTGTAAATGGATGCACTTGTGGCATTCTAACTGGCAATCCCCCTTGAGGAATACCTCCAGGGACTTGACCCATCATTGGCCCCCCTTGTTGACCCATTATCATCTGTCCAGGCATCTTAGAAAGCATGTGAGGTCCCTGGTTTGAGGGACCAGGTGCTATCATGGAGGAGCCTTGCTGATGTTGCTGCTGCTTACTTCTGTATTCAGCAATCAGGTTGGTGTGCTCCTTCTGCTGCTTTCGTACCTAGAATAAAAGAAAACTTTGTAATCCAAGAAATATACATCACATGCAAAAGATGTAAGATGCAAGCACAAAAAGGAATGCTCACCTGATCCAACTGCTTCTGGATTTTACTTTGCTCTTCAGTGACCAGTTTCAGCTTTTCAGCATCTGCTTCTGCAAATTCCCGTCCTGCTTTCTTAGCTGTGCGCTGCTTAGCACAAAGTGCTTTACGGGATTTACGATGTGCTCCTATCTGTTCCTCCAGAAATTTTAGCTGCATCTGTAGCAGCTGCTGGGTGTGTACAAGCCACTCTTCATATTGGTGCTGTTCAGCATCATCTATTGTGCAATGGGATTAAAATATAGATAGACTGAAATATATGCTATACATTGAAATGTATGCAATAACAAACAAAACTTTAAAAAAACCAAGAACATTCAGCACTTAGAAACAGAATGCAGAACATACTGATAATGCCTTGGACAAATTGTGGAGGATTAGGTCGTGGCTGAGCCTTATCACTGCTTTCCCCTTCCTGAAATTAAGAGAAGTGTGACAATTAGTGAAACTAAAACATGTAACCACGCAAAAAAATAAATAAATAAATAAATTGTTGTTTACTGACCTTAGATGATCCCGAACCAACGTGGGCCTGAGCGTCTGTGCTTCCTGGTGCCGAAGCCAACCTCTGGGCCAAAAGGGATACCTGTTGCCTAAAAAAAACAAAATAAATAAATAAAGTTGGCATATAGGTAAAATTCCTGCTGTAGGGGAGAATGACAATATGCAGTTTTATTCTGAATCAGGTACCTATTGATACCAGGAGGTACATTCATAGGGTCCTGAGTCAACACCCTTTTGATGCCTTTCAAAGCCACCATCTTTGCTTTGGCAATAGGATCCATTATGTCATCAGTCATAAATTTATCCAGATCTGAAAGAACATAAGGTCATTTAGCCATGCACCTATGTATGGGGACAGCCTGTTATACAAAAACCAGGAGATTTACAGACTATTACCCTACCTTTATCTGGAAAAAAGTTGGTAGGGACAGTTTGTGGTTTCGGATGGTGTTGAGGTGGTGCTACTTGCTGCTGTGGATCAAGAGCAGGGTGGATGCCGCTTGGCTGTCCAGGTTGTATCATGGCTTGTGGTTGCACCACTGCTACATGAGCAGTTGGAGGCATTGGTGCACTAAGCATCCTCTGCTGTGGGGTTAGCATGTGAGGAGGCCTTGGCACCATTGTCGGTTGACTCACAAGAGGTGGACGATGATGGGGAAGTAAGACCTGGCCTGGTCCCCCAGAAGGCTGCTGCTGATTCTGAATATTATGAAGATGACTGCTCAACCCTCCCTGTAGGGCATTCATCTGCTGCTGCTGCTGTTTCTGGAGTTCCTTCTTTTCATGCTCCAGCAGGTCCTGAATAAGTAGAGGGAGTTCACTTGCCTCTAGTGAGCTTTCTACTTTGTCAAGATCAACTGCAGGTGAGTGCTGGCCACCACCATCTGGCAGACCAAGTGGATCTTCAGGTAGGTCTGGATGTGGTGTAGCTGGTGGAAAAGTCAGAGTATTAGCTTGGGTGGGAGGAGGAAAGGGAACGCCACCTAAGCGGACAGTGCTTAGCGAGGCAGATGAATTCTCTGCCTGAGTTGAGATCTTGGACGGTGTTCCACTAAGAAGCAAAGAGACAGCATCCCCCATCTCATCTTTAACCACAGTCTGTGCTGACTGTGTAGGGTCAATTGAGCGTTTCTCTTCGAATGTTACTGTAGTGTGTTCACTGGTATCTGAAGACTCTGTCTTGGGAGGAAGAGAAACGCTGGAAGCCGTTGAAGGCTCAGTCTTTAAGGGCAGTTGTGAGGAAGCTGCGAGTGACTGCTTGGCAGTTATACCAACTTCAGGTTTCTCTTCCACTTTAGGACCTGAACCCTCCCCTTCTGCTTCAACAAGCCGCAACTGGTCAGAAAATACATCCTTGGGGTCACCTTGATCAAGCTCAGGGTCTGTGTATGCAAGCAGGTCAAACTCATCACTGTTAAGCAGATCATCCAAATGGGGATCGGTCGTTTCAAGGTTGTCAAGGTTCCCCAAATCATCATCCCCTTTATCAGGATCCAACTCGAGTGCAAGGTCATCCTCATCCTCGACTCCAGCTTCGGCCCCTGCCTCTCCAAGGTCTTTAGCTGCAAAAGGATCATCAAGGTCAGCCTCGGGTAAGTCAGCAGATTCTTCTGCAGGCTGTTGCTCTCCCATACCATTGTTCTGAGAACTCTGCTGCTGAATAGTTGAGTGGGAGACAATTGTGTTTGAATGGGTAGATGGAACCTCTGGTGACTGTAGTTGGGGTTGAGGTGGAGCAATATTGCTCTGCTGTGTCATCAGTTGGCCCAAGTTAGCCTGTGGCAACCCAAGTCTGGGACCTTGCCCGCCTTCTCCCTGAGTAGCAAAAGAAGGTTGCAAGGTTGTTGGGACAAATCCAGCAGGCGTATCCTGCTGTGGTATAAATAAGCGTGGTCGAGACTGAGGTGCCCTTGCCAAAAACTGAGGTCCAATTGGTAGCCTCTGGGCATTATGTTTTAATTCTATGAACTGTGGTGGAGGTCCAGACACAGAGTGCTGCATTGCCTCGGGCCCAGTGCCTTGTGACACCACGAGGGGATTAGGCATGCCCTGCATCCCTTGCATACTAAGAGGGTTGTTTAAAGGAGCATTAAGGTGGTGCCTGGGTCCAATTTCCATCATGGATGGTTGTGGGAATCTCCTTGGACCAGCAATCTGACCTTGCAACGGCGTAGGAAATGGTGGACGAGGATAGATCCCCTGGGAAACATTAGCGCCAGGTTGCCTATAAGCAAATATTTAGAGACCTAAATGTATTATTGCTGCATTTCTTACTTATTAATCGTGCATTTGAAAGAGAACATGTGATACAAACGAAATTATACAAACATACCTTAACACATTAGGGTCCATGATACCAGGTGTTCCAGGAGGAGGAGGAGGAGGCAGAGGGCGGCATAGCTTCTCATCTACTGTTCCCACAGGCAGCGGCAGCTTGACTGGGATGACAACTTGAGCAACAGCTGCTCTGTCCTAATTGGTATATTATTTTTACAAGACAATTAACCACAACAACTAATAAAGATAAGATACCAAAACAGAACATCATAATTCACAACATTAGAAATTATGTGCTACATAGATTCTTATCTCAGCTGTGATTGCGAATGAAAATTACCTGTGGGTAAGGAGGTGGTGCTCGCTGGGATTTATCTTGTTGAAAAAGGGCCATTTCACCTTCTTGCCAATTTGGAGCATTGTTCATGGGTGTATTTGCCTCCTTCTCTTGCCGAAGAGAGTTTCTTTGCATTTTCTGTCGAATCAAAAATTCTCGAAGTCTCTGCTTCTGCAGAAAAAAAAGAGAGAGAGATAAGGAAAACAGAGAAAAGGTTAACAAAACTTGATGGTTCCAATGATTTTGTACCAGCTTGAATTGCTACTGTACCTGTCTATGCTTTTCAAGCTCTGATGGACTAAGGCCAATAAGTGACTGGTCCTGTCCAGTTGAAAGGTCAGGCAGCTCTTGGGCGCTTGGTATGACTGGCAGATGATGTGCATCTTGATTTCCAGCTGGGAGCTGCATCTTAGCATTTAAATCAGCAGCCATGCTTGGTGGCACAGATGATTGCTGGAGTTGAACCTGAGCTTGCTGGGAAGTTATTACTTGTTTTGAGCCCACTGCCTGTTGCTGGCTAATCTGAAGGGGATCCATGCTGGGGCTGCAAGTAAAACCAGGTGGTTTTCCACTTAGGGGATCTCCTACTGACGGTGAACAAGGAGGCTGCTGGTTGGAATGAGGTGATCCTCTAAAGGCAGCCTCTGTGACTACTGAGGCTGGACGAGGAGGTTTGTGCAGGGAGGTGAAAGGGTCTCTGGATTGAGGCCGTGAAGGTGGCCGTGAGTGAGGGTCTGGAGACTGAAAGCGAGGGGTAGATGGTGACTGCACAGATATTCCATCATTAGAGAGAGCCCCTGGAGTAAGAGGAGAACTACCCTGTGACTGAGGGCTAGAGGCAACTTTTGGATAAGATTCTTGTTGGGGTATAGGCAGTCTCTGAATCAAGGTGGATGAACCGTCCCCTGACTGGGGCCGAGGTGTATGAGGAGACTGGACACAGGAATCAGAAAAAGCAGAGGGAGACTGACGATAGCTCTCGGGAGGATGGTTAGGAGATAAACTAGGGGGAAGTGGAGTAGATGAGGTCCCAGCATCACCCTGATGCATGCGTGGTGTCATAGGGGCTTTGAACAAGCCATCTCCAGAGTCCCCCATCCCTGCAGGTGAATTTGTGCCTAAGCCAGTAGAGGCACGTGGAGAAGGAGCACTCATGTCTGTTCTGTTTTGCAGCATTCCTCCTGGTGAAGAAGCAACAGTAGAGGGAGATGAACATGAAGTGTACTCTTGTCGGCCACGAAGTGGGTCTCCGTGGTGAGCTGGGTGGTGTGGGGAGAACAAAGGTGAGTCTCCAGTAGTAGCTTTCGGTCGAGGACTCTCAGGTAGGCCAACAGGTTCCTGAGATGCCTGCTGGGGTTGGGGTGGAAGGATCTGCTGCTGAGGTTTAAAGAATGGGTCAACCTGTTGAGCCTTGCGAGGCATTACTGGCTGCATATCATGGGAACCGAGACTGGATGGCCGTCCCTGAGGAGCACCCTGTGGGCCAGGTAAAGGGTAACCTGAGGAGGCCTGCAGAGGGCTAAAGGAAGGCTGTGAATAAGGAGTTGACGGTTGAGATTGAGCATGCGGGGACTGAGATGGAGGCTTTGGAAAGGAGTCAATGTGAACATCTGTTGAACCTGAGGCCTTCAGAGATCCATCTGGAGAAAAAACTGAAGATGCAGTATCCGGGGTAAAGGGAAATGCACTTTCAGAAGAGCTAGGCTGAGATGGAGTGGAAAGGGACCCAGAGGGTGGTGGAATTTGAAGGTGCAGTCTGGGGCGATCCCCTTTTATCCGTACTGTCTCAGTTTTAACAGGCCTTAACACCTGACTCTCGGCTTGCTGTCAATAACAGAGGGGGGGGGGGGGGGGGGGGGGGGGGG